>MU172965.1:195442-327815 GCA_016695475.1 Suillus decipiens
CAAGTTCAGACTAGGTCGAGCTGGTGCTAGTCCAACTTGCAATCCACAATGACCACATAGTGTCACCTGTATTAAAATGGGACAAGTTGGGAAAACATATTGAAATGGGGGAAAATGTGATTTAGTAAACCAATGTAACACAGGTTCAGACTAGGTCAAGCTGGTGCTAGTCCAACTTGCGATCTATGATGACCACATAATGAATCATCATGCCTGATTATTACCAGTGCACCACAACCTTAACCATTACATCTGGAAAATGCTTTTTGGGTGATAGCGCAGGACTTGCCATATTGCCACTCATAGTGGTTGCCCACTACACTCCGCTACCATGAGCTATGGTAGACTACAGTAGTCATGTAGTGCCAACCTCCTACAATAGCCTTCCATAGTATATTATTTTCAAGATAGCAAAAAAACCAGGGTTTTGTCCACTATCAGCTTCACACCACGCAGTCTCTGAGTCTCTAATACTAGTTGACTCATTTTTCAACATGTTCTAGCCTCTGAGATGGCATCGACATGCTGGCCAGTCACCTTCAAACATGTCCCTTTTGCCAAGCGCACCAACTGCACACTTCACACAGTCCTACTGAACCACAATGTCTCACTTTTATTGTGCACCCCATTGGAAATGAACCAATTGTAAGTCTCACTCTAGATTCTGAATCGCAATCTCAACCTGCTCTAAACTGATCACTGTCCTGCAGACTTTAAATATCAATATCAAGACTGAATACAATGGCCATGGCATTGAGCCCACTCTAGTGCACACCGGCACATTATCTATGACTGCTGTACCATCAAGTCAAGATGATTCTGAGACAGAGCCAGAGTCTGAGCCTGATGTTACCAGGACACAGAAATCCACTGGAGTGTCTCCTGTACTCCAACAACAAGACAATGGACTGTCAACTCAGCGCTCTGCAACTTATCCACAACCCAAGGTCAGTGAGTCAATTGCTCCAGGTATAATCTCACTCATGTATCATGTCCCACACAGACAGATGAACATTCAGCAAAGCGCCTGCACACAGGAGATTATGGACTGAGCCATGGAACAAGTTGGCACCAGTAATGTAAGCTCATTTTCTCAGTTATGGTGTACCCTGCAACTAACCTATGTACTTCTAGAGATTGATTTGTGCCTCAATCACTCCTAGTCATGGGGGTAAAGTTTGTTACATTTCATTATACAGAATTTTTTCTCTGTAGCTTCAATAAACAAAACATGTGCATGTCGATGTATGGATTTACATAGAACTGGTCGCACATAATATTAACATTTTCTGCTGTCCAACTTGGGTCCCTCGTACAACCAAACTTGGTACTAGATGACAACTGCAGAGGATATGGCTCACAGGAATGATTTCCGCATGTTGCTGATGCCTGCGGGTGGATTGAGAAACAACAAACATGCCGAGATCGGGGTCAGGTTCTTGCAAAGGTGTCATCCATTCAATATATGCAAGAGGGCCTCACAAGTGCTCGTTGTTGGGATAATAAGATGGAACCTTGAAGACTGATAACACTTGAGCAACACAAAGACCTGAAATGTGTTATGAGTTGAAGTGAGTACAAGAAATTATTTGGTGCTCACCTTGTAAACATGTACCATCAGTGCAGGCATTGGCTTCCACAGTATGAACAAATGCAAAATCCAGACATGCAGGTCGAGCCAATCTTCGACCTATACATGCAATTGGGGGTGAGACATGCACAATATTTTTAAGCTTGTGTGAACTGACTTCAGCGATGGCAGGTAGCTCAAAAGCTAGGCAAGAGAACAGGTCAAAGGTATCAAAGGATTTTGGGACATAAAGAATGCCAAGAGTGTGAATGTAGGTGGACAATGCTTGGAGAAACTGTGATGCATGCTGGTCGCTGATAATTTTGTGGGCTGGAACTCTGCGGAGATGAGGAGGATGGGTGGTAGGAATGTGGGTAATTGAACCATGCAAAAATGGAGTGGCAGCACTGTGCTCTGACTCAGCTACATCCAGTGGTGAGCTTTCAATGACAATCTCATCATCCTGTTCATCCCCTTCAGTCTCCAACTCCAATCCATGCTTGTCACAGTCTTGTTTCCCCGATTCCATGGATTCCATGGTATGAACTTTATACCAGTCCAAGTATGTGCTGAATCTGTCAACAGCCTCTTGACACCGTAGCCAAACAGTCATCTGTGCAATGTAGTCCTTCTTGTTTCCCGCACAGTAAGCCTCCTTTGCATAATCAATGTGTAGTCATTCTGGTGACTCAGTATTAAAACCATCTGCAGACCCAAACTATTGAATCAATTCGACATAATGTTGCATTGAGTGGATCTTTGGAATGTTAAAGTGAGTAGCTTTTCTGCCACCCATCTCAATAAAGACATCCTTATGTGCATGAAACTCCTTGAGAGCATGTGTGAGTGCTTGGAGTGAGTGGTCTGTGTGAGATTGAAGGGAAGAATAATAAATAAAATCTGTGACTGCACACACAGTTCGGATTACACACAGATTGACGCCTCCTGATATGAGCCCTATAAAGACTTTTTCCATCTCTTTATGCTCCTTTCCTGTCCACTGTGATACTGATGAGATGCCATTTTTGAAGTGCCTTAATCCATGGTGCGATGTCATTGATTTAAACTGCTCATCCACCTCATTCTCGCCCATAATGCATGTAGTCCACTGGACAAGGTGATCTTTGAACACCCCCTTGTGCAACTGATGCAACAGGTCAGGTGTAAATGCCTGGAAGATATCTGTGTGTGGGAGTGTGGCCCAAAAGGGAGGGAATATTGGTTGAAGGCCAAGATTTTTAATCTCCTTTGTCAGCTCTGGAGAAGGTGCATTTTCATTTTGAGCAAGCATGGTAATGGTCTCATTGACATTTCATCTAGGGAATTCCTGATGCAGTCCACGCTTGCTATGGTAGACCTTGCATAATGGACATCAGTTTTCCATGCAGCATGCGACTAAGCACTGCTCTGGATAATCAGCCACATAGGCAGCAAGTATGGGCCAGACATGACGAATAGCACCATCTCCACAGGTCATATCTTTGCCTATTTGGCCAGCGGATGCCATAGTTGCCAAGATTTGTTTTAGGCATGCATGAAATAGGCAGTACTTGGCAAGTGGTCTGGCTTTATCTGAAAAGCCATCAAAGTGACCTACAGGAAGGTAACTGAGCAAGACTGTTGCATGTGATGAAACCTGTCACCGTACATCTTTTGAGATGTTCCCAATTGTAAGATATACAGGCCATGCAGCCTTATCACCACAAAACTGTGAGAGCTGAGTCTTGTCTGATGACAAAATTACAGGTGCAATTGTCAACCCCACAGGCACACATTCCTTTGTTATTTGTGAGTAATTCTGTCCATGTCAAATGAGCCTCTCCTTACCTGCATGTTCCACCACCAGTCTGCTGTCCACATTTCATCGATAACTCATGATTTACCTTCCAGACCAGTATAACTATGTTCAGGTGTGTAATACATGCTCTCTTTGAAGCATGGGTTTCCAATGAGCTCTCTAATGCATTCTACAGGGTCTCAGAACCATAGTTCGACATCTTCTGTCTGTGGTTCACCCTCGTCATTGGTGATGTCACCAGTGAGTGTCATTGCTTCACATTGCCAATCAATTCTTGATGGCAGCTCATCAATAGCTGAGAGCAGGGCATTTTTGTTGTGGAAAGAAGGCTGGACCCTCCGTTGGACCTACACAATAGGTAAGACCACCTTTTCTCTGTGTTATTGATGCTTATGCACCACATTAAGCTTCAGGAATTCATCAGCCTGATTATGGCTGACATTCTTGATGAGCCATTTTGCCAGGTGCCACTCATCCTCATCTGCAAATGGTCCCCATATCTCACTCCCTCGCAACACTTGGTCATCACGGATGGTCTCAAAAGTTGTCTTTGCATTCCCTGAGACTTCACCAGCTTTGTTCATATCTGGAAAGCTCTCTGACCAGATGTCTCCCTTCCAGAACTCATCCACTACTTCCTCCACTTGAGGATACTAGCTCAAATTAACCACAGGTATGTCTTGATCCTCATCCTGCATGATTGTATCTGAATTGTCTGTATAGTCTCCAGCATAGTCTTGCTGCTGTGAGTTCTCAACATCTGTGGTATGTTCTTGAGTGTGCACTTGCAATGCTGATGCACTGTTATCCATCCCTCTAGTAATCTGCCTTCGAGATTTCCACAGTTTTGTCCAGGAATGATCACGTTTTCGACAACAGGCAGGGGCCTGAGCTTGGTGTCTTTGTATGGCACCATGGTCTCCAAAAGGCATACTGCAGAACAAACATTTTGGCATTGTAGAAGGTGAGTATATTATCTTAGTAGATTTATTGGGCAAGTTTGGACTGGCTGTCAATCACTTTTTTCAAGTTCCGCTGCCTTAGAAATTTTTGCCTTGTTTGTATCCAGCTATCACGATGGCTCTTGATCCTGACTTGGACACCCTCTCTGCTGCAGACTTCAACTTCAACCAGCCTGAACAGTTGGGTCGGGGTAGTCAGCAAGTCAAACAGACTCCTCAATCTCTCCCATTTTGTAAGTTAGTCAGAATAGATTTGAATGGTCTCTAAATTTTGATCTAGGTGCAGATATTGCAGAAAAAATGAGACAGAGGCAGGCAATAGCAGCAATCCCTCAAAATCAGACTCAGTATCCAGCTGGGACTGATATGGCAACATATGGGTATGATCAGAATGTTCCAGATGTTAATCCTGGCACATGGTCTGCTCCAAATCAGACCTCAGCTTGGTCACAGCCAATGCAGCCACAGATGTCACATGTCAGCTCCACTCCACAGACTCCTATTCAAAATGGTGGCTATACTCATTTTGGTGCTGTTCAACAGACTCCTGTTTCAAATGGAAGCTATGCTGCTCCTACTGCACATCCTGAGGTTCATGATCATGATGTTAAGTTTGTGACTGCTGATTCTGATCAAGTACTATGCGATAGTCAAGTGAATTTGGAGACTTCGAAGATCAAGACACTGGCAGCCACAACCAACATGAGCAAGTAGCAGCCCAAGATGAGAATCTGTTTCAAATCAATATTCCTGCTACAAATTCTATGGTAATGCCACCTGCTCACTTGCTTTGAGAAGTGTATTGAACTACCCTTAAACTACAGATCACCTCACGTTCAATTGTCTTGCCACAACCACATTGCAATCTCATTCATCGTCGTCAATCAGGAGGCACCCCAACACCTAGGAATCACTCTAATCATGTCAGTACTGATCAGCAAGCACAGTCTGTGTTATCAGTGGCATCAACCAATATCCAAGCCAGCCACAGCCTATCTCGACAGTCTACTGAATCCTTGATTGGTACTGATCAAGATAATATGCCTTTTGGGAGTGACAGGGAAGTGCTCACAGATGATGACATCAAGTTACAGCCACCACCATCAAAGAAAGTGAAGAATACACAGGTACAAAGTGCCTGCAACATTGAGAGAAAAAGGAAGCATGTTCTCAAACTTAGTTATTTACATTTCAAGCTCAACATTGCTACTGATCAACCATTCATGGATGTTGTGGGTGATCTTGATGTTCATGCTGCAGATGCCTGGAAAAAGGCCTGTGATGAGCTGTGCATTGACATGGAAATTGATCCAATTGAGTTTGGGTTGGTAAGTTTTGTATTCCATTGAGGATTTATACTGACTTTCGTCATCAGATTAAAGATCGTGTTACTCAGGTTTGCAGACAGGTGAAAGACATTGTACATTCACTAGCAATGAAGACCTATGGTTTTGTGAGCATTGAAGATTGTGATGACGAGGAAGGGGACAACAAAATAAAATTCATGCAGCAATCAAATCATGAATTATATGACAAGCTCAAGACCAAATCAATGTTCGCCTACCTGGTATGTTTCCTCCTCATTTAATCTCACAATTCTGAAGCACCTTTGCAGGATCCGAACAACAAAACAATTCCAAATGGCTTGTACTGCAACAAGATCACCAGCAAGATAATCAACAAGCAATTTTTTTCAGATGTGCATGCAGATGGTGCAAAGTACCCTCAATACTTCACAGATGGTATTCCTCTCAGACTCATTGCATTTGTTCTCACTGCGGTGCGTAGTAGCAGCTTGTCTTCATGCTGATAGACTCACAATTGAGTCAGGTTGAATTAGCATTGGACAAGTGGCATACAGGCCAATTTGAAAAGGTAGAATTCAAAGGGAAGAAGTATGAGAAAGTGTACAACCGTCACTTGGATGACCTCCAGTGCTGGAAGGCCTTCACTGAAGAAAGAGGGGATCCTCTTGCACAGAAGCTGCAGAACAGTCTTCTGGAGAGAGCGAGGTGAGATTCACAGCCCAATTGACAGACTTGAGTTGTACCTCATGACATTGTTTCCAGGTCTTATGCTGGTGTTGCTGTCCATTCACCACAACCTGATACATCGGAGGGACTGTCATTGCTGGACTTCATGGCTAACCAAGGTTGATTACTACATGGTACTACAATAAGACAATTTTTTGTGCTCCGAGTCCTGCAATGCATGATTGAGTTGTGGCTGTGCTATCATTTGAGCAGTGGCGGCCTGCAATAGTACCCACTATGAGTGCTATGAGCCTAGCCGACAATTATTCAATTAAGCTACTGTGGTGACACAGTAGTGCCAGTATAGTGGAAGCCTGGAATATAGCAGGTTGGTAGGGGGGACATTGCTACTTAGTTATAATCACTACCTGAGCTACATAGAGCTACAGAACAATATGTAGGCACAGTACATTTTCCAGATGTATAATGTTTCATATACCATCCAAATATTGTGTTAACAGGTTCAATTGTTTCTTAGGGCTAACCCAGTGGGCATAACAACTATTTTGATTGAGATGACGCAATTTCAAAATAAAATGCATTCTAGACATCATTCATATTTACGGGTAGCAGCTGCAATGATATCATGCAAAAGTAATGTTGCCAATTTCAATCTTAATGAGAGGGTAGTCAAATAACACATGTACCACTAGTTGTTGGCTACGGAGGTTACCCTTATAATGCTCTGTCTGACTCTACATTATAACGTGGAATAATTTCATTAATGGTAGGTGTTTCACAGATATGTGACAAATATCGTCTTGGCATCTTAAAGCATATTCCTCATACTAATGCATAACATTTTGGCGTGTTCATCGGTATGCATTATGACCATTTCAACTGTAGTACAAATTAACTTCTGCCCACTTCTGCCCGAGGCCCTCGACCTACTGTCGGCAGTTGCTGCCTGGCAATTGCCACTGGCAGAATGGCAGACTTCTCCCCACAACACTACATCATAGAAGCTGACTACACTTGCGCTGAGCCAGAATTGGTCGGATTTTCCAACACTGCGATCCTCGAGAGTCGACATGGTGGATTGGGTATTGCCGTGACTATGGAAAACCAAATCACCGTGCTCTGCTTCCAAGGCTTCTACTTCTCAGAACCTTCCTAGTAAGATAAATAGCTTCTGTTGGCCTCCGAATGCCTTGTGCGACTCACGACTGTTCGAAACATTTTCTGTGCCCCGACAACAAAGAATGTTCAAAATACTAATCAGTCTCTCTGCCTGCAAAGTTTTTCTTGATCGCGAGTGCATTCTAAAATTACTACCCATACTCTGTGCAGTGGTCCACAGATCAGCGCCTGATATCGCAGACACGTCTACAGACACCAATCCATCCAATATGCAATCAACTAAGCCCGAAGAGGAACTATATAAAACCTGTGGCAGCCTCACGAGTCACAACACCTAATGTAATAAGTGTTTCGGACGCGTGTCCGAAGGTATGACTCGTTATGGAGCAAATATTAATGTTGCGACCACAATTTACACAGGGGCTAATACCAGTTAAGATGAACCTCTAAGGAAACTATCCATCAGCGACAGGGTGTTCTGATTGGAAAAAAAATGTTGTTATCAGCAGGTTTCGAACCTACACAATGCAAGAGAAATAGATTTCAAGTCTGTTGTAGCAACCACCAGGTTAGACCAGTTATGGTGAACCTCCAGATAAAGCATCCGTGAGTGAATATCAAGGTGTGTTCCGATAAAAGATAGCAACCATCAGGCTAGACCAGTTGCGGTGAACTTCTCAAGAGACTATCGATGAGTGAAGATCAAGGTGTGTTCTGATAGAAAAAAGCTCGGCGTCAGTAGGTTTCGACCCTGCACAGTCCAAGAGAAATAAAATTTCACTCTGTTGTAGCAACCACCAGGCTAGACCAGTTGTGGGGGACTTCCAAAGAAATCATCCACGAATGAATGTCAAGGTGTGTTTCGATAGAAAAGAAAAACAGATTTTGATTCTGTTGCGGCAACCACCTGGCTAAGACCCATTTCAATGGACTTATAAAGAAGCCATCCATGAGTGAATGTCAAAGTATGTTCCGATAGAAAAAGACTGTAGTTCAGCAGGTTTTGAACCTGCGTAGTTCAAGAGAAACATATTTTGATTCTGTTGTGGTAACCACACTGGCCAGGTTAAAGTCTTTGGCGACTCACCAGACTTCCCAAGTTGAAAACCTATGGGGACCCTGAACGTCTACGAACAATACGACGAGGGACGAAGACTAAAATAATTCTAATTCACCATTATTAGCAGCAGGTTCAGTATGATTGACATTGCCACTAAGTACACATGAAGTTTCTAGAAACACAGAAGGTAATCAGCAGATACTAAAACAACGAGGACGATGAGACAGTGTCACTACCTTGAAAACCAGACATAGAGGATTGGAGACGAGAGTCTCATCTTCCCACAAGTGAGGGCCAAAAAACGGTCCATCCCGAACATGACATCGCAACCTCGAACTCGACACCGGTAGTGAGTACGACAATGAATCACTGAGGCCATGGGGATTCCAGCGAAACGTGCACTTGGCCGAGCGAACGAACAATCGAAGAAGACGAGAGAAGAATACGATTAAAGGTCAAAAGCAACAGACGACCGATTTGAATAAGGTCCCAGACTCCCAGTGGTAGTAAAACATGATATAACTCACTCTCTTATGGTAGCGGGAATAAATATATATGACGCATTACAATAGTCGCACAGGTTGTCCGGAGGCCAATGGAAGCATTTAACTTACTAAGAAGGTTCTGAGAAGTGGAAGCCTTGGAAGTAGAGCACAGTGGTCTGGCTTTCCATACGTGACTATGACTGGTATCCCCACGGATATTTTGACTGGCTGTAAGCTGACCTACCAACACGCTTACCATATCACTGTCACATGACCTTTCCCCTTACATTCTGTCGTCCCACGTTTCGTCAGAGTCTCTTACCTACAACCATCTGTCTGCTCTAGACAAAACGCTATAAACCCACAGCTTCGTCCTGTTCACTCGTTTGATTCATTTAGTGTTCTAAGCCGAATTCCGCGGTTTGGTTCTACTAACATGTGTTACATAAACATGAACATGAACCAAACGCATGAGCTGAATGTATATGTATCTCTGGAGCATCATCTTCTTGAAGTTCTAAATGCTCTTCCGACTATCTTACCTGACGACCTGGCTCTAGAATTGTCGGCCTTCGTATCACCATCACCAAGCACTGTCATCCCGTACTACATTCTCCTCAAGATATCCCAATGGTCTCGCTCACCAGCAGGCCTCAAAGTCCTGCAGAGCTCTTCGCTGGATCCTCAGTCTTATTCCATGGTCTCTCTGCTTGCTGGCACGCGAACATCACCAGAGAAGAAGTTTCCTGCATATGTAGCAAAAGATCCAGAAACTGAGCGCCGGCAGGCAGCAAATGACAAGAAGGCAGTGTCTACGGTCGTTAACGGTGTTCTCAGCGTTGCAGGAACCGGGTTTGCAACATGGTTGGCAAGTGAGCATACAGGCCTGCGCCTTGAATGGGTATGAATATTCTGCTAGGTATTATTTACTGCTCATAAATGTTTATCCAGAGAGCTTTGCTCGCAACATTTGTTGCTCTTGTTGTTGCCCTTGCAGAGATCATCCTGTACATGATATGGGACTCTCGTCGATCAACTAAGAAAACAGAACGCGCTCCGCACATATCATCAAGGGTTGAGAAGCTTGGGGAAGACTCGGATAAAGCTGGCATAGTGGATGCCACCGCATCTTCTTCCAGTACCGACCCTCATCACTCTGCATTACGCCAACGCCTAGTTCAATCTACTTCCATTCCTCGCGACAGTTTGCACGAGTAACGTAAGATCCTCCTAAGTATTTTGAAGGGTGAGTGTATTGCGACAGTATCTCATGTATCATCCTGTGAAATTAACAGCGCCTCAGTGTACGCTGTGGAGCAGCTAGACAGTGTACATAATAAAAATATCGGCTGTACCTCGAAAGGTAACCATGTGGTCGAAATCATAATTGGCATACTCCTGGAATGGATGAATGTCACTCTGCTGCGCAGTACGATAAGTCGGCCGAGAGTTGTACAGCACCAGCCTGAGTCATCGGTGCTAGCCCTTCTTTGTCTTCCTTTTCCTATTTCCCGAGCCACTACTTGCGCCGGAGGCAGGTGGTAATTCAACAGTGCCTCCAGCCGCTTCAGCACTCGCACCGTCCTCCTGCTCGATCTTCGCCCTAGCTTCCAAGAAGAACATGACGTCCCTGACCTGATCCTGAAGATCATCGATCTTAGCCTGGTACTCCTGACGTTGCGCCTCCGATTGTGCGTTCGTCTCCTTCATTTTAGTTAGATTCCTCAAAAGTCCCTCACTGACAGCCTTCTCTTCCTTCAACTCCTTTTCAAACTTCCTCGCGAGCTCTGCAACACGTTCCACTTTCTTCTCTGCCTTGATCTTGTCTTTGTATACCTCGTTTAGTTTTTCTTCCTCTTCACGACGATATTGTGCTTCGCGTTCCTTCGCTTCTGCCTTGTCCTTCGCTAGGTCTAGACTCAGTTTTTCTACCAAGTTTCGTAGCTCTTCCACCTGTGTCTTCAGCTCTATTGTCTGTTCCTCGTAAAACAACCGCTGCGAATCCAATTGCGACGTAAGCAGATAAGAATACTCGATTCCAATCGCTTCGATCTTCTCAGCGCTGAGAGAATCCGCGTGGCTTGGACCTAACGTGCCGTCATCCCGGGAATTGACACCCATCGAGGACGCAGCGGAAGGAAGCTCGACAAGTTTACCATCCGCTTTGTTCTGGATGAGACGATGAACATAACCATCGCCCGCGTAGTCCCATACGCGTTGCGTTTCAAGCTCGAGGGCATAGAGATGAGTTGTCTTTTCGTAATGTGCGTGTGCGTGAGCACGGCCATAGCGCCCACAACCGATATTACCACATATCAGACAGATCCACAAGTTTGTAGTGGAGGAACAGTCAACGCACGTTGAAAGAGAGGTGATGGCAGCATTCGCGAATGGGATTGGTCGTGAACGTGAGGTGGATGACGTAGGGTGCGAGGAGAGAAGTGTTTGCGAATATCGGCAAACGGGACATCTGGCGATGATCATAAGTCGCTAATAAGGAACTGCCATGAACAGCAGCATACCGGCTATCGCCCCATTTACTAAGACACATGCAATGGAATGTATGCGAACAAGGGACGGTGATGAGACCAGTGACAGCCGAATCCATCCTCTCCAAACATACAGGGCAGGTCGGGAGTTCATATACTGATTGAGGTAGACGCGCAGTAGTAGAGGAAGTAGAGGTGTCTGAATCTATCTCGACAGATAGGACACGCACAATATGACACGTCTCCGGCTGTGATAATCTCAGTATTGAGGTAAGAGAAGCGTTGAACTACCTACGTCCATAGCATTGAACGGTTTCCCGTTGTATGCTTCTGCAAATTCAAGGGCTTGATCGGCCAGCCGGAACTTGATGACAGCGATAGAGCGATTCGGAACACAGTCTCTGAGAATATCCCATAAGCCTTAGGATGTGAATGGTTGGATGGAAGTGCACACCGGATAAGACGAAGGTAGGCCATACCCTCCGCAGCGGGCGCCACGAATGCGAGAAAGTCCGCAGGAGTCATCCACGCAGGAACTGCTAATACACCAAGCATGAGTCCATCTTCTAGAGCTGCCTCGCTTGCACTTGCGGCACAGGTTTCATTAGACTCATCCACACCATTCTGTCGCCGTTCGTTACATTGACGGTACACATGAACTGTGCCCTCAGGCAAATTTGTTGAACCAGAGGTCGATGTCGTATTAGGGATAAACTCTGCTGTCGAGGGGCCTGAAATATTAAACAGACGGCTTGAACACTTGTCTGCGAAATATGTAATTACTCGCACCTCGCCCTGCTTGTTTCTCTTTACCAGTAGACATATCAGAATTCGTACTCTCGAAATCAATCCAGTCGAGTCTTATTGGACCAAATCTGTAATCCTTGTGAGCTACGTTGAATAAAGCGTTCCTCCTGGCAGTTGGCTTGGGGCGATGTAACGGTAAGCTTTGAAATAAGGCCTTCGGTGTGAACGTATTGACAATGTCAGGATGTGACAGTGAATCATCAATGGTGTTTATATGCAATGCAATTCGGATATGATAGTCGTTTAACATACTGTGGGCTTACGAGAGCAACCCATTGATATCGCGTGATGTAAGGTGGCACGAGTGCTCAGCGCAGTCAGCGCTCAAGTCAACTGAGTGTCGCGGACTCGCTGCCACGTTCAACAAAGCTTGTTCCTTCATCCAGACCAGAAGGAACGACTATCTTCATCTGTCTATAAAGAGGAGATCGCATCCAGATGGACTCCGACCAATATTCGTTGAACATCCGCTTTTGCGAGATCTGTGCTGGTTTTCTCAGTAAGAGCGGCAAGGACAGTGTCCCGTCTCTGACCAGGGTACTCGATACAATTGCTAGTGATCTTGCAAAAGATGGGGACCTAAGGTGAGACCGTAAGCCACCTTCCATGAGAACTTGATATTAAAAAATCAGGATTCGTATGGGGTCGGGAAAACCTTCGATATGGCCATCCCTCCAACAATTGTGGAATTTCCTGGTGGACTATCCCTCAGCGGATGCAGATGTCGTAGAGTTGCGCATCCTTGTAATAAGCATTGCCAGATTTACTAGAAATATTGTCGCAGGCGTTGCAGCAAACCAGCAGAACGCATTGTGAGTCTAAAATATGTTAAATGGTGTCAATATCCTAACGGCCCAGCGAGTTTCAAGTGAAATCGAGCCAGCTCTTCGCCGTATTCTGTATCTGTACAGCTCCTGGTCTGCCTTTCAAATTACGGATTGTGAGCTACCCATCCTGCAACACACATGCCAGCTCAAATCGGATGGTCTCATCTACAGCTTTCCCGGCTACTAGGATGGCCGTTCAGGCACTCTCAAATATTGTTACCACCAACGAGAATCTCACGTCCTGCCTTTGGAATACTTATCTTACTCTGCCTGAGGAGCAGGTGATTCTCATGTAAGCCACTACAGCTACTTGCTGAGCTACAGGAGTTGGCTTATTCTTTGTAACACATTCAGTCGCTTACTCGGCTCCCCTGACCACAAGACTATCCTATCACTCTTGGTACTTATGGTAAATTGTATTCACGATAGTACTGAGCGTCGGTACGTAATGTCTCGCTTACTCTATTTACCCTTGGCCGATTACCCTTGGATCCAGATCTTTACTTACGAAGACACGTGGGGGAGCCCGAATATGCATAACGCTTTTGGATCGTGTGGTCCTATTGTACGATGCGGAGGAATCCACCGACGGCGCAAAGGCATTTGACTATGGGTAACTAAACTGTAATTGATGGGTTGCGAGACTTCATAATGACTCTCTTTAATAGGTATCATTTGTTTGCCCACTTATTTGATGGGGGCTTTGCACCGGACCTGTATAATTCTTTGTCTATGTACGTGTAATGTTCTTATTCCCCGCGGACAAAGTACTCATACTCCGAGGCAGTGAAGGGGAGGTAATTGCGCAGCACCAGATCACTCTTCTGAAACTCCTCGACTCATACCTGCAATCATCGCAAATATGTCGTATACATTGTGATATGTGCCCTATGTTGTCGGAAATCTTCCTATCCCTTTCGTCATATTCGCAGTCAGCAATCACAAGAGCTATTAGTCCCACAAATCCGGAACCTTTGGATGGTTCCATCGAACACCTGCAAGAACTTGATTTATTACTCCCAAAAACGTGCGAGGCACTCGTACTAGCAACTCAATGTATCGTCAAAATTTTATTACTATCCGAGGACCGGCGGACTGTAGATCCATCCGCTATAGATTTGCGAGCGACCTTCCGTGATGCTAGCTCAACAGACGGCCAGGGCACCGCTGAAAGTATTATAGGCATGTCTAGGTTGTCGAGCTAGAACAGAATATATCATCTGACCATGTTTTTTCAGAGCTCCTGCGACTTCTTGACGCGTTCCTTCCACGCGTTTACTTTGGCAAACCTGTCATAGATCCCATGACAGATCGGAGTATCCCATCGTCAATCGCAGGGTCTGATGGATTCTCGTATTTAAAACGGGATCTTGTCCGTTTGGTCGGGGTGCTTTGCCATCGAGATAAGACATTCCAGGACCGCATTAGAGCAAACGGAGGTATTCCTGTTATTATGAATATGTGTGTTGTGGACGAACGGAATCCGTGTATGTCAACTTTTTTCTATGAAATCACACGAGATTTCATGAACTTCGATTCCTAGACCTTCGAGAACATGCTATATTAGCACTTCGGAACTTGTTGGACGGCAACATGGAAAACCAGGATGTCGTGAACAGCATTCAACCATCGGGATATTGGGATGAAGCGGGCATACTGCGCGAGAAGGTTGGAGTTACGCTGAGATAATCAGCTGTCAAAACATCATGGGTAATCTTACGTAGAATACCAAAGAACGGAAACGAATAGTCACAAAATCATTCATCGTCGTCATCGAGCGCCATCGTTCTCTTTTTCCGTGCGCCAGACCCAGCTTTCCGAACTCTATGCTCCTCCTCCTCCTCCTCGCTTTCAATGTCCATGTCTTGGTCACCACCATCTTCCCCTGCTTCTAAGCCATCTTCCGCAATCTCTGTTGTCCCTTCGTCATTTTCGGTATCACGGTGTTTCCGTTTCCGGTCATCTTGCTGGCGCTGAATAATTTTAGCATCAAGTTGATCCAGAGGATCTTCTTCTTCCTCCTCTCGGTGTTTCCGTTTCTTCCTGGACCTAGCCTCGCCATCAAACTCCGCATCGTCGTCTGACTCATCCGCAACCACGAAGTCGTCCTCTTGATATTCGCCAGGACCCCTTTTCTTTTGTTCATCTGCTTTCCGCTTGGAAGCACTCAGATCATCGTCATCCTCTGAACCTTCATACTCTGGTTCTTCATCTTCCGACCAGATTTCGTGTCCCTGCTTTTTCCTTGATTGACCGTACCTCTTTTTGCGTACACCAAATCCACTATCATCAGTTTTCTTTTTGGATTTTCGAGCCGATTGCTTCATTAATTCCATTTTCTCTCGCTCGGGGTCCATGGTTGGATCAGGGGCCATACGTAGTCGGGCCACCTTGTTATGTTTCTGACCCACCGCGCGCACGAGCATACGATGTGTTTCAGACTGCATACCCGTAGGTCGCAGTGTCATATACCCTGTGACTACAGCTTCCGCTTGCAGTACCTCTGACCGTTTGTGTTGTGCGACTAAGTATGTTAGACCTTGAGACCTTGAGCTAGAAAGCGGGTTTTGTGATGCTGCTGGCTGGCTCTGTGACTGTGACGACTGAGTGCCTCCTAGTGATTGGCGCACGATACCACCGGACGTGTCCACAGTCTTTGTAATATCAAACAGCTCCTTCCCTAGTCTCAGGCTGAGAGAACCATCAGACCAACGGATCACGCGACTGTTCGATTGTCTTCTCTGTGATAAGAAGGTCAAGCGTCGAGGACGTGTAAGGATTAAGTCTACATTACTTACATCTTGGCCGGATTCATCTTTTGTCCATCGCCAGCGTACAGTGTTTTCGACTTTGAGCTTGATAGACATGCTCTTCTCACGGATGTTCTCATTGTGGAGGCCATCATCCTCTTCATGCTCCGGGCCGATGTATGTATCCGGATGAAAAGGCTTCGAGTCCATTTTTACAAAAGTTGGCATTCTAATTACCCAGTGCTGTATAGAATACAGCTTTCAGCATATAGACACGATAATGAGATGATATTACATACATCCCCGTCTGAGCTCTTTGGAACCGGGATGTTGGGAATACGCACATCAGCCTCTCGCACCTGTTCCAAGACGATACCTGGCTCTTCAGGTTCCAGATATTCCAACGCCTGTCTGTGTTCTTTCTCCGTCTGTGAGAGATCGTCCGACTCAAATCCTGATTCAGCAGGAGTAATAACAGGGGCACTAGGATGATAGTAGCTGTACTCGTCAAAGAGTCCTCGAACATAGCGTATTTACCTGTCTGATTTCGCATCTGTAACGTCATGCTTTTCGTCGTTTCCAAAGAGGTCTTCCATTTCTTCCTCGTGTACTCCGCCGTCAAGTACTCCAGAAGTGAACGCAGCGTCTTCTTCCTCCTTCGGAAGAACGTCAGCGCTTGGAGGTTTCATGTCTACATCTCGGTCACTGAATCCTCCTGGGTTGGCGGGTAGCAGTTCGTCAGAATAACCATGACTGTAGCTCGCGGGCTGGTCCAAGGCACCAGCGAGGGATGACATGTTGTGTTTGTGTTTGACTCGTTAGACTAAGCAACTTGTCCCTTCAAGTGTGAATTGAACTCGAGCAATGAGCGGCTTCTTCGGGAAGTGTTTGATTCTGAACGTTTCAACTTTACAAAACTTATTCTTAAAAAGGGAAATCGTGTGCACTGCCCATTACCCAACGCGTGCCAGTGGCACTCCCAGGCTATCCTCATGTTCGACAAAGTCACAGAATATTTTAATGGATATACATCATTTCTTCCCATCTCTCAAACAAAACGAATCTACCTGGCACGGACTTATTATTGGGGCACTGACATGTGGCGGGGCTGTTCCAGTCACCGCCGCTATGCCATCAAGTGGCACTATCTGGAGAGAATAAACCTCATTGGCACCACGGGAGCGGTTCTTTAGCCATACTGCCATGGTTGTGACAAACAAACTTATTTTGGTGACCTCCCCATAGCGCTCAGCCATGGCTTGGTTGCTGTTCCTAGATGTTCCGTGAATTGGACCCCTCTGGAATGGGCCACTGTCATTTGGCCGTTGCCCATTTCTGTGTCGACGTTCCGTTTAGAAACCACTGCTCACCAGCGCGCTCACTAGCCGGACCGCGGAAACTAATACTATGTTCCCCATAGTATAATATGACGATCAGTATACTTGCGATTGTACTATTTAGCAGTATTGGTATAGGTCCCCCCTTCGCTTACCACTACTCACTAAGTGTATGTCGTTATTCCGATAATCTCTTCAGGACAGGCGCTCCGGCCGCTCTAATCGGCCACACCCCTTGGCTCTGCACAGCAACTATGGACTTGCTGTATTTTCATCTTCTATGTCATTTCCAGTATAAATTGGGCTCCCGACTGGTCACCAATCTTTCTTGCTTGATATCTCCTCATGAGTGACGCACCTTCATTCGACGGCTACCCCAACGCATGCGGCTCAGAAGTTGATGCCCGTTTCGATTTGTCTTGGGACGATATGGACTTCGGACAGCAACAATCAAGATCTCTATATTCTACTCATGTGTGTGATGTTCTAGTATGGTCTTCGTCTTGCTTACCACCGAAATATACAGCAAATCAGTCCACTGAATACGTATGGCTTTGCAACTCACGAATTCCCTAGTCAGCCACCGTTCGAGTACGCTGTACCGTTCCCTGGATTGCTTCAAGATGCTACTAGGAGTGGGCTTCCTCGGATTGATACTAAAGCTCTTGGTCCGCCACGGTTATCGATCTCTGACTCTTCTTCAACAACTTCAGCAGGGTCAATAATGCCGCAGACCCCCTCTTACTCTTGGATAGCAGATGGTCGCCTTCATGTCCTTCCACCTCCAGGAACTCCATTATCTCCATCAAACATTCAATATCCTGTATTCTCACCTTCAGTATGTCTTGATGAATCAATTGCACTAAGATTCATTGACTATCAATATATCAGAATCCGAAGGGTCTGTCCCCTATTCCCTCCCCAATGTCGCCTAATTCGCCCATCGCTATGGGCAGTTCCGACGAGGGGTCTTTCATGCAGACTTTTGACGATGACGAGGTTCGTGGCAATCGATTCAGTTGTTGTATCTGTCGTTAAAGGTGAATGCATATAGGAAGATGCTCCTCAACCAATGGAACATATCCTAAAATGGAAGGACATTCGCAACCTCGCGATCATTGCTACAGGCACTGCCATCTACATCCCTCAGTCAATTTATCAACCATACACAGAGGCGGATCGTGTCCGCTATATCGAGAAAGCCGATCTTAAGGAGCCCATCATCTTTAAGACAGCACATCCCGACCAATGGGGTGTAGCACTCGATGATGCCATGAAAGCTAAGATGAAAGACCTTCTCGATAAAGATGATAATATGTTCGAGAACTGCGGACCCTCGGTGTCTATCCGGCTTCAGGTATCCTAATTTTCTAGTGATCTAACTGTTTCCTTACCTTCGTGCCTTTAGTGGCCAGGGTACCGTGCGTGGACAAAGCAAATCCCTACAATGGACTTCAAAAGTCCGAAAGGTCCCATCACCAGAGCTAAATTAGCTAAAAACATTGCTAACTGCGTAAAACGATTCATCGAAGTACGCTTCACGTTCTTTGTGCATCATCCGCAAATCATATCTCACATTCATTCCAGGAAAAGGAAAAAGAACGTATGGAGATGGAAGCGGACCGTAGGTGGAGGGTTGGATCACGCTACATCAGAGTGGAGGACCTTATCTTAGTGTCCCTGCATCACATCTCCAAGGGTAGTTGGCAGCCTCAGCTACGCCTACGCACTCCACTAAGTGACATTCAACTCCGACGTCTTCAATCTCAAGTCCCACACTCCACTGCATAGACCCACAGAAGCGAAGATAATCCTTTGCCAATTCAATGCACAGTGTGCATTGCACACTCTGGATGCCATCTGGATGACCACCACGCCCCCGCCTGTCCCGCTCGAGCCTTTAACATTTGCTTCATTTATCTACTACCTCATTGGAAACGTGCTTTTTGCTCTTTGATGGGTTTTCTCAAAATGTGCTAGTTGTGTATGGAGTGTCACGTTTTAGATACGTTTTGTGCGAGACTCACTTCCGTTGGACATGATAACGCCGGGCTTTCAGGTTTCCGTTCTTTATTCTCTCATCGTACTGTATAGCGTTACATTTTGCTATAGGCTTTATACGGTCTTTTCTTTCCGCTTTCTGACTTATTCAATAGCGAATATCCAAATGACCTCAAACGACAGGATATCGTATGTGACCCTCTATGTACAGTGTACGGCGTACTTACACGTGCATATACCACCTGAGGAATGGAATATAAATTTGTGTGCTTGCCCATGACTCCCGGTCAGCACTAGTAGAATCAAAACTGACTCACTGAGTCGATGCTTGGTACTCGGAAGGGTTGAATATTTTTATAATCACAATGATTCAGGCTTTGCTATCACGAGGATGTGACTATTTATGGTGCGTTTCATTATTGCTTTTCAAGCGACAAGAAGCATCAAATAGAAGCAAAATTATCTGCTCAGCCTCCGCCTCGTACGCCTCACGCCCATAACAAATCAATCGCTTTTTTGTTTTGTAGTCATGGATCTTAACACAGGTCCGATGTTGTCTCAATAATTCGATCTTCAGTACCGGCTCACATCATTTTCACCTGTGCACTGCCAACATCGCACATCCCAAAATGCCTGTTCTCTTTCCAACGTGCACCTTTTATCCTCCCCACTCTTTGCGTTTGTCTGAGTCGCACAGGGGGATCATTTCATCAGCTAGGATCTGGCAAGGGTGACATACCAGCAACTGCCAACTCTGATGCAAAACCGATGCAAAATTTGCGCGCTACACGAAATCCATCATGCATCATGCATCACGCGGTAACCGCGGTTGATGTCCATGTGAGCATTATAGATATCATAATTTTTGCGCGGTGGCCAGATATTCTGATGGGCCGTGGCTGTTCATGTTTTAGTTTGCTGATCTGAAGCTACCATCATGTGAGTATCTATCTTCCCCAAATTCACACAACTGTGCCACTGATGATTTAGCTATATGACATGCCTCTTGCCCACTTTTTTTGCTAGACCATTCCCCACCATGAGTGACGCATCCCCATTCAATGCATTTCCGGACCTTTGCAGTCCTGACGATCACAGTCGATTCGACATAGTACAGGGGAGCTTGGATCTTAGGAATGGGCTTCCTCGAATTGATACCAAAGCTCTTGGTCCGCCACGGTTATCGATCATATCTGACTCTTCGACGACGACTTCAGCACGCTTTCATGTTATCACACCTCCAGGAACATTATTTCCATCAAACATTCAATATCCTGCATCCTCACCTTCAGCCGCTGCGACTGGTAGCTCTGACGAGGGGTCTTTGTTGCAGACTTTCGACGACGACGAGGTTCGTAGCAATCTATTCAATCGATGTACACGTTGCTGAAGGTGAGTTAATGCAGGAAGGTACTCAACCAAGTGAACATATCATCAAATGGAAGGCCATTCGCGACCAAGCGACCATTGCCACCGGCACCACTACTTACATCCCCCAGTCAATATATCAACCATACACAGAGGCAGATCGTGTCCACTATATCAAGAAAGCCGACCTTAAGGAGCCCATCATATTTAAGACAGCGCACCCCGACCAATGGGGTATAGCTCTCGAGGATGCCATGAAAGCTAAGATGAAAGACCTTATCGACAAAGATGATAATATGTTAGAGGACTGCGGACCTTCTGTGTCTATCCGGCTTCAGGTATCCTAATTCCTTACTGGCTTGATTATTCCCTCACCTTCACGCCTTCAGTGGCCAGGGTACCGTGCGTGGACAAAACAGATCCCCACGATGGACTTCAAAAGTCCGAAAGGTCCTATCACCAGGGCTAAACTGGCCAAAAATATCGCCAACTGCGTAAAACGGTTCATCGAAGTGCGCTTCACAATCTTTGTGTGCCACCTGATATCTCACATTCGTTCCAGGAAAAGGAAATGGAGCGTATGGAGATGGAAGCAGACCGTAGGTGGAGGGTTGGAACACGCTACATCAGGATGGAGGACCTTATCTTAGTGTCCTTGCACCACATCTCCAAGGGCAGTTGGCAGCCTCAGCTACGTCTACGCACTCCACTAAGTGACATTAAACTCCGGCGCTTTCAAGCTCAAGCTTCCGTCGCTCATTGAAGTACATAATATCCCACCAGGATGATGCCACAACCGATGGTTTGGCCAGGCGTCGAAATCTGCTCCATATCTTGCTTTGCTTCTCGATGTTTTCTCAAGATGCTATAGTCGTTCTATAGAGTGTTACATCGCTGTAGAATAACGCGAGAGGTGTTTTACACGGGCCTCTCAAACCATCTCCATATTCGACTTGATACTAATGCATGGACTTTCAGGTTCTCAGTCGGACTGACCTTTTTTCTTCGTGAGCGTTGTGCAACATTCATTCTATCCTATGCGTATCAAATCATTCACCCGTCGTGTGGTGTATTACGTTCATTGGTATGCATGGACGTTAAAACTTGAACTTCTGAACATCGACCTCCCTCATTCAGACCCTAACCGAGATCGAACAATGACATTCATGAAAACCAAAAGAAAGACATCTGAAGTCAAGCGTGGTATGCGATTGTGCGGATTGTATCGCCATGTCTTACCTTTTTGCTCACGGTGTAGTGATGCTCCCCATCCAACTCTTACAATCTAGGCTTACTCAATCTTTTCGGGATTTGCTACGCAATGCACCCATCTGATTCCGATAGCCATGGGTATTCAAACGACATCATATATCGTTACGGTAACCTTTTCCGTATATCCGTCCCGAGGCTCAGAACTGCATATCAATTGCACAGTTCACGTTGCTATATTGCAGTCTTGCGTCCGAGCCCTCGCACCGTGACGGTGCACCCTTCCATTTAGGCCAAATTCATTTAATCAGAAAGCGTACTGCCATCTGATACATTGACCTTCCCAGACCTTTCTTCAAGGTATCACCTTACCTGAGCCGCTTCCCCGCCCAGTCCCTCGAGAAGTCGAATGGAGTGCGACCCATTTTCTTGGTCGAACGAAGTGCGAACAAACCGAAAAGACACTATGATACCCCCGAGACAAAATGATCTATATACGTCACGACGATCAACCTCAAACCCCGCATCCGAATGCAGTGCCTCCCGATGGGAAACATTACTATCTGCTTACTAGTCTAGAACTCAAGGAATGATCAATGGTATCCAACTTCAATGGTTCGCCTACTAGGGAGACTAACCCAGGGCGACTTAATTATACCGTTGATGGTTTCGTATTCGTTGTAGAGCTGGGAGCCTATTTGAATTATAACGGTAACGTGCCACAATCCTGCGAATCCTGTTCCAGATTCCGAAACAGTTGGCGGGACATGTGATACTGCCTAACTGTCAAATCATGCATACTGAAACCTATTTTCTGGTGTTGTCTTGTGTCGCTGATCAGAGATATCATGCAATAATAAGACTAGAATTCCAGTAAAGAGTTCCATCCTTCCATTGGAGTTTTCGCCCCAGCGGAAGAGGTGAAGCGACCCTACAAATATTAATGCTCTCGTAGTCGAGAAAAATCTGTAATTCGTATGTTCATGGTTTGAGCTGATTGGTATCGGTCATCTACAAAGGTAGATCTGGAGTAATTGGGCCACCCCAGTTTCCGCCTTCAGTGTCACCTCGGGTCACCGGCATATCCGACATCCCATTAGCTGTGGGAGTTTTACAGCAACTTCGAGGCTGATGGCGTCTAAGGAGAGATCTACTGGTATGTGCTACTGATCAGGTAAGTTCAAGTAATTTTTGAATCGTCCATGTCGGCACGAAAGTTGACCGATAAGATTTATAAGGGGCCATAGAAGTGAGGCGTACAGTATCTATTCATCATTCATGCCCTCTAATAACGCCAGTACCTTTTCTTTTGACAAGGTTGTCGCTCCAGAAGTGCCCAGATTGTTGAACTGCAGGACGTTTTTGATGGCTTCACCTGAAGATAGTACATTACCTGGTAATGTCAGTTACTTCTTTTTCTTCTTGAAATGTCAAATCTGCTGATCACCCATCCTCGAAGTCACCATACCCTCCAGGATTTCTGGAACTGCCGCCCAGGCCTATTTCGGGGCCAGATTGGGGTGCCATTCCAACCCTCGTTGCCAATTTCGACGGTCGCATCACAATAGCGACCACACGCGAGGTGCAGCAGCACCCGCACACCGTGATGCTCCCGGCCGACTCCAATGTGGTTGTGCAGGTGAGTTCATGGTTTGTTGGGCGAGTCGGTGAAAACCCATTTTGGGGTAGCTGGCAAGCCAAGCGGAGCTCGCGGACTTGTATCCTTCTGGCATCACGGATGGTGTAAACGAAGACCCTGCTAGGAGCGATCTTAATGAAGTCAACCAGTTTTCCCTACTAGACTCGGAGAGCTGGGTAAGTATTTTGTCTTGTGTGAGTAAGCTCTCACCGAAATTGTACAACTTGAAGGATACCGGGGCAAGTAATCACTTCAAGGAATTTGTCGATGACTTGGAACAGGATCTTCAGTTTACCATAATTTCGGCTGAGGCTACTTGCGTACCTCAAAGGTTGTACCAGCCGCGAGGAGAAACTGAGCGAGAGAAGTATGTGCATAAGGCAAATTTATCTTCGCCTATCCTGTTCCATGCGGAGAAGTCATCTGAGCTGGGTATAGCCTTGGAAGAGATTTTCAAAAAAAATCCGAGACATCTTAGTGATAGAGATGACATCGTATTTGAAGGCGGTGGCCGAACTATCTCGGTGAGAATAGAGGTCTGTCGGGAACATTGCGATCTGGACCTTGTAAACTGATTGGGAGCTTGAATAATAGTGGCCTGGTTATCCTTCCTGGGTTCGTCAGCTCACTACCAGAGACTATCGCAAGACACCAGGCCCCATCACCAAAGCAAAACTTGCAAGGAACCTTGCTACCTGCATACACAAATTCATTCAGGTTAGACGTCACGTTTGTCTCCAATTATTCTCTTTGATGATTTTTTCAGAGAATGGAGACTCAACGCATGAAGGACGACTCTGATCCCAAGTGGAGAATTGGTCCCCGTCACATAAAATTTGAGGATCTCATACTCGTCAGTTTGGATCATGTGTCGCAAGGGAGTTGGCAGCCTCAGTTACAACTTCGGCGACAGATGCGGGGGATGTCCAGTAGAGCCTGATGACCTGCCAATGAGGTCAGTTTTATTTTGTAGGCAATGGAAGATGTCTAATTTCTCAGGTTCACTTACTCAGAGTTGGCTTTTTTTCGTGACCGAGACTCGGACTTCGATTCCGATTCCTTATCTCTCACCATTTGCACATGCTCTCCGGTCACAGGACTAGGAATTCTTCGCTCAACAGCCACTACACACGTGTGCGGGTTCATTCTATATTTCTACTGCAAGTCGTTACAGCTTTCTCGTTCTACATGTTGTGCACCATGCTTTCCACTGTATAGCTATCTGATAACCCGAATTCTTAATTTGCAACTCTGAACTTAAGATCTTCGGTTCTCAATGAAAGCCAATACCTAAAATGCCATTCAGACGCAGGCTAAAAAAACAAGAATATTTTTAAAACAGACCTCGTTTGCTATACCTCTTCCCCCTCAAGTTTTCTCTTATACTACTCACCAGGACAGCTGGACGTGTCTCAGCAGTTTAGTATATAAATATTCGCTCCCTTACGTAATACCCAAAATGGTAGGTCTCTTATCGCACAACAAGAGGAACAAACCCTTTTGGTTATTAGCTTATGCGTTGTAATATGGGCAACAAGGTTTAGGACTTTTTGGTCAATTCTTATTTCTAGACGGGGAATCGAATGTTGTATGTATGACAAGGATCAGGCCCAAGAGGAGTCTCAACCGAGACCCTTGTACATCATGGACATGCTTGACCTGCGACAAAAACGCTCATATAGCTGGGGGATATCTCAAGTCCAAATCCCAAGCGCCTCCCAGTCTCCTTTGAAAAGGCTCTGTTTACCACTGAAAGGGCTGTCTCTCTTTCTTTCCGCGTCTTTCGACTCTATTGCTGTATTATTTACCACTGTATCAATCTCCATATACTTCACCACTACCCATCATGAATCGCGGAACAGTCGCCATCGCCGTTGTGCAACACCAAGTTATGATCATACAGATTGTACAAGGTACGTACCCACCGAAACTACTCAAGAACAAGTTTCTTACAAGTTCCCTACACAGCTGCATCGGGCCACTCTCACCATCGTCGTGATCAATGGTTAGATGTGTACACTTATACGCCGTTTGGCGACCACCTGTTCCTGGCTTCACCTGTCCCTCAGGCGCGCATCGCCTCCTCAGACCTTCTTACTGTCTTCCCGTTTCGTACCACCACCACGGACATGATTGAATTGCCTGCACAGGCATATCAAGAGTTCCTGCAGCTCAAAGCAAAGCATCAGAAGAAACAGGAGAATTTGTGGCATGCCTGGAAAGCCAAGTTGCGCTAATTATGGTCCGTTCTACGAAAGACGTCGATTTATTCTGTATGTTGTGGGCTAAGGAAGATTAAGACTTGACGGAGTTTACTTGTATTTTTAGCACTTTATCATTTCCCCCTGGATTGTAGCTGGCACTAGATACCACCTTACATTGTTATACACGCTGTAGCCTTAGTACTTGATTTCGAAATTGTAGCTTGATAGACATCTCGTCGATTCGGCGGTATACAACAGATTATTATGCGATCAGCCCGATATTTATAGTGGAATAAGAGAAAGCAAGAACAACACAGAAATGGTATAGTAGCATATGGAAATAAAAATATCGGTAAGTCGACTGCAGGCCAAGAACTACATTTGCCGGCAGCTAGGCAGCGGGGGTAGCATCCGGGTCCCTATACACCTATGGGACGCATATGATCAGTGACGATTAATGAAACATGCAGTGGGCGCACTTTTAAACTCCATATATCTCCCACTTTGTCCCTATCCTCAGAATCCATGGCGTCATTCGCCTCTTCGTCTAGCTGGCCACTAGGAGAAGTCTGTAGCTTCAATCCTTGCTCATTGGCAAGGTGCAGTAGACATATGAAGCAGAAGCTGGTGCTGATCTCTTCCATCTTGTCCTTCGGATACGATTTCTGTAGTCCAGAGATTACTGAGCTAAAAACTTTATGTTCTTCGGGGTTAGTAAGAGACGAGTCATCAACATCCTATAGGCGGGTAAGCGGAAAAGGATAGGCGATTCAAAAGAAACAAACCATGTTGTCGTCTTCTTCATTCTCCTTCGGCTTCCCAACCTTGATGTCCAAGCCTTTCCAAATATTCTCTTTAAGCTTTCTCACGTCTACCCGTTTAGCACGCTTCGCGTAATTGACAAATTCTGGTCGAACCCGCCGCGTCTGACCTTGAGTAGCAGCCAGGAGGTCCTGCTCTCCGGCATCTTCCATCGCCGCACCATCGCCATCAAAACCGTCATCAAAGCCCGGGCCGTCATCATAGTCATTGTCGAAGAACTGGGTATTGAAGGGTATATTTAATCCATCACCGGCTGGCGGAGCAATGAGTTTAAACATAAGCCGTGAATACAAAAATTCTTACTTTCATCATTCTCAGCTGCAGCGCGTCCCGCAGCTTGGTTAGCCGCAGCCTGTGCCCAAAATTGTTCGTCGACCTCCCCGTCGCCGTTCTCATTGAACCGGACAGATTGTCCACGCATCTTCAACTGGGTACGAATATAAATTCACGTCTTCACAAAAATGATTGCACGTACCGAGAATTTGGGCTTCAGGAAAAGGGTAACGAGTTGCCTACTTGAGAAGTGCATGTCGTCAGGAAGAGTATGTTCATCGCGCTTCTCCTCCTTCGCTTTGCGGCCACCACGACCCTTCTTGCCAGTCTTTGAGCCTCCGTAGCTGGGCAAAGTGACACCAGCCCCCCGCGTGACTTTCGCAAACATCTCATTTGCAATCGTCTTGATGTCCTTCTCGGCGGGCGTCAGGAAGTCAATCTTAAACGCCTCCTTTTTCTCTCGCCGGGGTTTGGGAGCATCAGCCTCTGCTGTAGCGTAGCGTCATTAATGCAGTATATCTGAGTGAGCTAAAGAACTCACGTTTCCGAACCACTTTTCTCAGCTTCCAGTGTTCAGGACCCGCCCAGTTTTTCATGAGGTTTTTATCAAAGTAACCCATCATTGCGTTTTCTCCATCCCCATCCGTAATGGCTATCATACGATCTGGCTTGTTTGGCGCATGTCGTGGGTCGAAAGGAACAAATGCGCCTCCTGGTCGTACCGCATGCTGTTGATCACCCTCAGCACCAACCGACCCATTCTCGCCACCACCATAGTCACCCCCTCCAAAAGCATCCCCACCATCATAATCATCATCAACAGCTTGATCGCCCTGGAAGAAATCCTGACCACCGCGATCACCATCCACGTCCATGGGTGCACCATCTGCCCCGTAGTCTCCGAAGCCCGGATCATTATCGTCTTCATCACCACCCTCATTATCGGCTGTATCATCACGGTAAAGGGAGTCGTCAAACATGCGGTTACTGTCCTTGGCAAACGAGAAGGTGGTCAGGGAATGGGAGATCGCCTTATCTTCGAGAATCTCCAAGTTGGGAAAAAATTGACCTAATATAATGGTGAGTATGTTGTCATACGAGAGAGCGTTCCAACATACTTCGTAGGTAACTGATGTCCACATCTTCTTGCTGTTCCTCCTCGTCCTCCTCATCTTCCGCCACTCGACCCATGGAATCACTCGCGTCAAAGACGACGCGCATACCACCATCACTTCCAACCCCCAAACTGAGGTGGTTCATCAGCAAGCCCTGTGCGCCACCCTCGTCAAAATCTTCGCAAGTTTTGCGGAAAAGGGGGTCAACGCGGAACTCAAGATCTGGCTTCTTGTTGCGAAGCTGTGAGGCGTCTTTAGCAAGTGTCGAGTCGGGTCGGTGCGATTTCTTCTTTTTCTTCGCCTGCGTCGCGTCTTGACTATCGGGATTGTCCGACAGAGCTTCATCATCTTCCGCGCCCACCATGCCTTCGTTGGAAAGGTTGCTGAGCAGCTTGCCTGTTTCAGTGCCAACAGAGTCAACACGACTAGTCCAAATTTTAACACAGCCGTCAAGGGTACATGAAGCACGCTGAAAGTTGATGGAATTGTCAATATTGTTTCGGAGTAGCGACATGTCGTGGAAGTAATCGATCAATGCGAAATTCCATGAGTTTGCAGCATTGATTTTCTAGTAATGACTATGATAAGTAGTAAGATCATTATCACAGACCGATACACGCACATTGTCTGTCGCCATTTTCATCCATTCCTCGAAGTTGGAGCTCATGACGTCTAGGGGTACATTGATCACAGGAGGCGGCGCCACGGAGTTGAGTTGCTGTTGCTTCATCTTTGCTTGTGCAGCCTTAGAAGTTTCTGGCTGATCTTGGCGCTCTGTCGAAGGCCCAGCTTCCGCGTTTTCTATGACGGCTAGTTTATTGCTCTTCCTCCGCCTACGCTTCTCAGCCGCGTCGTCGTTGATGTTGACCGCCCTTAGTGGAGGGCGTCCAGATTCAGATTGTGCTTCATTATCGCCGCCATACATATCGCTGATCCGTTTTTTGCTGCCCTGTCGAAGTGTTGGTCTTGGTGTATCTGGCTCTGTGTCACCGGCTGAGTCCGAGTCGTGATTTTCCATATCTGCAATCCTAGCATGTTTGGTATTCATTTTCGTTGAATTTGTGTCGGCAGTCCTTGACGCTATCGCAAAAGTGAGCTCGCCGTTACCGTTTGGTTATCGTCGTTCAACTAGTTGGTGTTCAACAAAAGGTGGACGAGTCCATCTCAAAGCACGTGACACACGCGCTGCGCGTCTTGTCACGGAGTTACATAGACTCGTGACCAGCCCCTATGAGTAGTGACTTCGAGGCAAATTCACTTCTCTAATATTCTGCTGCTGTCGCTATTTCTCGCCAAGTTCAAAACCTGAATTCTAAGAGAGCACTTGAACTCCACCACTAATATACATGTTAACCACCGACAGAAACCATATCAACACAAACTATCTCAATACATCACACACAGTTAATTTCAGGAGGACCTGATAGGAATGAACCTCCATGATCCGCCCTTGCCCACAGGTTCTTCCCTGAGGCTGATCTAACTCAGGGACAAAGTAAGATGCTATTCAAAAGCGCTAAATTAAGTATCGTACCTCTGATCCATAATCAGGCAGGGCCAGTGCTCTGCCGCGGCCGTCCTCCCATATGCTGAAGAGAAGAGCGAGGTTACTCCCTGAAGGTGCTTGATATATCCAATACTCACATCCAGTGGCCATCCACACGGTATTCTAGTGCCCATTCAAACGGTGTGCCATTGCAAACCACTTTCCCAGCCTTCTGCGAAGTTAGCATTAAACTTCAAAGTAAGGGGGAAACAAAACTGACGTCGGCACCGATGTAGGCGCCATGATTTGTTTGGATAGTGATCTTGCTGCCATATTCGGCTAGGCTATTGGCTTTGATTTCCCACTGCAAAGACCATGAGAACTGAACGGTAGTGCAATGAGATATCTGTTCAAGAACTCACATCGACGCTGTATCCACTGCCCGGATTCTCATCACAGAAGACAATAATCCCATCGTGATGACGAAATGCCATGACTTGCAGGGGCGAAGCGACACTCTGGAGGCGGTATACCCCATCATATGGAACTATGAAACTCATGGTATTGATATGAAGTGAGAGGCTTTCGAGGAAGATGAGGATGCTGCATATAATGATAATGTAAGACATTTTATACTGCACTTTGCCCGGATTCTAGCCGACGTACAGGTGAGCTAGCTGCCGTCCATTCCTGGAGGAGTGTCAGATGATCTGACAGCTTGCATGGAAGAGTGCATAACGATTCTGAGGAGATCGGCACCCTTATCAGCAAAAGACCCATAATTTTCGCTTGTCAAAAGAAGTTTGATGCTTACAGTGAGCTAATGGAGCAACACGATTGGTGCAAAAGCAGTATCATATGGATTACGAACTACCCGACACTGGCAGGTGGTAGTAGCCTATGGTCAGGTCCACGAGGCCCGTAAGTAGCCGTAAGCCAGGTTTCGGTGATTATGATATGGTCAACGAATACGAAACGAATACAGTGGGCAGCCTGTACTGCCAATGGATAGTTTTGCTCTCATGGCGAGCACGAATGAAGTTGGTGCACAATCAGTTTCTCGTAAGGCCGGTGCTAGTAGTATTTGCGCTATTTACGCAAGTATCCACTCTTCCATGCAAGCTGTCAGCTTACTTGACAGGTTCCTTCAGGGATGGCTTGCAATGGTTTCTAGCCTGTTATGAGTTGAACCTTTAATATTGAGTTCGCTCCAGACCCGCATAGACAAAGTCCGAACACCCGTGCCTCACTGGCAGGCCTCAAGGCATTCACAATGAAATGACCCCAGACTGTACTCAATATGTTCGCTTCAGTTTAATAAATGTTGCAGCCATTATCGAGCGATATAATATTGATGACATCAGGACATCCTTTTTTTTAAATCTGAAAAGCTGATTGGGTCGAAGTGCGCACTGATGCTTTAAAGCAGTTTGTTTTTGGCATAGCTCAGGTTTGTGTTCGTAATTGTTCATTTTCAAAATGGTTATGTTGGACCCTGATGCAGATGCATCAGGGAAACGTAATTCACTACAGAGCGCTACGGAGTGCTACGTAGCACTCCGTAGCACAATCTAACTCGCTGATGTGCTATGAATATTTCTAACATATCTACAAAGCATCAGACATACTAGTACCAATAGATCTACCTTGTTCAACTAAATCGCATCATACACTGCAAGACCTGCACTACTGAAGTTGTAAGTGTTCATAAGTGTCCATAATGCGTGCAAGTTAAGTGTTCATTTCAGTGGTTTTGCAGATGGCTTACTCCCCGCACACTTCCCTCCTTTGTTGGTTTGATCTTCTCCTCTTCCCTCCATCACATTTTCAAAGTGTGATATTATTTAAATGTCCTCACTTCCTACATGCTCGCTCTTCCATGACTTCTGTTCTCATTGTCTTTCGACTCTTGAAAATGCGAAGCCCGCTTGTGGCCATAAGATGATAATGGCGCACTTTACTCGGTTCTTTCGAGTTTCTCCAAACCCTGGACACAAAAAGTCCGAACACCTCACAGCATTCACAACGAAAAGACCCCAGACTCCACAGGACATGTTCGCTTCAGTTTATTGTTGCAGCTATTATCGAGTGGTATGTAACAATTTTGAAGTTGTGAATGCCGTCAAAGGTGTTCGGACTTTGTTTGTGCAGGGTTCAATTGGAGAAACTCGCAAAGTCCGGCTGATCCACCATGAACTTGACTCGTACTTCCGGAAGCAAGTGGAATGGAAGCACAGGGAGTGATGCCTGAGTTACCATTCGACTGACGTTATTTACTAGTAAGGGTTCATGAGACCCCACAAACTGCCGGAGAAAGGTATGAAGCTATTTCTATGTATTATCGCCTTCATTGTCCTACTTACATTACATGTCTTCATCATCTCACTTGTCGAGCTCGCGATCTTTGAGCACAGCATTGCCCGTGAATATCCTCCAACCAATCCGCGCACTTTAACTTCTTACGAACATTAGCACTCAACACGACAGACCTCGATTGGAGTCACCGCCACGACGTGCGCATTCGCCTGGGACAGCATTTCACATACGCTAGTTTCTTATGTCCCTGTCTCCTTCATGTCTAGCAACCTCCCCCATACAGAACTTGGGTGTGTAGTATAGCATATCCTTCACAATGTTTTGTCCTTTACACATGATGAAATTTTAATCATGAACCAACCTAAATTCTCGTGTCTTTGGGTGGGGTAAGATGAGGATACAATATAAAACTATGACTACTAATGACAACATGTATGTAGTGTGTACGAGGTGGAACTCTGGGCTAGGAGAAGGAGAAATTCAGGATGCAAGGGAAATCACTGAAGAATGTGAAGGCCGCACCAAATATGTAAGGCTTACGGTGGTTCGAAGGGGAAAGGAGAACAGAACGAGATAGATAAGAGACGTGTTAGTGAATAACACAAAGAGAGATAAGGCTAGGCTTTTAAAGGGACTTTCTAGGAGGCTTTCTGTTGTACTTGGAACGGGGATCTCACTGTAGGATTCGCTTCGCTGTGAGTGGGAAATTCAATGGATCGGATTCACCGCCGCTCTCGCTGCTGTGCTCTCTGCCTCGCTCTAGACACCAGGACGTACACGCTCTACTTGTACTGAAAACAGCAAGGGTCCCCGGTGATGGACGAGCCGAACGATTATGTGAAGGCAGAGGCACAAGGGAGTGGCGTCGCGACTGACAAGGGGAAGTAGAATGAGGAGAAAAAAGGGTACGAAAATTTGAATGAGTGACAGTATGAATAACGAGAGTTGGATAGCATGTGGTCAGTCTCAAACATTCTTGGTTTGAAGCCATGGTCCAGGCGTAGAGGACTCTGGTCCTTACACTGACAAGGAGGAAGAGGCAATGAGGAAGGGGATATTGACTGCGAGCATGACAGGGGATCTGGCGCAGTGGCGCTAGACTTCAAGACATGAATGTGCTGCTCAGTCTTGATGTGTGGTTCCACAAAAGAAATCGACTACTAGCAGCGGTGACAGCATAGCTAAGCTGCAGGTACCTGAGGGTGGCGGCATCCACGAACACTAGGGTTGGAAAAAAATGGCAGAGGAGGCTGCACGCAAAGACTGTAACTTCGTAAGCTTGGTGAGTGGGGACAGTGAAGACGTGTAAGTGGGACAACGAGGACAATGATACATAGAATATTAAAAAAAAAAGCTCTGTACCTTTATCCGGCACAGTTTGTGGGGTCCAACCTTTACTAAATAACGTCAGTCGATGCTTTCTGGAAAAATAGGGAGCCGATCTCCTAAGAATCGTTACACACTCTTCCATGCAAGCTGACACTCCTCCAGGAATGGACGGCAGCTAACTCGCCTGCACGTCGGCTAGAATCTGGGCAAAGTGCAGTATAAAATGTCTTACATTATCATTATAGGCAGCATCTCCATCTTCCTCGAAAGCCTCTCAGTTCAAATTACTACCATGAGTTTCATAGTTCCATATGATGGGGTATACCGCCTCCAGAGTGTTGCTTCTCCCACGAAAGTCATGGCATTTCGTCATCACGATGGGATTATTGTCTTCTGTGATGAGAATCCGGGCAGTGGATACAACGTCGATGTAAGTTCTTGAACAGATATCTCATTGCACTACCGTTCAGTTCTCATGGTTTTTGCAGTGGGAAATCAAAGCCAATAGCCTAGCCGAATATGGCAGCAAGATCACCATCCAAACAAGTTATGGCGCCTACATCGGTGCCGACGTCAGTTTTGCTTCCCCCTTACTTTAAAGTTTAATGCTAACTTTGCAAAAGTCTGGAAAAGTGGTTTGCACTGGCACACCGTTTGAATGGAAACTAGAATACCGCGGGGATGCTCAATGGCTGTGAGTATTGGATGCATTACATGTCTTCAGGGAGTAACCTGGCTCTCCTTTTCAGCTTCAGGTTTGACGGTGTGAAGGCACTGGCCATGCCCAATTCTGGAAACGAGGTACGACACTTCATTTCGCGCTGTTGAATAACAACTTATTTTGTCCCTGAATTAGATCGTCCTCAGGGAAGAACCCGTGGGCCAGGCGGGATGCTGGAGGTTTGTTCCTCTCAGGACCTCCCTAAATTGATCGGGTGCAGAGATAGTTGGTGTTGATATAGTTTCTGTCAGTGGTTAACATGTACGTTAGTTGTAGTGTGCTCTCTCTTAGAATTCAGGTTTCGCAAGACATAGCGACAGCAGCGATCACTTGGTCTACCACTCAGATATTCTCAAAACTCCGCATGAACCATGTCCATTGATTGCTCGTACTTAGTCCATATCACAACACTCTCAGGTGAGCGCGCAATAGACAAAAGTGAGTGATTTGCATTTGTTAAGACCAATGGTCCAGCACTGTTCGAGGCAAGGGTCAAGCTTTCAAGTATGCTGGGAGTGATCACATCGACGGCAACACAAAGAGATGATGACGTGGAAGAGCGTATAATCGACAAGGCAGTAAGAAGATAAGATGTAGATATGTGAACAATATAGGGATGAGTGCTACTCACGAGTCTAGCTACTAATAGCATCGAGCTAAGATCGGTAGCGGTGTGTGCGCAACGTCCCCGACTCCCGTTCAGATTCTCGGCTGTTTCGAGCACAGCCAGTTCTTACTGGGCTTGAAGCACGACGAGACCATACCTGCAAAGCTGTACTAGTTACCGTTCCTGCGCCAAGGAGAGAATTAATGACAACAACGACAGAATCAAGCTGAAATCGATCTGACAATGATCTGATGCGAGATTCGGAATAGCAGAGCCTTGAGCATTGATCAAGCCTTTGAGGCAGGCAATGTCTTTGAAGCTTCAACGTTTCAACACTACAGATACAAGTGCGTGATGAGAAAAGGATCGCTGCCGTCTGGTTGCCAGTAAAAGGTTCTCAAAGCACGTGACACACGCGCAACGCGTAAAGGTTCCTATTCGGGAGTAACAACTCATTGTAACGAAACTCCTGACTGCATCTGCACGTGATCTGCCACTCAAACTCAAATATAGTCAAGACTGCCACGCCCCTCAACATTGCTCTACATTTGTTGTACATCATGATTTTTGGAGACTTGTCTGCTTTTGTATTTATCGACGGCCAGGAGCTCCAGGAGTATGCTGTTGTTACCTCCAGCACGCCAACGGAAAACAGAATAACCTGCTGGATTGCATCGGAAGAGGGCAAGGTGTGTCACTCGTCATATTTACGGGCGAAGGCCTTAAATGCCTCTACAAGAAATTTGGAGTCAGGTGGATGAATGCAACTGAGCGGTCCTGGAGTATTCGAGCAGTTGTCTCCGTTGACGGCGTCCGCTGTCCTCCGCAAACTATGCGCCCGGGCAGGGTCGGCACAACGGAACGCACGTACTTGAGCAATGACTCAGTCACCCGAGATTTCATGTTTTCAAATATCGAGCTTACTGGTCAGTATGTAAAAGAAAGTTTAGATCCGCCTTGTAACACTGAACTACAGACGATGACTCAATGCTCGGTGATGAAAATTCGAATGACATAGGTCAGATCATATTGAAGGTAGAAACGGGAGAGCGCACGATGAAGAAGGTAGTTAAACATGGTATTTCGAAAAATTCAAATTCCACCCTTCGTGTGCGAGAAGGCAAGGTGCATGAACGGTCTAAGAAGGCATGTGCTCATCGTGTCGTGTGCGTAGAATTTCCCATGTCTCACTTTTTGATAATCATCATCTATCAAGTTTCGGAGAAGAAATTCCTCGACAAAATTATCTGCCAGATCGTTCTACATCCCGCAGTGTGTTCAAACCCGATAACCGCCCCACAACTGTCTTCGTGTTCAAATACACGCGCTTGGGTAGGCCATATTACTTTCCATGCATATATGCTGCTCACATATGATTAGACATCTTGCAGGCAATGGGCATAGCGCCATCAGCATCGAAGAACTCAAAGGCAAATGACTATGGCGATGAAGTCGAAATCGTCGATGGACCTTATGAACCTTCAAGTTTGCCATTGCCCTTGAAGGACGTAAAGCCCCGAATCGAACATCTTGAGGTAAACTCTGGCTTCGGTGATTCTATGGACCTCCAGCTCATTTCTTTCTCGCAGATAGAACTCCAGCGTTTACGTGCGCAGTTGGCCTCATCTGAGGATCAGAAGCCCTCGCGTATTAAGTTGGAACGCGGGGTCTCGCGACGGCAGCGAACCGCTATGGAAGTCCTCGATTTGACCGAAGATTAGCTTCCGTCTGTCCTTGCTCGGGTTCCAGCTTGTATGCACTGCTCTGAGGTAAGCATCAGGGAGATCATCTGTAATACAGACCTGCATGCAATTCAACTCCCAGGAACTCAATTTTTCGCAAAAGGGGCACGCCGCACATGTTCTTTCTACACGGTTTCGAACTCCTTCACACGATTATTATGGAACGCATACTTAACGGTATACTTTGCATTGGAACAATGCCAATTTTCAGTCCGTCGTCGCTGATTGTGACTTTACGCTCGTCGCTTGTAATACTGCTTTGTTGTATACACTGTTAATACCTTTCTGAGTCTTTCTAGGATCCCCCTCACGCCTGACGAATACACGTATATCGAGTCAAGTGTGAGGAATACTCTTCAAGTTGAATACTCCGCTGTACTTAAGACGAAACGTCAAGTTCAATTCAACTTGAAAGCAGTTGATAGTCACATCTACATCCCAGATTGCATGTCGTGATCCTGCAGCATAGCCATTATTCCATTGATTATACTACACTCTGAGACAGCCGAGATTAAGATTACAGTAATGTCTGGTGCTGAGCATGGGCCAGCACCTCAACGTTCACCGAGGTGCCACACATTGTACATTGCATGACTGACTGATCTGATCCATCATCTTATTGAAATTGTCGGACGTTTGGATGTAGAGGATGTCGTGACAGAAACCGAGCACAAATTTCCGCTTCTACTAAATGAGAAATACCCGGAGGATTGGGGCAAGACAAGCAGGAGTAACATATATCAGTTGGCTCACCTGAGGAATGGTCGAGCACTACGACCCTCTAACAACCAGAAGTCTGTAAAATTCAACGGCTGGTGCACACTTTACGTAGAGTGGATTGGTCTTCACTGTCCCTGTCCCAATTCCACAGGCATTATACTTCAGATCTTTGCGAACAGGTAGCCGAGAGAAGGCGGTGATGGCGGTGATGGAAAATGCTCGTGCTCGCCCACAGCTGTTTGAGACCCTCACCCCGTTGTCCGTCCGCATCAGTCACCTTAAACTCCTGGTGGTTGAAGATCATACATTTAAACCACTGCCTGAAACCGCTTAGGTTAGTCCACACTTGAGATATTGCTAGGATGATTAATGATACAAGAATGCAGAGAAACCAAACCAAACCAAAAAGAATGATATACCGCTATCGACTACCACAGATCTTCATCAAACCGCTCGAGGACAGAGTTTGCATCTTCTACGTCCTTTTGGGCCTTCTTCCGCATGTAGAATATCGGACAGTCTTTGCTCGAACATAGCACATCCTATTAACTAGTGTTAATGACAGTCGAGGCAATAATAAACATGACCTCACTTGATGCAAAGAGCCCTGACAGCGCTGGCATTGCGTCCACAGCCGCGAAAACCGTACTTGCAGCTGTGACGCGCTTGTGATTTGCTTTTGATATAGCTCCCCGATCTTTGGTCGACAGTTATTACACACAGCACCATCTACAGCAAAGGCGGCAGTGAGATAAGATCAGAAGCTTGCTTATTTTAGCTCACTTTTTACGCTATTATTAGGCCGCAATGGAGTTTTACACCCAAGACATGTTACCGTCTTCACTGCAAACTTCATCAAACCACCAACTGTTGGAGTTGCGATCTGGATCGTCCTAGTGTGCGCACCAGATACTGTGGAATATATTAGAATACAACATTCAAGTAGTCAATGAAGACTTACACAACGATGCTGCCTTCTCACCCAGGATAGGTTCAAAGATTCTCATAAGAGGATTTGAGAGCTGGTTTTCAAGGTAGTATTTGGTATCGATGGGAATGTTGTTCTCCAATACATAGAGGGGATCCTCGGATTTTTCGTACGCAGCAGCACCTATTCCCAAGTCAGCATGGAGCTATGATGCTTGACGCGGAATTCGATTCGACCTTTAATGCCCTTAACAATAACGTAGGCGACACGGTCACCCAAGGCCGGTGCAGAACCTGACATGGATGTCAGGACATATCAGACAACCACGTAAGTCACAAACCTGCGTCACGTTGCCGCATGCGCTCTGCCAACTCCACATGCGCTTGCTTCGCAGCATAGTCTGCAAACATTAGGACGCTAGCCCATTCTCGTCCAAATTTCACATACCGGCTTTGGCCAGAGCCTTTGTAATCACCAGTTGGGACATATCGACCTTGTTCTGCAGAAGATCTGATATGACGCGCTTTGTGTACCTGGGATACTTGAGCTAGCAACCAAAAGACAAAGATTGTTGTACTTACTCCTCAGCTCCTCTGACGTCTCGATCGATCAACATCTTATGTAGGCAAGTCTCGATGACCGTTGATACTAGCCGACAGTTGTCTCTCCGGACCGTCTAGATTCCACAATTCAGCATGTCCACGGCAAATTACTAAAGACAAAAACAGACTTCGATCCCCTTTGAGTCCATCTTGTCCCATTTGTCTGGCTTTGTCCAGTAAAGTCCAGCGTACCGCTTCTTGCTGATGAGAAGATACGGATAATAAACTTTCTCAAACTCGAGCTTGATAGGTCTGATAAATTTTGCTGTCACAAAGTCCACTGCCTCCACTTCTGTAGAATGGTTTAAATCACATGCTAGTTAGGTTGCTGGTCATACTAACTTGACCGTGACAGAGTCAGTGTCACCATAAATTACTTCAGCATTATAAGCGTGTCCATTATTGATAGAGAACTCTGCTTCGACTTCCTGTGAAGGGTTATGGTCGGTGTTCGCTGATAGACAGATTACGACTTACCTGCTTAGTCTTCTCGATCATCTGACGCCCATATGCTGTCACACTGGAGGAGATAGGAAGGCAGGGCAATTTTCCAATTGTCGCACCAGTGAATCCATAAACGGAGTTGGCACTGATCTGCAAGTCAATAAGGTCAGATAAAGTCATTGCACAACTGAATCCACAGTACCTTCAAGGCAAGCTGACGACCGTCCAAGACTGCACGCTTGGCTGGATCGGTCTCCCTCTTGAGATCTGCCTTCGCACGCTTACGAGCAGAGATCAAATCCTCCAAGATGGTAGGTAGTAGACCCTTTCGTTTCGCCGTGGTGGTAAAGAAATCTAATCAGAAATATTAGCCGATCGATCTGAAAACTGCATACCCCACGGCTCTAACATACCGTTATTGGGAGTTTGAATGTAGTCCACGTCCTTGACAAACTGCAAGCGATCAATGGTACTCTTTTCGAGGAGTGTCGTATAACACAAATTGTGTGCCATCATGATAGACGGATACAAAGAGCTGAAATCAAGAGTCGCAATCGGTGTGTCGTAGTAGCCTTTCTTCGGCTCGATGACAGTAGCACCTTCGTATTGCTCGTCCGAACCCTCGCCCTTCAAAACAGGAATAACATATCCCTCTTCATTGGCCTTACGAAATAGCTGGGAAAGCACCTTAATGGACTGCCCACGGGAAAGGAGGTAGTTGAAGGGAACACCCGTTACACGTGCCATCTCAGTGTAGTTGACGAAGCACATAAGCCTGTCCATCAGTCGCTGGGGCAGATATGCATCCTGTAGCGATGATAAGAACAACAGAGACTACGCAAGAAAGACTCGGTCACCTTCAAACAGTAGACGGCCAGCCGACGTCTGGACTCTGGGGTGCCATTTTGCAACTCCGTGATAACAGAGTGGTGTACATCCTCCTTTTGCTCACCAAGGAACTGTGCACAGACAGAGTTGAGGGTATAACTACGTAACTTGTGTTCACGTTGCATGAATTGTAAGACGTCGAGTTGCAGTCGACCTTCTAGCTCTGTATCTTTTGAGTCGCGCTGCCCGTACGCTTTCGAAGAGAAATGCGTTTCCTTCGTCTGAGTTTTGGAACCTTTAAGACAAGGTAAACATGATCTTATCACAGCAAACACAGTTGCGTACCCTTCACGCGACCAAGAAAAGGGAACTTATTTGCCTTGAGATGCTTTGCTCGATCCATGAGATACGGAAAATCGAAGTTTGCAATGTTGTACCCAATGACCAGATCCGGATCTACCTCTTCAACAAAGTCTCGCCAGGCCTGTAACATCTCAGCCTCATCGTCAAACGACATCACTTGTGAGCCGACAATATGTGAACATGTATTCAAGGTGAAAATATTGCGAATGAACGGCTTTGCCTCGCCTTGAAATCCAGCGATGAGCGGATCTGAAGAAAAACTTAAGATCCCATACCTTGCCTCGTCACCATGTTAGCAATTTGGATGACTGGATCAACTTGTGCCTCGGGAAAAATGCCCTTCCGTCCAGCACACTCAATATCGAAGCTCAATATACGAAGAGGTGCAAATTTCTGCCAGTTCTCTTCCGGTGGGTGTGAGATGAAGGCATCCCACCTGGTACACAATATCATCAGACATTTATATACACGATAGAACAGAATGAAAATCACCTGACTCTAAGCTCGATCTGACATGTGGACTTCTTGTCTTTTTCGGACACGAGTTTGTATTGACCGGCAGGAATCTCAATCCAGTTCATGCCTACAACCTGCAGAAGCGTCATTCCAGAGTCCTTACGACATAGTTATTCATACCTTTGTATCGATCATGAAACGCAGGGTGTACACAATGTTACTCTCGAACGTTGCACAAGGTTGTCCGGTGGGGAAAAAGTCTCGAAACCCACACTCGCCCCTCTCAAACAAGCGTATTGGTCAGAGAACAGTAAGTACATGAAGAAAGTGATAGTATAAAACAAAAAAAAACTCATCTCGAATTTTCGGAAGATTTCTCGGTTCGGATATTGTAATTTTCATGAAAGGGATCCAGTCGTCTCCACGATAGCCCCAAAGGCTGCGCCGCTTGACAATCTCTATTTGCCTTACGAAATTTCCTTGAGCCTGTTTCTGTAGGCAGATTCAGCAGCAATATACCTTGTAAGTAACCACGGATGCATACGTTTAACTGGTCTGCGAATGCGTCCAGGTCTGATTCATCAAAGCCGCGAGGGACTGCGACATAGAAGTAGGGTAGGAAACCAGTGACATATGCGAGTACGCTGTTTCCGTCCTGCATGGTAATTGAGAGCTGTATGAAGGCGCAAGTATAAAGGAGATACCTCAGTCACCCCAAACAGCCTCAATACGATAGACCCGTTGCTGTAGTCCGTTGTCTCGTCGATATCAATTTGCTGAAATACTGTAGATGGTAGCACCATGAGTTGATGAGTGAGGCAAGATGTGTACACACCAATACTATCCCGCTTTTCATTGATGGAAGGAATATTCGGACGGGCCCAGCAGTCAGCCCCACCCTCAGCAGCTATTCGACCTATCAATAATCAAAGGCTGGAGAGTTCTCCACATTACATACCAATACCGTCATGTGCTCTGTCCTGACTCAACTGTTCCAATACGTCTGCAAAGGATGAATCATGCGTTTTCTGGGAGTTGGATGGGCCTAGCTTGCGCCTTTTCGTAGCAGGTTCTGAGCTTACGTCCGGCTCGGTACTGTCAAAGCATAAATCTGAGTACGAACGTTTGTGACACATTCTGTCCACCTTACCGCGTGCGCGTCATTGGCTGATTTTGTCGTGTGGAATTCATTGGGCTAAACGACGTTACGTCTCAGTAGATCAGAAAGAAGAGTACAAACGACGGCGTGTCAAGCGTGGCGAACAATAGACGATGTAGATCTGGTCACCAGCCAGTGAGTACTAATGGAGGGACGCGTTTTGAACAGAAACACGTATGGTCATATTTGTTCGCTTATGTACACAATTCATCATCCAAAGTCAATATTTAGCCGTCTATAAACTAGTCCGTATGATACTATAGCTTGCCATAACGAAGAATCATCGGTATAGAAGTTATAACTGTTATCCCCGATTAATTCCATGCGACTCCATGGGCTTTGAACTTTTCACATCAAGCACTTTAAATTTACTAGGAAGTCTGAAAAGCCGCTGACACGGTGCAGACTCTTAACAGTGCGCCCGAGAGCAAGAGAATCACTGAAGATCCCCTAGTCGTTATTCCCCTTCACAGAAATTGTCAAGAGGGTGAAAATTTGCCTACTAGTAAGAAACTCAGCTCTCATTTTGTTCGTCCTGTCCCCCCAAAAGTGGATTTCTTCAAAGTTATCTTTCTCGACATGTCTGAGGCAGTAAGTCTTGTCTCACCCGTGTGGAAAGCCATCTCGCCATCAATAGAGAATGTTAAATTCAGTTAGCTGAATTTCTCCTGGAAGGCTTCTACGAAGTCTGCCCCAACTTAGTGATAAGTTCCTACAGTGAGTATGATGATGAATGATTTCTTATATTACTGCCTCGTCATAGGCCTCGAAATCGTTGCGTCCATGGCACCGCGGAGCCCAGGGGTGTTAACATAGGTGCAGGGAATAGCACATAGTGAACCCAACGTTGCATTGGAGTCGACGGCCCCGACGTTGGTCATGCCATTGTGGAACTCGACGAACATTCCACTGCAGTGACGCACAGTTAGTGATCACGAGTCTACCGACAGAACCCAGAATGGGACCTACCAGTGTCACTCAGATTGGCCCCCAGAATGTTCATTTCCTGGATGTTCTCACATAGCATCGACGTTTCGCGCATATTCATCCCTACTTTTTGCGCATCGCCTGCTAATCAATCTCACCAAGAAAGAGCTCGCAAACTGAAATTAGGAACGACAAACTGAAACAAAATATGTACAATGGGATGCATGACAGATTTAGACGTCCAGAATTATCTTCGTACCCTTAATAGCTAATATCCTGCTGAATGTGCGCAATAGCTTCTTCAGAACGAGGCTTAATAGAACACTTGAAGGGTTTAGGTTGGCTGGAAGTACATCTATTAAGACCAACACCGTGAACGTGATAGGATGAACGACATACCTGATCGTGCCCGATGTATGATCAACTTCAGGGGTGATCTCAATACCATTCTCGACAACCTTGGAAATGTTAAACACTGCAAGAGACATCGCAGCAGATATCCAGACAGAGGTATCAGCAAAGTGGAGAGCTGTCCATGAAAGCAAGCAACGTCAAAATACTGTTTGTCACAGTTTAGTATAATTTAGGCATACCGGGGCAGACCCTGTGGAGCAGATAGTTATCATTGCACTTGAATTTAACACCATTTGCTTACCGTCTACCAAAACCAAAGCAAACAGTGCGAGGATCTAGTTCGGGATCTTTTCCATTATTGTGTAAGAAACGTTCAGGGTTAAATTGCGAGGGGTTAGCGTATGTCTGCGGGTCATTGAGCATGGACCTGTCATTCAATTCGGTTGATGTATCGAATACAGAAATATAAAAGTGCTAACCAAATGTTAGGTATCACCAAGGAGCCTCTGGGGATGTAGTACCCGTCATGGATATCGTCCTCAGTGACGCGATGAGGGATAGCTGTCAATTGAGTGATAAATATAAATACCGCTCAGAAATGGAAAGAATCTGATAAATGCCTACATGTAGGGATGATAACACTCCAGCGAAAGACCTCCTTCACAAGCGCCTCGATATATGGGAGAGATTCCCGGTCTGCAAGAGAGGGGAGACGATCAGTGCCAATAACAGCATCTATTTCAGCCTGGGCCTTCTTCTGCACATCAGGGAACAGCGTCATAGCAAGGAAAAACGAGTAGACTGCAGAAACTGTCTGCAGAGACAGGTATTAGTCTCAAAATATGGTGATATGAAGGGAGAAGCCAACCGTATAGGAACCAGCAGCGTGAAGGCTTGCAGCAGACCACATCACCATAGCATCCTCTTCTGCAGATAAAGTACGGCCTTCAAACAGATTCGAGATGAAAGACGGCGGCGCAATGCCAGCAGCCTGTAAAATGTGCAGCTCGTGATCGCAAAACTATAGATGTTTGTTACCATCTGATCCTTAACGAACTTGTAGGGTGTGATAACCATATCTCCGGCAGTCTTGGCGTATGCACGGGCTAAGCGCTTGAAGCCAGCACCAGGAAACCACTCGGGAACGTTGGCCACTGAACATAATCAGACCAATCACAAGCAAAGCTAGAGACTTATAGTCTTACAGAATGGCACGAGGTCAACCATAAAGGCGCCGGGAGTAGTGGACCCCGTGAATTGGTTCATAGCGTGGTTTGCAAGTTCAATAAATGGATCGCCGGTTTCCTTCGCCTCATAACCATGAGAGATTCGCAAAGTGATAGCGCCAGCGGTGCTATGAAAATTCAAGGTCCCATCCATGCAAGGGTAATTCATACGACATACTGTTGAACATGAGCTTGCAGTAGCTCGGGGTTCGAAAACACACGCTTTAGAAACCGGCGGGTCTCGATCTCCTCGATTGGATAATAGACATGCAAGGCGGCACGACTGCCCATGATTTGATGTATGTTCTTGCGGTACTGGCGCCAGCGGTCACCGTACGGAAGAAGAAACAAAGAGTGCTTCCAGCCAACAAGTTCGCCAGCCATGGGCAGAACAGGACGGTCAGAATACACAGTACCTTTCTTGTCCAACATGTCCATTGCACTCTTGACTGAATTCAACACAATGATGTGGTGACCCAGGACCTCGATATGCGAGATAGCGCCTAGAATGCACAGAATTAAAATGGGTTATTTTGGAACAACAGGAGATACTCACCATACTTCTTGCCCCACTCCGCAAATGTGAGCCAACGCTTGACTTTAGGCACGTCTGGGACGTTCCCAACGAGAGGCCACCCACGGGGGCCAGGGGGATATGGTGCAGGGTTCTTGTTCAACACCTGCTTGACCAGGTATGCAGCTCCAACACCAGCAAGACATAGGTTCAGCCAAGTGACGTCGGGTGTCAACATGACCCAGTAGAAGAGAATGAACAAGTAAAGGGTGACGAGAGAACAAAATAATAAGTGGTTGGCTTCCCGTATAGTTTTACAGAAAAATCATGTCTGTATAAATTAACATCGGTTGATTTACAGACCATGGGCATGGGTAACTCCTGCAGGTCACGGGTATGGGTAGATACGTGTTCTAGCCTGTACGGCTGGCATACCCCATCCCGACTCCCACATTAGTTACCTTGCGTCATATGGCGTGGAGGATAATCTACTGTACTATAGAACGTGATGTGGCACATTACGGTGATTATAAATATTAAATGATAACAAAGAAGGCGAACGAAAATACCGAAGTGAATAATCTCTTCCCAGTCTACTCGCTTCGTTCAACAAAAAGGAGGATCGTTTCACAGGTATTACAAAGATAGCGGGATGCTCAAAAAACTAGCTAGCGAGGAGGTTACACCAGACGGAGTTTGAAAAAGGTATTATATTAATCCCCGACACGCGCCCCCATAACACCGCGGCGCACGCCCAGCGAGGGGCCCCACTCATAACCAACGCTGGAATCACGCGACCCATTAGCTATAAAATTAAACCCAAGAAAACTCTGCCGAGTCTACTCGCTTTGTTTCGGGATTCAGGTGATACTAATCTAGACTTCAGTTAAGTCTTGTGTTGTACACATCTGAAGTAAGCGCGACACTATCAACTACTGAGCTCTGTCCAACTGTCAGCACGTAATACCGACATCCAAGAACTTTCTTCATCAGCATCATGGCCGAGTCAAGCACATCAGCACAGCGGAGAGATGGTGAACTCACCGGTAATCAGTGCACCTCCTCAGACTATGGACAATGATCAGCCACGCTATGGTGCACAGTATCGCCAGGATGCACTTTGAGAAGGTGAGTAACCGCATTTTCATACCTACTGACTTACTCGATGAAGGAGCAGGCAGGAATCCAGAAGCGCTTCTTCCTTATTGGCAGCAGTATGCGATATCGGATGGGACTGACCTTTACCAGGTATGCTAGCTGAGCGAAGAATATGCCAGCGAGGAACTTATTGCGAGATACTTCGTGGAAGAAACCAATGCCACTCATTTGGAGCCTTGCCTGCTTGGGCACCAGTTGCAATATCCTGAATGCGTAACACGATGATTCAATTGGAGTTTATATTGCTGAAATTACTATTGAACAAACTATGAACAAATATTTCACGCGCGGAGGTATGTGCAGTCTTGGATTTAAGCTGTACATGTCATATTTGAGTTCAATCGAGGTTGGAATAGGAATTCAACTTTTGTATTTAATCAATGCCCTTTTTCTAGCTACGAAAAGAGAACTGGTGACCGCTCTTCCATCTTCGCCACCATGTCGTCTGCCGTGCTGGATTATATGACGGCGAGGGAGTCGTGACTTTTAGTATGAGTCTGCGCCCAGTCCCGCCTACGCATCTGCCAGACTACTTTGAAGTCTCTCTGGGTCTTGCCATTGACGGAGAGACCGAAGGCTATGTTTCCCAAGAGCATCGATCCTCCTCCAAATCCTAAAGTTAAACGCAAGGTAGATGGTGCTCTCGCGCAAGGTGGGCTGGCGAGGAAGGCGGCTAAGACGGCCGGGTCGTCCACGTAGTTGATGGATTGGTTTGCACATAACGAACTCAGATGCAGCCGAGTTTAAAGAGTTGTAGGTCGCATCCACCAGGCATTCAACTGCTTGGATCTTTCTTGTTTTTCATGGTTGGCAAGTTGGTAGTATGAGTGTTTTGTATCGCGTAGCTGTACTCTGTACTGTTGCGTCTAGATATAAACGAAGCGATTGTGAGGTATAAAATTTGGATGGGTTCAAGCGTCGTGCGAAAATGGAGTGGCATTGGCGCGTAGGCGCCGTCACATCTCACGTAGCATGGGCGTTTCGCCCATATTCATCCGTATTTTTTCGCGCGTCGCCCGCCCGCTAATTAATCTCACCAAGAAAGAGCCCGCTAACTGAAATTAGGAACAACAAGATGAAACAAATTATGTACAATGGGATACACGACAGATTTAGACATCCAGAATTATCTTCGTACCGTCAATAACTAATGTCCTGCTGAATGAGCGCAATGGCTTCTTCAGAACGAGGCTTAATAGAGCACTTGAAGGGCTTGGGGTGGCTGGAAATATGTCTATTAGAACCAGCACCGCGAACGCGATAGGATGAACGACATACCTGATCGTGCCTGATGTAGGATCAACTTCAGGGGTGATCAATACACCATTCTCGATGACCTTGGAGATATCAAACACTGCAAGAGACATCGCGGCGGATATCCAGACAGAGGCATCAGCGAGGTGGAGACCTGTCCATGAAAGAAAACGTCAAGATACTGTGTAGTGAATATCATTTAGGCATACCGGGACAGAACCTGCGAAGCAGATAGTCATCATAGCACTTAAAATCAACACCATACTTACCGTCTACCAAAACCAAAGCAGATCGTGCGAGGATCCAGTTCGGGATCTTTTCCATTGTTGTCCAAGAAGCGTTCAGGGTTGAACTGCGAGGAGTTAGCGTATGTCTGCAGGTCATTGAGCATGGACCTGTCATTCAATTCGGTTGATATATCGAAAACAGAAATATAAAAATGCTAACCAAATGTTAGATATCACCAAGGAGCCTCTGGGGATGTAGTACCCGTCATGGATATCGTCCTCAGTGACGCGATGAGGGATAGCTGTCAATTGAGTGATAAATATAAATACCGCTCAGAAATGGAAAGAATCTGATGAATGCATACCTATAGGAGTGACAACACTCCAGCGAAAAACCTCTTTCACAAGCGCCTCAATATAGGGTAGAGAGTCCCTGTCTGCGAAAGAGGGAAGACGATCAGGACCAACAACAGTATTTATTTCAGCCTGTGCCTGCTTCTGTACATCAGGTAACAGCGTAATAGCAAGGAAGAACGAGTAGATTGTAGAAACTGTCTGTAGAAGCGTTAGTCTCAAAATATGGTGATATGAAGGCAGGAGCCAACCGTGTCGGAACCGGCAGCGTATAGACTTGCAGCAGACCACATCACCATATCATCCTCTTCCGCAGATACAGTACAGCCTTCTAACAGATTCGAGGTGAAAGATGTCGGCGCAATGCCAGCAGTCTGTGATATGTGCAGCTCGTGATCGCAAAACTATAGATGTCTGTTACCATCTGATCCTTGACGAGCTTGTAGGGTATGGTAACCATATCTTCGCGAGCCTTGGACCATGCACGGGCTAAGCGCTTGAAGCCAGCACCAGGAAACCACTCAGGCACGTTGGTCACTGGAAATAATCAGACCAATTACAAGCAAAGTTCAGAGTCTTACAGAATGGCACGATGTCAACCATGAAGGCAACCGGAGCAGTGGACCGCGAGAATTGGTCCACAGCGCGGTTTGCAAGGTCGATAAATGGATCATCGCTTTCCTTCACCTCATAGCCATGAGAGATTCGCGGGATGGTAGCTCTAGCGGTGCTATGAAAATTCAAGGTCCCATCCATGCAAGGGTAACTCGTACGACATACTGTCGAACATGAGCTTGCAGTTGCTTGGGGTTCAAAAACACACGCTTCAAAAATCGGTGAGTCTCAATCTCCTCGATTGAGTGGTAGACATGCAAGGCGGAGCGATTGCCCATGATTTGGTGTATGTTCTTGCGGCACTGGCGGCAGCGGGCGCTGTACGGAAGAAGAGCCAGAGAGTGCTTCCAGCCAACAAGTTCGCCAGCCATGGGCAGAACAGGACGGTCAGAGTACATGTTACCTTTCTTGTCCAACATGTCCACTGCACTCTTGACTGAATTTAACACAACGATCTGTTGGCCCAGGACCTCAATATGCGAGATAGCGCCTAGAATGCACAGAATTAAAATGGGCTATTTTGGAACGACAGGACTCACCATACTTCTTGCCCCACTCCGCAAAGGTGAGCCAAGGCTTAATTTGAGGCATGTCTCGGATGTTCCCAAGGAGAGGTCACCCACGGGGACCGGGGGGATATGGCGCAGGATTTTTGTTCAACACCTGCTTGACTAGATATGCTCCAATACCAGCAAGACATAGGTCCAACCAAGTGACGTTGGGTGTCAACATGATCCAGTAGAAGAGAATGAACAAGTAAAAAACAAGGCTGAGTGATGAGAGAACAGGATAATTTAGGAATCTGCACGAGCACGCGTAACTCCTGCAGGTCACAGGTATGGGTCGGAATTCTGAGATCCGTGTTCTAACCCGTACCGCTAGGATACCTGTGCATCCCTGAAATGGTAATTCGTTTGGCGTTCAGTTGTGCAAAGTACCATTGATGCTTCTTCGTTGCCGATTCACTCACCTGAATATCTCAGAGTAAGCAACAGGGCTAACGGTGAAATTTCCAATATATGTGGTGCATCTGTTCCAAGACACACGGTAATACCACGACAGTTGGTGGATTGCGTGATCTCATCAGGAAAATGTGTTAACTTAGAGAAAATTAGTCGAGCAGGAAGACCATTTACAGTCTTCTTACCTTTCTTTCTCAACCCCTCTACATTATCTTCATCGTCGCCTTCAACTGGTACAATAGGATCACAGCTGTCTTTTGTTTTTCCTGTATCGTGAACTTCTGCACAACCGTCTCCCACATCACGTCATAAATCCCCTTTCGCGTTCCCAAGCTATTCTCTCACGTTCTCTACCTCAGCTTCAAGCTTCACAACACGCGCACTTGACGCCTCGGAGCTGCCAATCGCGTTCGGTTGTACGAAAAACACATAGTCTCGTTGAAACTCAGCTTCGGAGTGGTTGTAAGCGCGACAGCCCAGGGGTCCTAAGCCAACATAGACAGCGTGCCCATTTCAAAAGAAGAAAATTCTACTGCATCCTGCATGGGAAGCATTATCACCACCTCGTACGCCTCCCTTGTCTTTGAATCTTTCATGCGGTGGAATGGTATGAGGCGTATAGGAATGGTGTCTTTGGCATCGGCAGAACTTCCAGAATTGAGGGACAGGCTGACGTGTCTGACAAAATCAGGCAACTTGAGCATGGTCGTAAGATGGGATATTGACATGCTCTGTGTGCCCATAAAAAGAAGAGAGCTGATGAGTCGGAGATGGTGAGAATTGTTATTGGTTGGCTGTATCCGAGACGCGTCAGCTAGTCATGTATGTTTAGGAATGTGCAAGAAAGGCATACTCGACTGTTATGGGACATTTTCGCCTGTTGCTGTCCTCGTCAATGACGCGGATGAGATCGCTGACACCTAAGCCTCCAATGGCTTCGATCGTCTGACCAGCGTGTTTTTCAGTTCGCTGGTGGAAAAGTCGACCTGGTATATGGAGCCATCCCACAGGGCAGCGAAAAATAAGCGTCCGGGAATGTCCTAAACTGCTGATGATGTGTAGTCAACAACACTTGAGAAGATAGATCCCAGAGCTTCATTAGGTGAACAAAGGGTACCCGCAGCTAGAAAGACGAGCTCACTTTTACACTATGACCGAGGGACGCGGTGAGCACGCGACAAGTAGGGAATGCGCCGAGGCCGCAAACGATGCGCTGTGTTTTACTGTAGGATGTGGTCTAATAGCATACAATATGTGGTTGGAAGTTCATTCTGTGTGTCATTGACAGTCGACAATTCTACATTACTGTTAATAGCACAACAACTTGATGGCAAGAAATTTGCAACAGCATCGTCGTGAATGAATTTGAGCAATGAGAACATTGACATGGCGAAAGTGGGTGTCCAAAAAGTTGTACAACATACCTGGCGCGACCTACTGTCAAAAAATGAGTCGAGATCCACCTGATGATGTATTCTGACGCGCCTCCCAGCGGCCAGACATATTCAATCTTGAGTCATCCCTCCTGCACAGAAACTTCTCGAATGATCCATAAGAGCAGCTTGGTCCTACGATACACTGAGAAAGGTGAAAGTTGGGCTGCATCAGAAACTTAGGGCCGCCTTTTTGGAAGTTATAGATATTTAGGATTGATAAAGTTGTGCAAACCTGGGGCCGTCGCAGGTTTCGACAAATGCATCTAGTATTTGTTCGCTTAAGTACACAATCCGTCCCAACAAGTCAAGCCACATAGTCGATGTACGGTAATGAAGAATCATTGGTATGTGCAGCTATTATCTAATTCCACACAAATTAAAATGTTCGAACTTATATTAAGCACTTTATGACAGGAAGAGTTCTGTGCAGATTCTTATCGTATCTGCAGGACTCTTAACGGTGTGCCCGACAGTACGAGAATCACTGAAGATCTCGTAGTCGTTACCCCCCTTCACAGAAATTGTCAAGAGGACGAAAATCTGCCGAGTAAGAAACTTAGCTCTCACCTTGCTCGTCTTGTCCCCGAAAAAGTGGATTTCTTCGAAGTTATCTTTCTCGACATGTCTAAGGCAGTAGGTTTTGTCCCACCCTTGTGGAAAGATATCAAATGATATCTTGCCACCGATAGAGAACGTTAGATTTAATCGTTTGAATTTCTCCTGGAGAACTTCCACGAAGTTCGCCCTAACGTGGTGTTCCTGCCCGAGCCTCAGTGAATATGATAATGAATGATTTTATCATGTTAGTACTACCTTGTCGTAAGCCTCGAAATCATTGCGTTCCTGAACACTGCGGAACCCAGGGGTGTTGACACAGGTTCAGGGAATAGCACATAAGTGAACCCACGTTGCATTGCGACCGATAGGGCTGACGTTGATCATGCCATTGCGGAACTCGACGAACGTTCCACTAGTGACAATTTACAAGTGAATAGGCAGATCGACAGCCAAGGATCGTGGAGATTCACCGTTTAATCGGGATATTTAAGTCAGCAACATAATGCAAGATGAAGTTGACCAGTTCCTGATAGTCCTTTTCGCCTACCGCTTTGATGAAGGATTGCGACTCCAGCGGCTTTCCAAGTCGATATGCGGTAAGGCCGTTCTCAGCGAACCCAAAGTCGAACTCTTCCAGAACTGCGAACGCGTATAAGTATCTTAGCAGCCAATGGGGACAATCTTCGTACCATTCATATTGCCAACAGTGAGCTGTTCAGATATCTTGACAAGATCAGACCCACCAACAAAGCCTATAGCCATCTGTTTTCTGAGGTCGCGCAAGAGCTCAATTATTTCTGAAGATGCTTTCTGTTGGGAGATCTCAACATCGAATGTGGTAGTCGTCTGGAAGCTGGATTACCTGACGCGAGGGAGATAACGTCTCATCAACATCGAACAGCACGAGTTTCTTGAATGGCCGTTCAGCGAAATCGGCAGACACCATGATGCTAACAGTTGTAAACCTGTTTTAGTAGCCAATCGAGTCAGCTTAAGTATTGAAATCGGTCATCTCCGAAGAGTGACCATCCAGTGGCATCTAGTGACTCTCATTCAGTCATCTTAACGGGTCCGCGGTTTGCCCTTATAGACTTCCTTGTTTTTATTCAGATTTCACCAACAGCCTCATAAAAAAAACCTGTACAAATGACCCAGAGATACCATGTATTTTCGCTGCCTCCCGAATTGCTGGAGACCCTTACACCTCGGAATCTAATCAGTCGACCACCACTTCCGAAAGTCTCAACTCTTGTACAAACAGCTGCTCCAGTATCAGACAATGCGAGAGCGTGCAATGTTTGTCTCGGAGCGACATTTGCGGACGTAACTGAGCAGCGATCTCATTTTCGATCCGATTGGCATCGATACAATGTAAAGGTTCGCCTGAGGAGCGGTAGCCCTGTGACGGAGCTAGCCTTCGCGCAGCTTGTTGACGGTAGGCACTTCCAACTACTCGTCATTTACTCTGACGAAGCCTACCTCGTATAAGCTAGGACTTGAAGATTCCCTTTCAGGGTCTGCATCATCTGACGAGAGTTCTGATGACTCCGATGCAGTCAAGGCCCTCGTCAGCAAAATCAAGCGAACGTCGAGGTCATCTTCGCCAAGTGAAGAGCGACAAACACCACTTACAGCAGTTACTTGGTTCCATTCGCCCCCATCCACTCAAATCGGGGTGTACAGAATGTTATTTCCAATAGATACTCCTACTTCGTCGTACTTGGCAGAACTGAAGAGCATGCAAGAACGTGTGGAAGGTGGACGCAAGTGGGCTATGTTCATGGTTGCCGGAGGTCACTTTGCAGGCGCAATAGTGGAAGTTAGTAGACCTGCAGAAGACCACGATTCTACTGTTTATGCGAAGGCGAAGAAGAAACCGCCTAAGCCCAAGCCGGAGACATCAATCCTAAAACACAAAACGTTTCACCGTTACACTAGTAGTTGTATTTATTATCACCTTATTCGTCATACTGAAAATTCGTGTCTAGCTCGCCGTAAACAGGGTGGTTCGCAATCGGTAAATGACAATTCCAAGGGTGCTGCCATTAGTGCCGGTGCCATGCTTCGTCGTTATGGCGAACAAGCTCTCCGAGATGTAAGTGAGCCTCGCTTTTTGTTTACTATGCCTCAACATACACCCCTAGGATATCCGCAACCTTCTTCGTGACTGGGCTGATGATATTCAGGACTGCGAAAGAATTTGGTTACGTGCTAGTGTCTCTAATAAGCGCATCTTCCTCGACTATGAAAATTGTGTCATCGACAAAGGAGACGATCGCCTGAGGACCTTCCCTTTTCCAACGCGCCGACCCGTACGCTTTCTTTTCCACTGTCACTTTCATGATTCTTACTCTTATACTTACAGACTCAATCTGAGCTTGTGCGATGTCTTTTGGAGCTCACTCAAGTAAAGACATCTCACCTTACAGAGGAAGCGCTTCGTGCACAGGACGAAGCGTTTCTCGCCTCCTTGCCCAAGCCCAAAGCTACACCTTCAGCCGCGCCCACTGCAGCGCCTGAAAAGGCAAAACCACAACGATTGACTAAGGAGGAGGAAGCCTACCGTGAGAAGTGGTCTCGGTTACTAGATATGATCACCAAAGGTCGTTCAGAGCCTCTCAAATCCTTCTGGGAACGCGAAGGCGCTTCCCTTGGTGGCGTTGATGCCCTCATACCAGAGTGGACAGGGGATAGGCGCGCGTCGCTGCTCCAGGTTGCTGTGCAATCAGGCCAAGAAGACGTTACACGCTGGCTGTTATACGAACTGCACGCCAATCCAACTATCATCGCTCCGTCGTCAGGCGTACATCAGGAAGATAACACTGCCAATGAATCTGACTCATCAAACCCGCCTACTCTACAAGGTGCAGGTTCGCGCCGTACTGCCTATGACTTGGCCCGTACAAGAGCAATCCGTGACGTCTTTCGTCAGTGCGCGGGGGATCATCCTGACTGGTGGGACTGGTTTGGAGCGGCACGTGTCCCGAGCACCTTTAACAAAGAAAAGGAAGAAGCAAAGGACGAGAAAAAGAAACAGAGGAAGAAAGGTCTGAAAGAAAAAATGCGGGAACGGGAAGTCAGAGAGAGGGAACGGGAAGGTAAACAGCCTGACATCGGCGACGAACAAGTGGAGACAAAGTCAGAGCCTCGCTCTCAAGACCCTACGGCTCCCCGAAAGCTCGGAGGTTCGTCCGGCGCAGCTGATAGTGTTATGGGCTTAACTGTTGAGTTGAGAGCAAAGGTAGAGCGGGAACGAAGAGCCCGAGCAGCTGAAGCACGATTAAGATTTCTTACAGGAGCGTGACGGTAGATGAAGTTAATAATTTTACAAGCTTGATGGGACATAATTATAATCTATGAAAAATGAGATGAATGTCACATCCCGGAGGCTCGGAGAATGACCATTACCGCTGAGTAGTACTTTAACAAAATTATGATTAAGCCAGAATGATCTACTATGAGTTGTAAGTTATGTACCATAATGAGACTGCCTGCTAAGCCCATTTAGATTGTCATTGAAGGAAGTTAATATCCTGAGTCTTGAGGTTATGATGTGAGGAAACAGGTGAATCATTCTAGAAAGTATTATCTCAGTCTGCTCAACTGAGATGTCTGTCCTTTATTGCTCTGCCTTTATAGTACCTGCTACTAATTCCTTGGAGTTCATATGTACTCATGTATGCCTTTTATAACAACGAGTCCAGCTTCAATTCGACAGTAACATGTCACAAGTCACAATTCCATTTGAGGGGCAGAGGCTTCTGAAACTGGTGATTCTGACTTCACCTTGAATCACCATCAGACTCAATTTAAGGCAAATTTCGGAATTGACAAGTGCATCACAGGTCACAGGATCTATTGAAAGTACCAAAGATGTCACAGTCACAACAGCACATTGAATCAATGAAAGTAATATATTAGGCATCACATACTGCACTTTCCACTGGGGACGACTCATCCAACTCATCACAACATCTGGCAAATTAAACCATGTGACAGTCACACTAAGGTTGAAGGTCAATGAACTAAAAGTGTGACACATAGTCAAAACATGAAAAAGCATGTAGAAGACACAACATAACTCCCAAACTGAGGCTTAGTCAGTCACACCCAGATGGCATTAAAATCCTGGTGCATACCTCTAACAATCAGGTGAATATGATATGTTGTGGAAGAGCTTAGAGACCAGTAGAGCCAACAAGAAGAGACATGAAGATCATATTAGTCATCATCTAACTGGTGACCATAGGGTCACAAATGTTTACCTGTGTTTATTCTACCATGAAAACATCAAATTTTTTTTGACTTTGCAACTTCCAGTATTCTGTTAGATGTCTGAGGTTGCTGGGCCCTCAGATCTTCTCCTTACCCCCCATGAAATTCTTAATATTGCCCATCAAGTAATCAAACCCATGCCATGCGAATGGGAAGGATGTACAGTTATTCTCAACAGTTGGTACAATCTGACAAAGGTGAATTTAGATTAGCTCTTGATCTACTGTAGATATAGATACTAGTCATAGATGTTCTGATGGTGGCATACTGAGCTGTACTCCTCTCCAGGGGTACTTTAGCAAATCTTCAGCTGTCACACTTTGCTCTCAGGTCAACAGTGCTAAGTTGTCATGCTGAAGGTTTTCTAATGTACCCTTGGAGTGAGTATTCACTCACTTTACCCATTTCATCTGCATCATCCTCCATTACTGGTCAGTGCTGATATATGCCTCCCCATCACACAGCATACCTTGAGGCACTGTGATCGCATATCCAACATGGTGAGCTTTTCACCTACAACTTACTTTATATTGCTCATTTGCTGTCCTTGCAGGAAGGACAGTACCAATGTCGATATCTGAGATGTGCAGGTCGCTTGCATACTTCGAAGGATGAACTCAAAGCACATGTGGACCTCAGCCACCTGTCTCGTCTTACAATTAGTTGTCCTGTCCAAGGTATGTCTTACTCTGAAAATAGGAATCTACTTCATTTTCAGCTCTATCTTTTCCAGATTGTGAGCGGTTTTTTCCGCGAGCATCTCAACTCAAGACCCACTTTGAGACTGATCATAAAGATCTCGTCGATATGCGTGTGACTCGGGCCTTTGATAGGCTCGTTGCTACTGCACCACCATTACGAAGAATTATGATTCGTCCCCCACCATTGCCGTCACATGAACTACATAGCTGGCAGTTCACCATTCCTGCTGTCTCATTGCCCCCCCATAAACCATTCGGTCCACTTGCACCAGTTGAACCAATTTCCCGAAAATGGAGGCGATTAGACGCACCGGACAAGGATGACTCAGATTCGGACCACATCATTCCACTCGATGATCTGGTCCGCCCAGTGACTCCATCCCACCAGTCGAAGAAACTTGTCCTCGACATCCGAAAAAAGGTGCCGTCATTGAACGAGAACCAAAGGCTCTCATATCCTCAATCCATGCCTCGCCCACCTCCGCGCGATGATTTCGTTCCTACGACCATCGGCTTTTCTATCTTCGAGCGGAAATTTGAAGAGCTTGCAAAAGATGGAGTGGTCAATGGAGAAGCATAGATTAAGCCTTGCGAATGTAGCAGTGGTGAGTGACAGAATCATGCGGCGTGGTTGTTGATGGGTTGTTGTCGTTATACTGTTCGTCGTCCTGTAAAGTGTACCCTTGTTATCATGCCCCATACTGCTACTGGTACTACGCTAAACCGTACACTGCTAGTATTGTACTGCCCTAACTTGCTGTTGCGGATAGTTCTGACCTTTCTTTCTCGCTGTCTTCCCCGATCGGTCAGTCAGAACTTAGAGCACGGATTCTCGAGGTTCATGTCTGTCGTTAACTTCTGTGCACCTACTAACTGAATACATTTGCCGACCCTAGGGCTTTGTAGGCCTTGGCAGTATTGTTCACCACCCTCCATCAGCCAATGTATGGCCACTAACGTCAGCATAATACTTGCACGCTTGCGGATAGAATATGCACTTCTTCCCTCACCGTTAATAAACCAGAATAGATGCTATATCCTCGGGAAATTTTGCAGCTTCCTTACATTGCATGAATCATAACAACAGATAGTAAACATGAACGCTACGATGCTGATGCGGGACATATAGATATGATAGAGCACATAAACCTATACTCGCAATTTTAAATCTATGCAGCACTTCCCTCTGCAAAGGTGAGGAGATCAGAATCTCCAGGATCGGTGACAGTCATGACCCTGAGATAATCCGTTTAGTTTGAGCAAAGGATCGCAATACACGGGGATCACTCACCCGACACGGAAAAGCTTTCCGGCGGCAGTGCCAAGTGCTACGTTCGTACCAGAGAAGTGGTGCACAGTCGTCTTCGACAACATGGCATAGTACTCGAGTTCAGACTTGCGCAGCGGTGGGCAGTTACCAGCGATCAGAACAAGCTTGGCTAAATCATTGCGGATGCAAGGAGGGCAAGAACAAAGCAAATTTATTGTCAGCATAAGGGACCTTCTCAGCCTCACGCTCCAGTCCCCGTGAGTGCGAAAGAGTGCTTACCTTTGCCGCTACGCATCTGCTTGAGGGCAGACTTGTAACCAAGGGTGTACTTCCCCGACTTGACAACAAGCGCAAGACGAGACGAGATAGACTCGGACGACTTGGTTGCCTTGGACTTCTTAGAGGGGGCCATTGATAAATTTATGTGTGCCGGGGAGTCTTGAGGAGCTTGATGACGACAAGCGGCTTTTGGGTATGATAAAATCTAACTTTCAGAATCGTGGATTTGAACTGTATAGTTCTAGCCAAAACGGGTTCAACTCCGACAGAGCCACCCTAATTCGAGGGGTCGATTTTTTCGCACATAGCACAGATTTGCACTAGAATAATAGAAAACACAGCCAGTCGTTACAACGAAGCTAGAGACATTTCAAGAATAGCGTGCGGCCCCTTCTCATTATAATCAGTCTTCGACACAAAGTTCTTCCCATGCGACTCATTGAACGCAATCTAAGGAAAAGGCTCATCAACAGAAAAACCTTGAATGTGACCGAACGATACTCATACCTTCGCAACAATGCTAGTGCCAAGAAAAGCAGCGAAGCCATCTCCTTTTTCTCGGTATTCAGCAAAGTATTCAGGCACAGTCAAGACTCGGATCGACCGCGGCTGCACTTCAGTCGCTTGGTCTGGAGTACTGAGGATGAAAGGCGCTAACCGCGACTGCAGTGCAGCTCCGATGCCTTTGCATGATCAATTCCAACTTCACTAGTAGATGGTACAGAGTCACGCACCTTTGACATGATTTGTAAGGTCGCCATTAACAAACAAGCCTTGCCAAATGTATTGCCTCTGGGCGACATCCGTTTGGCGAACGGAAAATGCTACAGCCTCCTGCAAGGGCAATATTCTCCCTTCATAAGGATCCGCACGCTCGACAGGCAGCCCGTTCAGTAGCGTGGGATCAAAGAGCGGCTCGCAAAACCGATGCCGCTCTTTACCGAGGGTGATAGAGTGTTCACGGAACTCGACAGTGACAAGATCAAGGGCTTCGATCTCCCTCGCGCGAGCTTGCTCCGCAGCAGAAGCCTTCGCAGTCAGCTTTTTTTTCATCCCAGTCTCAATGACAGCCTTTTCCTTGCCAGCAACAAGGACTGCTGCTATATCCGTGAGTCCTTCATCTTCTGGTATTTCTACCGTTTGCCCGTCTGATGGAACGCGAACAAGGCCTTCCATCCAAATGTGTTTAACCAGATCTTCTAAGAATTTCTGAGTAACCTCCGGGTCACTCGGTTTGTCCGGAGGTGATGCCGCTGCCATGACTGACTGGTTGGAGCGAAGGAGGTTGGCGAGGTACACTTGACAGTCTCTGATACCTAGAGGCGTAGACGAGCGAGCATTTTGCATGATAAATCCATCATAAATTGGGGTAACGTCGGTTATTTCGTGCCCAATATCGACCACGACTCCACTGAGCTGTCCAGCGGCATAGAGCTGGGCCATAGGGCGGTCAAGGAGACCGAAGCCTGCGACATTGAAGCGCTCAAAGAAGATCTGACATATGCGTTCTGACGAGTCTCTGAATAGGCCTGCTGGCATGGACAGCATAACAGGAGACTCGTTCTGAGTTCGCTTGAGTTGGAGTGTATGGAACAGAACATATTTCCTTGATTACACTATGTGAGGTGAGGACACAACAATAGAGTTACAGACGTACCAGAGTGCCTCCGCTTGTGTCCAATCACGAACATCACCATCTGCGAATGGCCATGAGACGACAATATCTTGACCGGTTTCGAGAGCTTCATTTAGTTGTGAGCCGACGAGATAGTCGTGAACCTTCGCCGACGGACTAGGCTGAAAAGGCAAAGACGATGCACGACTGCTGGATGCAGATGGACGTAGAGTATCGCTGCCCTCGCCTGGCTTCAGTGAGGATGCGCCATTTGCGCCATCACCTGGATTGCGTCGCAGACCAACGCGAGCTTGTATTTCCTATGACATGCATCGTATATGGCATCTTAGACACGAAAATGAATAATACGAACAACAGACGGAGCCTTGAGCAGGTCTTGCAAACCAACGCCTGCTCTGATAAGTGTTCTACCAGACTCGATGATAACGACTGATGAGTCTCGGAAACTGACCATAGTGGAACAGTACTATTATGGAAAGCAGGACAGCCGTGCTCGTTTTTGCATGTCACAAATCCCTATTAGGCAATAGGACCTACCAGTGTCGAATATTGGTGATAAATGGTACATACTACATAGTAGTAACCAGTTCGTCGTGTTTAATCACCAGGATAATTGGACGAGTGTGCTCCTCAGCAGACTTTTCCCCCGTGCTTACCCAAATTTGGGGAGGCCTCATTGCCACCTCCTTTAGTGGAGTTTACATATTCAGTGAAATTGGATCCTTGCCTCTTCTCACTCGATTTACTCGTCTCGATATCAATCAGTCATTTGTGCACCCACCTATTAACTTACTTACCCTCCCGCATTGTGCAATATGTATCTAGGAACGAGTCCAGATTTGGGCGTTAGGGGTGAGACTCTTAACGCCCAAATCTGGACTTGTTCCTTCTCAACTCTGGGCCAATGTTGCACTTGGGTGATGTGACAGTGACAAAACGAGCACTATTGTGGACGCGTTGTTTACATCATATATCCGGGATACTAGTTATTCGGTCGTATCATACCGACAGAACACTTCAAACTTCAAATCTTAACCGAGTTGTCTCATTCACCGACCATGATGTACATGCCAACGGAAACCCAAATTTCTACGCTGTGGCCCCAGCTAGACATCCCAGAGTCTGCGAATAAGCCTTTCACTGACTACAGTCGTTGGAGATTGCTGGTAAATGATGGCGGAAGGCACACATGGCACTACCTGCAAACAGACGAGGAGTGCAAGAAGTGGCCTCAAAATGACGTTGACAAGTACTGGATTGGTATTCCACTTGTAAGTGTGTTGTTCAAATGTTGGCTCGCAAAGGCGCTCAGGCCGCAGTCGAATAGAACTTGCCTGACCTCGCAAAACCCAAGGATGCGTTGGATGCTGCCCGCAATGGGTATACATTCTACAAGCACCTTCAGTCTCATGACGGACATTGGGCGGGCGAGTACGGTGGCCCCATGTTCCTTCTCCCCGGCCTTGTCATTGGGTCATACGTGTCTGGTATGAGCTTCAAGGAGGAAGAGCGTCTGGAGATGATTCGCTACCTTCTGAATCGTGTCTCCCCAGAAGACGGAGGTTGGGGAATGTAAGTTGCAACGTGATATTTGCTATTTGTCCTGTTTTATAAATCTATGCAGACACATCGAAGGACACTCGACCGTTTTTGGGACAGCGCTAAACTATGTCGCTCTCCGGATTCTTGGTGTACGGGCTGACCACCCAGCTGCTGTAAGAGCTCGTGAGACATTGCATAAACTTGGTGCGTTCATCCTTCATCATTGTTGGTGTATGTAGCCTAAATCTTCAAGTGTAGGAGGAGCCACTGGTGCTCCCGCTTGGGGTAAGTTCTGGCTCGCAATCTTGAATGTGTATGATTGGGCTGGTGTAAACCCAGTTCCTGCGGAGCTTTGGTTCGTTTTCAAGCTTTCGCCTTAGCGCCTGAGCTAACGCCGCAACTCTTTGGAAGGCTCTTTCCTGACTGGCTGCCTTTTCATCCTCATCGCTGGTGGATACATACTAGGACTGTGTATGTGCCAATGAGCTATCTCTATGGCATCCGATTTAAAATGCAGGAAAATGACTTGATTCGAGCTCTCCGAGAGGCGAGAATTCTATTGCTAAATCTTATATTTTGTCTGCTGACAGTTTAACTTGCAGGAACTATACCCAACTAACTATTATCGAATCCACTGGCCTTCGCAACGCAATAACGTGTGTGCGGCAGACTTGTATTCCCCTCATACCACTATCCTGGATGTTATGAACTCCGTGCTTTCAATGTACGAGGGCTGCGTTATTCCTCCCCTTCGCAGGGCAGCTCTCGCACGTGCATACCACCTCGTCATTCTCGAGGACGAGAACACCGAATACCAGACCCTTGGACCGGTCTCCAAAATGATGAACCTTATCTGCCGTGCTCATGTCGAAGGCCCTGACAGTGAAGCGTACAAACAGCACGCTATAAAACGTGCAGACTTTATGTGGCTTTCTCAGGAAGGCATGATGATGTGTGGGACGAATGGGAGCCAGCTATGGGATATTGGCTTCATCACGCAGGCGCTCGTTGAGACCGGCCTTGCGAAGGAGGAAGTGAATAAGGAGAGTTTGTCGAAGGCGCTAGGGTGGTTGGATGTTTGCCAGATCAGGGAGAACCCGAAGCACTACGAGACATCTTACCGTCACGCTACGAAGGGTGCTTGGCCATTTAGCACCAAAGAGCAGGGGTACACGGTCAGTGATTGCACTGGTGAGGGGCTGAAGGCAGTCTTGTATTTGCAAAACCAAGTCGAGTTAGTATTGCTGTGATCTGTTTGAACTGCCAACTGAACATTCTGACAGAGGCTCGGAGAAAATCATCTCAGACCAACGACTTTTTGATGCTGTGGACATCATGCTAACTATGCAGAACCCGAATGGCGGTTTTGCCAGTTATGAGTTGATCAGGGGTCCCCAGTGGCTCGAATGGCTGAACCCTGCAGAGGTTTTCGGTGAGTCATTTACTCTCATAACTTTCACTATTCGAATGACGACCTGTAGGCGACATCATGATCGAGTTTTGTTATCCAGAGTGCACAACCTCTGTGATTACGTCGCTGTCCATCTTCAGGAAACATTATCCTGGCTACCGATCTGCTGATATTGAGTGAGCGAGGAGGCACTGTTCCATTTGCCGCCCTGACCTTATTTCAGAAAAACTATCAAAGGTGCGATCAAATACTTACACGAGGTGCAAAAACCCGAAGGTGGCTGGGTTGGCTCCTGGGGAATCTGCTTTACATATGCAACGCAGTTTGCACTTGAGAGTCTTTCACTAGTTGGAGAGAACTACTCAAACAGCTCTCACGCACAACGGGCCTGTAGGTTCCTTCTCTCGTGGCAAAGAGAAGATGGTGGTTGGGGCGAAAGTTACAAGGTGGGTGCATCCAAATTTACATTTGGGACTGGGTTTCCAACTTGTTCCGTAGTCCTGCGAACGGGGTGCCTGGATACAACACGAAAATTCACAGGTCGTACAAACCTGTTGGGCGGCCATGGCCCTCATGTACGCGAAATATCCCGATCCCGAGCCTATCCGAAAGGCCGTCAAGTTGGTCATGGATAGGCAATTACCCGTGAGTTTAGCCCAAAATAACGATGGTCTTCATAACTTAACCACGGTGTAGGATGGATCATGGCCACAGGAGGCGATCGAAGGAGTGTTTAACAAGAATTGCGCTATATCATACCCGAACTTCAAATTTTCATTCCCTATATGGATGCTTGGAAGAGCGCATCACTACTTAAATGAACTGGAGGAATGAGGCAAGAATTTGAAAAGATGGCTGCTCGTTCAAGTTGCTTAAGCCATGGGTGGGAGGGGAGTGTTCCGCGCTGTTCCGCTGTTGTGAGATTGCGAAGTGTTCCGGTGCTCATACTTTATATACGTATATCACGGATCCAGTTATCTTTGTTATTTTAACCAGACACTGGTAAACTAGTACTACTTGGTAGTCTTTAAATTTGTAACGAGGTCACGGTGCATTGCATCGTGATGTGGTACAAACTTGAATTCGGAATTCGATAGTGGGACAAACAAATGGCATGTGGATGATGTGCTTTTGCTGTCACCCATTTGAGTCGGATCCAGCACTATGGTCTTGGCTCATCCTCAGTGTTTTTTCCCTTCACTTTGTTTGCAGTCAAGGTAAGTCATCAATTTTACTTGCTGACAATTTATATTCTAATGTGTTACAGCCGACGTTCACCAAAGTCATTATGTCGAGCGCTACCTCCAGTGTGGCCCGGGTAGCTTATCTAGCCTCGGATATCATCGTAGATTCCCAGCATACCCTTTCATCAACCTCACAGTTCGCAAAAGAGTATAGTTCACTCTCTGCGACTTCCAGTCGACGTCCGACAATCTTGTCCCTACCCCTAGGCGGCGATCCAGGGTCGACATTACGCAGAAACGGATCGGCTGCTGGGCTCATCTCTTTTACCTCTTCAGCAACAGCACAGACTGTAATCAGGCTTGTCCTAGATGCCACTGAACTTTCCTCACTTCCGCTTGTCTTGCATCTTGCTGTGAAGAATGACTTGTCCGAAGTCCTTCTGCTCCATTCCGCCATCCCTTTTTTCCTCGTTTCTAGAACCCCGCAACAAGCACACGATAACTCACTCCTGGCATCTCGGTTGGCACGGACGGAGAAGAGGGCAGTCGTGCATGCCTTTTATGATGGAAAAAATGATTCAGTGGAGGAAATACCGGAGAGTGAGGTGCAACCTTTCATTCTCTCAGAGAAGCTTGCTTCGACCAATGGAGTGAACGGACACAACGGTCATTCAGCAACCGTAGTACCCCCTGGCTCAGAGCTTTTCAAGCTTTACGAACGTGCAGCGCTTTCTACAGTCAGTCGTATTCGTCGCGCATGCACCCCGCTCTCTGTAAATGGTTACAGTGAACCTCACACTGTCATTTTTGGGCTGGGTGACATCCCTTCTGTGGATATTGATGGAGTATCAGTTGTCTCACTCAGCTTGCTCACTCCCCTACTCCCCTCCCGCATACTCGACGTCATTCCGCCATCTGCATCACGTGTCATCGTTCTGGAGCAGCTCCGCCGCTGGAACACGAAATGGACTCCTTTGTACCTTGAACTTGTCAATGCAGTTCACCAGCGGGAAGTAGAGCAACGACCCCATATCCAGAGCGTTTATTTCAGTGACCCTGGCCAAGTGACTCCCCTCGCAATCTTGAAACTTCTCCAAGCAGCTCCCTCTTCTGCTCCAATTCAACTTGAAAGCAAAAACGCTTCCTCACTTCCTTCGCCAGAAGTGCCACACGTACCCAAGCACGAGTCATCTTATACGAAGATCTTATCTCATGTCTTTGGCGAACGTCTCGAAGTTTCCAATTCGCCTGCCCTGGTGCTTAAACAAGGCGCTATTGCTACCAGCCCGGAGTTCGCACTTGGCCGCGTTCGAGGACAACTCGATCAACGAAATGAACTCATTCGCTCAGTGCAGAAGTTATTGGAGGTTAAAGAAGTCAGCCTTGAGCTGCATAAACTTTGTAGTCAGTGGGTCCTTGTCAAGGACGATGATACCAAGAGTCGCTCAGTGGGAAATGAGCTCATCACTGCTCTCGAATCTTCAAACGTCTCGAGTCCTATCATCGACCGCATTCTTGCACTCCGTGCACACTTCCCCACACGCTCGAGATGGATTATTGGCTCAGACGCCTGGTCCTACGACCTTGGTGCCTCTGGTCTGCACCACGCTATTGCATCTGGTCTCAACATCAACATTCTCATTATCGACACCCTTCCCTACACATCCCGCAACTCCGCTGATCCACACCGCCGTAAGCAAGACGCTGGTTTGTACGCAATGAACCACGGAGATGTCTATGTAGCGAGTGTCGCAGTGTATTCGTCGTATGCTCAAGTACTGCAAGCAGTCATGGAGGCGGACAGGCACAAGGGCCCCAGTGTCGTGCTCGCATACCTGCCTTACAAAACTGAGGATGCACCAGCACTTGAGGTCTTGAAGGAGACCAAGCTTGCTGTCGACGCTGGGTACTGGCCGCTTTACCGTTGGGACCCTGTGAAGGAAGCACAAGGCAAAGAACCATTCGCACTCGACTCAGACGCCGTGAAGAACGACCTCCAGCAGTTCCTCGACAGGCAGAACCATCTATCGCAACTCGTACGCTCTAAGCCCGAGCTCGCCACAGAACTGGTGAGCAGCCTGGGTGAGAATGTGAAGGAGGCAAGGAGGAGGAAGGCACAACAGGCATATGATGACTTGGTTGTCTCACTTGATGCGCCGCCGTTGTTGGTGCTATATGCATCGGATGGTGGCACCGCAGAGAAATTTGCAAAGCGATTGGCCAACCGCGGTAAAGCCAGAGGCTTGTCGACGTCCATTGGCACCATCGACTCTATGACTATCGATACCCTCTCTCAAGAAGAGTATGTGGCCTTTGTCACATCTGTGGCAGGCCAGGGTGAGCCCCCACAAAACGGACGGACTTTGTTCAAGGCGCTCAACGCTGCCGCTGTTCGTGGGGACAAGCCTTTCTCGAAGCTTCGATACTCAGTCTTTGCTCTTGGTGACAGCCACTATTGGCCACGCCCGGAAGATGCTCACTACTACAACAAGCCAGGCAAGGACCTCGATGCTCGTTTGGAGCAGCTGGGGGGAGAGCGCTTTGCGGTTATTGGGCTCGGTGATGACCAGGACGCAGATGGACCGGACACCGGGTACAAAGTGTGGGAGCCTCTCGTGTGGAAAACGTTCGGCGTTGACAGCATTGAAGTGAAAGAAGCAGAACCCGACCCAATCACTAATGAGCATATCAAGGCGGCCTCGGGTTACCTCCGTGGCACGATTGCTGAGGGTCTCGAGGATACTAGCACGGGCGGCCTTGATCCAAGCGACACCCAGCTCACGAAGTTCCACGGTATCTACCAGCAAGATGACCGCGACATCCGTGACGAGCGTCAAGCTCAAGGGGTCGAACCTGCCTACGGCTTCATGATTCGCGTTCGCACACCCGGTGGTGTGTGCACGCCTAAGCAGTGGTTACAGATGGACCAGATCGCTGATGAACACGGCAATGGGACGTTCAAGATCACCACAAGAGCGACATTCCAGTTCCACGGTGTCATCAAGCAACATTTGAAGCCTTCCATTCAGGCAATCAATAAGGTCTTGTTGGACACTTTGGCTGCGTGTGGCGACGTCAATCGGTGAGTTCTGGGTCTTGAGGTGATGTTTCCCGCTGATCGTCCGCCCTAGAAATGTTATCTGTTCCGCTATTCCTTCTTTGTCCCGACTTCATGCGCAGGTCTACCACTTCGCGAAGCTTGTCAGCTCTCATTTATTGCCTAGAACAACAGCATACCACGAGATTTGGTTGGACAAGAAGATGGTTGCCGGCGAGGCAGTCAAGGACTTTGAGCCGCTCTACGGCGAGTTCTATCTTCCTCGAAAGGTATTCTTGGTGCTGCACTCGTTCCAAACCGATACTGATTTTACGACAGTTCAAAGTCGCGATTGCAGTACCACCTACTAATGACGTCGATGTCTTTGCAAACGACTTAGGCTTCATCGCCATTGTCGATGAGCAAGGAGAATTGGCTGGCTTCAATGTTACTGTGGGTGGTGGCATGGGAGTAACCCACGGCAATAAGAAAACATACCCTCGAATTGCCGACGTTATCGGTTTCTGCACTGTCGAACAAGGTCCTTTCGTGGCAGAGAAGGTCGTGCTTACACAGCGAGACAATGGGAATCGTGCAGAGTAAGTCTTCTGAGCGTTCCATATTTCGGCGTTTTGATCAATCTTCAGTCGCAAAAACGCTCGATTGAAATACACCATTGACCGGATGGGATTGGACGCTTTCAAAGCCGAGGTTGAGAGCCGACTCGGTTATCAATTGGCCCCAGCACGACCATATACATTCGACCGCAACATCGACGACTTTGGTTGGTCAACGGGGGATGATGGCAGGCATCATGTGATCCTCTTCATCGAGAACGGGCGCATTCAAGACGAACCCGAACGCGATTTTAAGACTGGTCTTCGCGAGATTGCCAAGATACACAAAGGCACATTCCGTCTGACCGCGAACCAGCATATTATGGTCTCCGAAATCTCTACGGAAGATGTACCCGAGATCAAGAGAATACTTGCCAAGTACAAATTGGACAACTTGAATCACACTGGATTGCGGCTGTCGTCATCGGCTTGTGTGGCCTTCCCGACGTGCGGTAAGTAGTTTCGCACTTACGACTAACGTTTCTGACATGAGAATACATTCAGGTCTCGCAATGGCTGAGTCGGAGCGCGTGAGTAGTGACTTCGTACAACTCATAATAAAATTTGATCTCATCGACGTCTTATAGTATCTACCGGTACTCATTGACAAAGTGGAGAAGATCTGTGAGGAGAATGGGCTTCGCAACGATTCCATTGTCATGCGAATGACTGGTTGCCCCAACGGTTGCGCACGACCATATCTCGCAGGTAAGACGTTCTCGCTTCCTCCCTAAATTTTCGCTTAACATCTCCACAGAGGTCGCCTTCGTAGGCAAAGCACCTGGATCTTATTCCATGCTTCTTGGTGGTGGATACTACGGCCAGCGCCTGAACAAGATTTACCGGGAAACGGTATCGGAACCCGAGATCCTCGCCATCCTTAAACCTATGATCAAGCGATATGCGCTCGAGTGTATTGACGGCGAGCACTTTGGTGACTTTGTCATTAGGGCAGGATACATTGCTCCAACGACATCCGGGAAAGAATGGTACGACGGCATGGGCGGAGAAGGACAGTATCGTGAGGCTGCGGCCACTGCATGAGGCCCCCAGTATTTGCCACATCATGAATCTATTTGTTAAGTATCAAGTCACCTTAGAACTCGGTGGTCGTGAATGACGTATATGATTGAGATATATATGCACTCTATTTTCATTGTATCGTATATGCCATATGAAATCATCTTTCTCCAATTCCTACTCTTGACTCGCTGGTCGTGAATGACGTATAAGATTGAGATGTACTCTATTTATTCCTTGTATCGTACATGCCACATGAAATCATCTCGCTTCAATTCCTATTGTTTGCTAGCCTTGGCTTCTGCGAGTGACTCCTTCACGGCGCTGATAATCTTGTCAATGTCCCCTCGACTAGGATCAACGACAGAAACACCCATGTGCCTAAGAAAGAATGTCAGTCACACCACCCCCATAAGTATTTCACGAGGCAGAAAACAACGCACCCTATACGGAAGTATTTGTCTTTTGAGGTAGGACGATGTTCAGTGACGAAGACTCCTCGCAGGAAACTTTACTGACCTTTGATACTGGCATGCAATCCACCGGCGACAACGACGTCTTTCTTCAATAGACGAGGAACGATATCGCTCGCTGTGAAACCGTCGGGGTAGTAAAGCTGTATGCGGTATCAACGTCAACTATAGGTCGCAAATCAAACAAATATTGTACGCACTGCAGACATGCCATTTGCCTGGACGTCCTCACTGAGAGGTACGCCCTTGAATCCGACTTCCTCTGCTGCCTTCTTGATACGTCTGCTGACCTCCTGATGGAGCTTGAATCGCTGCTCAAGTGAGACAGAGCCCTGCATGATCTGCGTGAGGGACGCGTGGAACGCATAGATGAGGTTGACAGGCGGTGTAGCAAAGTAGGCGGCGGAGTTGTTCTCGTAGGCTTTCATTATGGGTAGCCATCTATTTGGGAGTTGAGATTTATTCTAGGATAGAAATATGAATTGTGCATACTTCTTCCAGCTGCCATAGTAGGTTGTGACCGGCGTTGAGCGGTTCTCGAACACCTTGAAGTACTTGCATCAGTAGCTGCACGCTATTGTATCTGGAAAAGGCGAACCTTGATTGCTTTCTGAGAAGCAACGAGGATGCTGAGACCTGGTGGCGTGCCCAGGCCTTTCTGACTGGCTGTCAATACAACATCAATGCCCCAGGCATCCATTTGGATTTCTTCGCTCGCCACAGAGCAGACAGCATCAACAACAACCTAGTATCCATACATGATGAGTACATGTGAATCGAGGAGTCCTCGGAGGAATTACAAGTGTGTCTGGAGAAACTCTCTTCACGATGTTTGCAATAGCTTTGATGTCGGACAAAACGGCTAACCAAGATAGATCAGCCTCGGCGTCAGGAACCTCTCAGGCACCCCGAAAAGTATCACTGACCTGTCGAGGTGTCGACGTGGGTTACTGTAACGATCTTGTACTTCTTCGTTTGAAGTGCGTTCTCAATATCAGCCTCCTTGACAGCCCCACCTATCTCAGCCTTGATCTGGTCTACATTGGCACCATAAGTCTGCAAACTGGAAAATGACGGATAATGAGCAACCACTACAACGCCTATATCATGCTGTCCCTACCAGTCTGCGAAACTATCGGCAAAATAACCACTATGCAAAACAAGCACGTTCTCGCCTGGCTCTACGAGATTTGCAGAGACCTAATAACGCCATGAACACGTTCGTACCCCTGGAATCAGCACGAGGCTACATACCTGATCCCATCCTAGCGTGCCTGACCCGGCAATCAGGAACGGCTGGGCGTCCTTTGAGTAAAGAAGTTGTCTGATAGTTTGTGTGAGTTTATTGTTATTGTTCGGGTGCACGGCCACTTGTGTACTTGCCTAGTCATGCGAATGCAATCACCAAAGACTGGTGCAAAGTCGGCCGACATATGCGACATCGAGGGATGTGCATTGGCAAAGAGAACCTATAAACATCGGCGTCACGAAAGGATTTGGAGTCCAGGGAGTCAACACACTTCATCTGTGACCTCAATCGGTCCTGGGATGCTAAGAACGCAAGACCCAAATGAGATAAAACACCACGCCAAAAAAAAAGGAGGAAACGTACACCAAAAGTCTGTAAATGACAGACGCAATCTCTCAGTCTCGGACAACTTGTACACGATCATAACTCACTTGTGCGGAGCCTTTAATTTCAAGTTGAGTCAAATCAACCTGAACAACCAAAATGACGCGCACCTGTACGAATTTACACTCTGTGGACATCTTACGGGCTGGGTAGTTGAATATACGAGCAAGTGCGTAAGAGACGGAGGAAGAGGAGGCGTTACGGAGGATACTCATTGGGAAACATAACAGGGCAAAACAGCTGCTATGTACTACCTTCGGGATGGGCGGAATAGCTGTTCCACTATTCCCAGATAAAGATTCCGTATAGGCTAATCCCAAAAAAAGAAAACATAAGGTCGGCAACGTTAACGAGCCAATTCAACGAGCCTTCAATATCTGATCATTCATGGGAGCCCTACAATGTAGGACTGGACATTGTTCCACGATTGTCCCAGTGTTCTGCAGCAAATCCACTTTAATTCCGTCTTTTGTTGTAGGAGTTATCACGGGGATCAAACATAATAATCATATGTTATCAAAACTAAACTATCATGGGAAAAACACATGGATCAAACAGAACACCCACTAATTACGACAACTCCCATGATATACCACGGAACAACGGAAGAACCCCCCCTCCCCCAAGTAATCACCGCCCAGCAACGATCCCGTCTATCGCTCCGTTCGTCTGTGCACCCCCAATAAAACCCGCAATCGTCTTCTGGAGATCCGTCCACTCAGATTCACGTGGAAGTGCCATGTCACCAATATCGTAGACATACAACTTCCCATCGCTTCCTCCGAATGCGGCCCGCCGTCCATCTTTTCTATCCCATTGTAACTTGTTGATAGCTCGACCGGACCCGACGTTCGTGGAGACGACCGGTACCTGGAATGGAAGCAAGTCAGAAGCGGAGCCCCGTGCACGGGGTCGATCCAGATCAAAGCAAAGCCCAAACTCACCTCCGTATCAGTATTAAGATTCCAAACATCAAATCTCCCAGATCCATCAACCGTCCCAAACAGAGCAGGATGCGCTGGATGCCACTTCACATCATACACATAGTCATCTGCCTCATCGAAGGAGTAGATAGGAGAAATAGCATGCGCAGCAGTCGACGGTTTCGCAAGCGACTTTGCGCGCCAAAGCTTCACCGTCCAATCCACGCTCGCCGTCAAAAACAGATCGGAGAAATCTACAGGTCCCACAAGAGGATGGAAATGCAGCCCCATGACAGGCCCCGCATGTCCCTTGTAGATATCATACTGATTTAATCCGGCTTTCGCACCCGCGCGGTCATACCGATTGGCCTGATAGATGTTGCCTTCTTCGGTGCCTACCCAAAACGTGGTTGTTTCATTATCCGGGAAATCAAGCGTCGTGATGGCTACTTCGCCTGTTTTATTGTGGCCCGCATGAATAAGCTCTAGGGTTTCCTGAGGACAAATTCACGAGTCAGGCAATCAATTAAGATCAATATTTCGTGGAAACGGGCTTACTTGTGGTTGAGCGAGCATGTCAACGAGCCAACTACACACGGTGCCATCTGTACTGCTGGTGATCAAGTTGTGCGCGTTCTGAGTACCGACCATTTGCATCGCATACACAGGGTGTGTATGTCCAGCAGCTGAAAGCGGGGTCTTGAGTACAGGTAGATGTTTCGACCGTGTGTCCCATAGTAGAATCTGTCCCGAGTATGTGCCACCAAACACCAAGTTCGAGTGGAACGGGGAGAACGTGACGGAGAGGACATCAGACTTGACAAGATACCCCTCAGTCAAATGAACGTATAACTTATACAAATGGCTCACCGACCTGGGAGTGGAACACAAACTCAGGTCTGTCGAGTAGGTGGAGGTTCCATACAGCAACAATCCCATCGGGCTCATTCAACGCGGCGGGGTTCTTGTTATACGACGCCACGCTCAACTCTGGGTACTATGTCAAACAGTCAGTACGAACTATCGTGGTTGAACAAACGTCCGAGACCTTTGGCGACCAATCAATGTCTGTAATCGACCGATTCTTCCCGTAGCGTTCATCGTAGAACGCACAAATACGCTTGACGCGTTTTCCCTCCGAGTCATCCCTAAAATAAGTATTAACATATTGAAGGACGTTCACGAGATAAGAGGAATCATACCCATTGGCCTCCGTGCCTATAGTATAATCACGGATATAGTCATACCCATCGTTCAACGCGCGTTGAAGAATCTTTGACGATTGTTCTACGAAGTCCAGGAATTCAGGTGCACTAAGTATATGCGAGCGTTCTTCTTCCGTAAGCTCTATGAGTTATAACCGTCTCAGTTGCAAGTATGAACGAATGGAAAGGAGAACACACCCCGAATCTCCTGCTCAATCTCCTTCTCAAGCTGCACACTTTCCTCCTCAAGCTCCTTATCCTGCGCAATCCTCTCTGCCTCCAACTCCCGTTCGCGCATGATCTGTTGTCTGATTTCATCTTCTGATACTTGGGGCGTTTCAGTTTCAATGGCTGTCGTTTGCACTTCTTTATTGTAGATCACGCGTTCCTAGGTTTGAGTGAGGCTTCAGGTTTGGGTTCATGTAGAGGAAGAGGAGACGCGATTGCGACTGGTACTTACGCGTTGTGGAAGCTCAAATAGCTCCTGCTCCACATCAATAAGATCTGGTATGAACCTAGGCGTCAACACCCTCCATACACAACATCAGCACTACTGCTAGCATCAACGAAACTACCATGCATGAGCACATACCTATCAACATGATCCATCATCCCCACCATAGTCGTACCCATACTTACTCTATCTTTATCGCTCCCAATATCGCTCTGCCTGCTCGCCCTCCCGGATGGTGAGAGCGCTGAGCCATGGAGCAGATTTGTAGACGGTCGAGGTGGGGTGTTGGGCAAGGATGAGGAGGGCGTGAGGTCTCCACCTGTGTCTAGGCCACTGCGACTCCCAACGAGTTGGTTGACGAGGTCATCGACGTCGCGGCGGGCTACGCTGGATGGACCTGGCTGGAGAAAATGGGATGAGAATGAGCTGGTGATAAAAAGAGGGTGGACGAACTTCTGTCTGCCGTCGCTCAGTTTCCGCTCGTTGTCGGTCTGCCCTGGCTTTCCGAAGTTCTGCGAGCTTAGCACGTTTGGCTTCGATCTCTGCCCTTCGCTTGTCTGACATTGATGAGATACAGTAAGAACCGGTCGGACGCCCCTGCACGGAGACTGATGTTTGGAGTAGTCGGTATACTTAGATATAACTTGTGCAAATTCGCGACGGCCCTCTGGGCATCCCAGGATCTTTTGGTTCAGAGCTCTGATCTGACTCTTGTCGTAGTGTTCTTGTTTGCAGTATTCTTTTTTAGCCTGAATGCTTTATCTGACCCGATCTACTTAGACTGCTACCGCAACGTATCCATGGATGCTTTCTTCTGCCTCGCAGGCTTAACTGAGGAATGATTGCCCTGTGTGAAACTAACTTGCCTCCATAACTATGATATGGAACCTCAAACGGCGCCGGCAAATCAACACCTCGTGGTTTGAGACCTTCATGTGTAAACCCGTAATATTCTCGCGGTTGATGTCAAATTTTCAATGCTGCCGGCACACCATCCTCGAAGAGGACGTCCATGTTCTGCTGACTATAAAAACACCGCTTGACTGATACAATGGATTATTAGCAGTCAAGAACTCAAGCGGCAAGCGCTTTGTAACTAGAATAGGCCGCGTCCGTTTCACCGTCTCACGAGAAGAACGTTGTCTCTACGATCCGACCAGTGAACACGTCACATAGCATCTTGTAACTCGTTCGGAGTACATAGGAGGCAAGAGATTACGAAGCTCACTGGCAATAGAGTCCTGCGGCCTTACAGCAACATTATAACGCTGAGCGCTGAGAAGTCTTCAGCCGAATGATACTGCCACTCATCAAGTATAATAGCGAGTAATCTGCGAAGCTCGAGTAGCAGAAACTAACATCAAATCATAAATGTGTCTCGAATTTCCGAGTTACCCTCTTCACTGAGATACCTGGTGCACAAACCTACGACATCTCTACCAGGACTACGACCAGACGATGGTTTATGGCACATCAGAGACCGTCTGATCATCCCACATGTCAACAAACTGCACAACTTGAAATCCTTATTTCGGCTCGCACATGATACCATGGGTCACCCACTTCGGTGCACACAAGTGCTACTCGACTCTGCGGTCATCCTTCTTTTGGCCTGACACGCCAAGAGATCTCGAAGAGAGCTACATCTCCTCCTGCTTATACTCTGCTCGCAACCGTCGACCCAGTTTGCAGGACCCCTATATTCATTATCCAAGGCGCTCGAGACAGTTCTACTGCCGTGGATTTTATCTGGCCTTTACCCCGGCCATGGCGAAGGGTACGAGTCATTGTTACCCCAAAAAACATTTGTCATACGTTTGTGTACCAACTCTATGTTACTTATAAGGTATGCGCGCACTCATCTAGATCATCTTTCTTTTCGTTTGTAATTGTCGCTGTTCATATTCTGTGAATCGATTATATTGTCCTGTTCCGTCTCGAGCGGGATCTTAGTATTTCCCTCAACGGACTTTCCGTGACAAACGATACCAATGGACTTGTCTCCTACTCAGACGTCCTCTTCAAAAAAGCAGATGGGAATGGCTACCACCAGTATACTCGACTCCTCATTTATTCGAACCAATAGTTTCCCGCGTAGAAAACGTATGAACGGAATTGCGACAGACATTTTCTACGCGGTAACGCAAAATGATTCGGATACCGGGAGTCGAACCCGGGGCCGCTGTGTGAAAGACAGCAATGTTAACCGTTACACCATATCCGACTTGTTAGATCTCTTTAGCGCTGCGTTGGCATTCTGCTAGTGTAGCCACGTAGCACTGGTCGTGAACCATTGTTTAATTATTTCTACGACATATACCTCTTGTTCATGCCAAATCCCTCTCAGTCTGTGCGTTGTTTCCACATTGTCTTCCCCATGTTCCCCACTGCTCTCGCACACCATCCTGTCTTTGATATCTCAACCTCCCTGTTGAGTTAACGCGCTATCCTCCTCCACATTCCTCAACCCGTTATCGCTCCCGGCCACCTCCCATTCTGCATTTATGCTCATTCTAAATCATTCCACTGCTCTCGCACGCCACCCTATCTTCGACGCCCCAACCTCCTTGTCGAATTGATGCACGATGCTCCTCGCAGAGACTGCCGAGTTTCAGTGTACATGACGAAAATTCCGCTCGGGCTCTATGGACCTACGTGTCGTATCATCACTCATGAAGTTGGGCTTCTCACTGGATGGGCGTTACGAGAATTGGCAATATATATCCTTTGTATTTATTCTACTTTACCGAATTTTTATTAGGTTCAGTTGGATTAATGTTTCATGCAATATCAAAGAAACAGAAAGTATGGACACTAAGGCCGGGGGCGGGGCAGAAGTGAAAAATGTGCATATTCGCCGGTGCTATTTTGTCACCTGATCGTTATAAGCTGATCACTGGGGTCTGGCAGCGAAACCATTAAACTCAGGCACCGATCACGTGTAGACCAAAAACAACGGACCTTCTCTAGCTATTCGTATGATTCCTTAACTTATGCTGGTACAATAACTCCAAGACAGTCCGCATAGCACCTCGTCTTAACAGTTTTAGCAGCATGTAAATAAATAAATTGTCCCTCCTAAACCACCCCCACTAGTCGTCTCGTGCAGTCCAAGCCTTGCTCCACGAACGACACCGAATAAGCCACAGGATATGATATCACGCCGTAACATTCACAAAGGACATGTCAGACATTGCAATACCTACAACGGCACCAGAGCCGTGTGTACGTCGGTTCGTCTGCCAAAGATCGAGGTGCATGCGCGTAGCGAGGATCGTAAGAATCATGACCTCGAAACTGTACGTGGGTGTAAGTTTGGTTATTGTTAATAGCAATACACAACAGGATGTGGAGGTACATACACGTACAACATATTGTAGTAGGATGAGAACTGGGGCGCAGAACATCAACGGCTCGATTATAAAAGGTATTTGAGATATTCACGCACCTCAAAGAACATTGATGTGATTACGTTTACCACCGAGAGTACTTCACGAAAGAGAATGTTTATGGATGAGTACGGGAAACGGCGCATACGAGTGGTAACTCACGAAGAGCGCATGCATAATAGAATATGTTATGTTTCACCAAGACAACGTACAGACGGCTTGAGTTCATCCGCCAGCTTTGTATGGCACGTATAAGCGTGAGTATCATGAGTCCTAGGAAAGGATCTATCAGTGTGTGCTTGTACAGGTGTATGCTCCTAGTCACCCACCCAGTTCGAACACAGCAAAGGAGAATAAATGTTATGAAGAACCCAAAATAGGGAAACGAGTAGTAGCCAACGCTATTTGTATCTGTGAAAGTGAACAGAACGTTTCAGTGGCTCTGGAATGTCAGAGGGAAGGCGAGAGCGAGTACATATTTGGGTGATGGAAAAACCGAGGGATAACCCGAAAAAAACCTGGTTGATGGATCTACCACTTGCATTGGTGTGAGAGTCAACTGGGAACTCACGAAAAAGGTGGTCAACATGACTGCGAGCAGGATTCTATTCTTGTTCCAGAGTACATATGTTCTGAGCATGAAAAAAGCTGGATGAATCAGATCAGAAACAAATATTTTACGGGAACGGGATGTACATTCAGAGAAAAAGACTGATGATATACCAAGACCTATGAAAGAAAAGTAGTAGGGATGTGCATACACGAACGCACCCTGCACGTACCTGAGCTAACATTGCCCAACACTGAGCATCTCTGGCAAAGCCATACAGTAAGTGGTCCGTTCTTATTAACACTCCACATCATCACATACATCTGGGGTTTCAATTTGGTGAAAGCTCGCTGAAGAACAGGTGTTAATTCATCATCGTGGTAATGTGTGCTGGAGCGGAACGCACACCATAGAACGATGGCAAGGAGGCTAAAGGGGAGATATCGTATAACAATATACAGGCCTTTGACCATGCTCCAGTCTGATCGAAGTAAATATGTCCACTTTGCATAGCACACAATGGATATCAGAACTGAGGTGTATCTGGAACGGGTGTTTTACCTCTTCATGAAGTGAGCATATATAATAATAGTACTGGACAAATGAGTTTAACAGCGAAGGTAAACCGATCGGGATGAGCCTACCCAGAATGTGGCCATTGACACTGAACTGTGTTAGGGGAAAGAACAACAAGTTCAGACAGTACGCACCGTATATGTACTGATGGAACATGAATTGTGAGTACTATTCGCCCCAACATCGACAAGGAAACACACCGTAGTGAACTGCAAACCCCACGCTGATGCAAACGAACACTCCATTGTATACTGGAACTGTGTCGGTGGGTGATGAGAAAATGGTGAAGTATTGACGACGATGGGACACGAGTTAAGTAGTAAGACTGTGTACGGTTATATAACGATCAGGAAGCTCGATGCGCACTGCTCAGTACCAAATTAACATGTATCAGTAGGGTAAAGAAGGTGCAATATATAGAAAAGCGTCAAGTTAGGCAAGATAGATGCTAACAGAGATAAATGCACATCATGCGGCTTCTCATATCCTATCAATGAGCTGTGAACCCATCAGGCGGTGCCGCGAGATACTGGATATTATCCCAGCTGCAAGCTTGGCTCGATGATCATGGTGGAGCGCTTCACAGTTCACTGCATGCTGCACCGGCCGGGGAGCTACTTGATAAAAGACACAATGTATGGTATATGTCAAGTCTTTGATAAGACTACATGCTATAAGTAGTAGACGCAGAACGAACCTAATAGAAGCTTCTGATGCTCAAAGTTTGATGCATTGTTGTCACTTGAAACGCAAGGCTACCATGGAGGGAGGTTAAACCTGTGTATGAACGGACACACTGCACGGCCATGACCTTGATCCTAAAGCGATTAGATCAAAGTAAGATATCATGCGGCTTCTCATATCCTATCAATGAGCTGTGAATCCATCAAGGCGGTGCCATAAGATATCATTCCAGCTGCAGGCCTAATAGCTTGATGATTATGACGGAGTGCTTCACAGCTCACTGCATGCACCAGCCGGGCGGCGACTTGATAAAAGATACATATAATATTGCATGTCAATCCTTTGGTAAAACTGCACAGGACGCACCTAATCAAAGCTTCTGATGCCCGAGGTTTGATGCAAGTATTGTTGTCACTTGAAACGCAAAGCTTCCCTGGGGCTCTTTGCGTGTGAACTTATCGGGCTCATTGTACGGCGACAGAAAGGGCGAGACTAGATCGAACCATTAATGTGTTGAATGCTCATTTTGAATAGTATCACGAATCACAAAGTTAGCTGTATTTTCAATTCCTGGAGTGAACAGGAGTCGGACTGGGCGTGAGTCAGGTGATCACTGGCAACAGGCGGATTAATCCGAGCAAGGTAACCAATTGAAAAATATAAACGCTTGACATTAACTTCAATTGTAAGACAATACATAACATACACAAAAGTATCCTCCTCCCACCCCTTCCTCGCACACGCTCACCACATAAACCCAACAAGTCAAGTTCCATCAACAAATTGTCGGTATGGCTGGAAGACTGGAATCAGCTACCCAAAAATAAATCCATCCTGATTCTGATTCCGATCCTCTCCCTCTAGATTTGAAAAACTACAACCACAAAACGCCAAGAATGAGATTCTATACCGTGTTGTGTTCTTGGCTCTCTTGACCCGAGACCTGCAGAAGCTTGAAGACTGAGTTGTGACTGTAGTGAGAGAAGAAACAGGCCCGGGGAAGGGCTGGGGGAGTCGCTGCGACATATAAGTTATCTCTCCTCCTTCTATGGTATACCATCCAGGTGAGATCGAGCGGACAAGATGAGAACGACATATGAATGAGACGGGAAAGACGGTCAGGTAATGCAGGAATCGATGCGGGAGAGGGATAAGAGCGGCAAGGAAAGAAGATGCGGAGGCGCGATATGGAGCGGAGAGGGATGCAGGAGGCGAACTATATCGCACCCTTGATCCCAACTTTGCGATATTTCTCTTCGTAAACCTGTGCCAACTGTGGTGCAGCAGATTTACACTCAATCGTCTTGTCCCGATCGGGGGCGTTGGGGTTGGTGAAAAAGGCGGAACCGTGCGTCTCTATGAACTGGAGTGTGTCTGACACTGTTTCAAAGCCGAGCTCATTCTGAATGAAGCACAATGTTATTGTGCGGTATCTGATGGAAACGAGTAAGATAGGGTTATCATTACGTGGAGATAATGGATACTCACGCTTTTGTCATAGTCATCAGTGCCCTGGTCCTCTCCCGATCAATGAAATAATCCATAATATACGCCCCCATGTTTGGTGCATTGAAATACATCTCAAACAAAGCATGGTAATTGCCCATGGAGATAGCGCGCTGGACCCGAAGTGCATGCTGCACTGCGGGATCCCTTTTCTGTCGTGGTGTTAGCGTACCTACGTAGAGATTAAGCTCTACGTGGTGAAGCAGGAATACAAGTATGAGTCATATCCTGAACTGAGGAGAGGGGAAGAAGTGGCACACCGCTTTTATTCCGTCCATGCAAGAGCATGAGAATGCGATAGGCAGTAAATTCTTCGTGTTTGCCTGGTATGCCGAGGTCGTATAAATTCTTAAGTGTTGCCTGACATTGATTATATTCGACCATGTCCGACTGCAACAGTAGATCAGCTGTAAGCCGCACATGAAATCCAGTACCTACGCTTTCAAGCGCCATGCGTGCGTGGATCTCGTATACCTGTACTGTAAACTCATTTTTTATTCGTTGCACCTACCAAGAGGGGCACGTGTCAACATGAAACATGCGAGCGATAGATGACGCACGGTGAGATCTTGCCGCAGGCTCTTGAACTGATTACATATCCAGTTGTATGACACCTTGTCCTTCCAGCGTTTCTTGAGTTCGATGAGTGTCTGTTGGAGAACTGAGTATGGGCGGATGGTCTCTGGTTTTGGTTCCTGTACGACAGTTAGAAAGGGACAAAGGATTGTATCAAGCGATCTCATACCGAGGTAAGACGCAGATAGTCCTTGAATAACTCCTGGTTCGTCCCAACGATTGTATACTTATCCCAGTCTAGCACGTTCTAAGCAATAACATAAGCATCCACGTTCACCGCGAGAGGGAATGGACCAACGGGATCCGCCTCAGGATCATCAGGATTAGTACCAAAGGCGCTTGGCGAATCAGAACGTGATATCCGGTTGAAGAGGTGAGCATTCTGATTATTAGCCTGGAGAGAGGCCTGACCGCGCATGCTCTTCTGTCGCTCAATATCATGCTCCCGTTGAAAACGTTCGGCTCGGCGATTAAGAGCTGCTTGATCCCCAAAGTCGAGGTTGGCATCGTTGCGCTTCTGCGCCGCAGCTTTTTTTGCTTTCTTGCTCATGGGTGGAGTATCGTTCCTGTAGAGCATCAGTGGCCCATGGCAACCTTAAAAGCGTGTGAAACCGACATCTTGCGTTTGAGGGAATTGAGTACCGGGGGAGCTTTGGGCATCAGACTGGATGTTGCAAGTCACTGAAATCTGCAACTCAGCTTGCGACGAACTCAGACCGCACCTTTTCAATTGTACACCAGCCCAGTCGGTTGTCCACAAAGTCTTTTCAGCGAAAGCGTTAGCAATTGACTCTCTCAGCTCAGCCTGGGCTTCTGCCCTATTAGCATCCGTCATTTGCCCCAGACATCGTGCTACCCATTCTCTAAACCACCGACCTCAGCTTCATTAACTCGAAGTAAAGAGATGGGCGCTTACTTCAGTGGTGGAGGCCATGACTCGGACGACATAGTGATTTAGTGATAGACTTTTGCGTGCTCTGATATTAGGGTGAGTGCAATCGTCGGTAGCGTGTGATAGAAATTTGGTGCAAGGAAAACTTGAGCAGGTTGCAAGCAAGGACAAGGATCCTAACGCATGTCCTCAACTTCTCATCCTTACTTTCCCACGATGGTCGGTAGTAGAGCGTCTTTCTCATATGCCTTCAACGCCCAGAGATCTCAGTAAGGCAACCATGTTCACACAAAAACCCTCGCGATTGAAATGTAGTCTCATTAGGAGATGCAACATAAATTGCAGCATCTGATGGCCGTAAGAGTCTATGGGATACTCGATCCGCCCTATGTACACACATTCTCTAATGGTTCAAATCCTTGGGCGGATTGTAGACTACGAACTTGCTGTCAAAATCTGCTAACAGCATCAACGAAGTCAAGAACTTACAAATTTTCCTGTTCTTGATCACGGTCCACTTGAACCGCTTCACCCCGATGGAGATAGCGAATAGCGCAGAGAAGAGGATAACAGCCTTGATACCCATCTTCTTCCGTTCGTCGTGCTCGGGCTCGGCTGCCCAGTTTAGGAAGGTGACAACATCCTTGGCCATCTGAGAGGTTGTGGCGGGAGTACCTATAACATCTTTCAATACAGGGCTAGCCCAGCTTACCAAAAAGGAACATACCATCGTCGTACTCGACGAGATTGTCCCAGAGGACACGCGCCATAGAGATGGCACCACCAGGGAAGTAAGGATTGTAGTTCATTCCATCACGAATTTCAACACCAGCAGGGGGGTCGATATAACCCGTCAGTAGGGAGAACACGTAATCCTGGTTGATGAAGCGACATATGAGCGAATTTCCTTGTTGTAATAACAATTTAAACCACTTACCGCACCACCATGACGGGCCTTGATGATTAAGCTTAAGTCGGGAGGAAGGGCACCACCGTTACCGGCCCGAGCAGCCTCCTCGTTGGGGTATGGAGAAGGGAGGTAATCGGCAAGCTTTCCAGGACGCTGGAACATCTCGCCTTTATCATCTGGGCCATCCGTATACTCTAAGTCCTCGGCGAGTAGACGTGCTTCGTCAGCAGTATGAGACACGCCAACAAGGTTGCGCCAGGCAATACGGTCAAGTGAGTGACACGCGGCACACACCTCACGGTAAACCTGGAACCCGCGACGAATGCTGGGGTACGGGCGTCATGGAGGGTATTTCACGGTAGTTAACGCGGACATACCTAGAGTGGTCAAAGCTGTCAAACCAGCCCTTGTGAGACCAAGGATACGCAGCGGGATGAAGACCGTCGTCGGCTAGCGAATTTGCATGCACCTCACCAATGAAGGGGAGAGAGCCGTATAGATGAGCATACCATGCTATCGAGCCGGCAGAGAAAAGGGTCGCGGAAACGAATGACGCGCGAGATGTGAACAATGACTGCAGTCAAAAACAAGTGGGTTTTTTGTGAAACATTCCAAGACACATGGGAAACGAACCTCGAGTGTAGCTGAGGACGCTGAACTGGACGAAGCAAATCGGACCTGCTGTCGGAGGTTGAGCAGGCAAACTTCGGGTTAGTTTTTGAGAAGTAGAACTGACCGACGTAGCGCGCGTCCTGAAGGTGCTAAAGGTAGAGCGAGATGCACTTAGTGCAGACTGACTCTTGAGCGCGGCCACGGGCAGCCTCGACAACATTTTGGTTTCAAGTCCTCAAGATTTTCGAGGAGCGGAAAGGCTTGAAGTGGTGACACTGTCAGTGTCACGCATCACACATATCAGTCACGGAACGAACCGGAGGCTAGTCGGCAGTACCGTAGTTTCCGATCCTCCAATACAATCACCTGGATTTCACAGCCTTTCGCGCCTTTCTCTAAGCACGAAAAAATTCAAAATTGTGAAGGGTAAGATATCTTTGACGAATAATTTTACAAAAAATCACAATGCCGCAGGCGCACAGTCATTTAAACTCGATACTATCACGAAGTACGGTATCATAAGTCCAGGGAACAGGAATCGGAATGACTGGTGACCACGTCTTGAAAGAAAGAAGGTTCGTGTCCATTGTAACATAAAGGCATCCGGCCGGCATATATAAGGTGATCATGAGCAGTTTCTCATCAACTAGGCGATATTGCACCGTGCCAGCGGACAGCAGCCTAATTCCCAACTTTTACAATAGACAGTCGCAAAGTGCCTCTGTTGGGGTGAATTTTAGTACACCGGTGATTTGCTAAGAGTTGGGGGAACACTCACCCTCAGCACAGCAGCAAAGACATGCGCCAGCAAGACAAGCCAGGCAGCCAGTGCCTCCACCAGCACCACTGGATTGAGCGGGTTGTTGTCTGCGAAAATTTTCAGCCTCGTGTTATGCGCAGTTCAGGTGCGAAGGGTAAGGATACTCACACGTAAACTGTTTGTGGTGGCGGTTGAGGTTGGTACCCAGGTCCACCGTAAGGTTGACCGTAAGGCTGGCCTCCGTACGATTGTTGGGGTTGTTGAGGATAGTAACCCCCCTGTCCTGGCGGTGGACCTACGGTCCTTAGGTTTCAGAGATCAAAATACCTAAAGATGTAACCAACCTTGGGGTGGGTAGTACTGTTGCTGCTGCCCGCCGTAGTAATCCTTGTTGGCCATATTTCAATATAGAGGAAACCGTTAATTAACGTGAACGATGAGAAGGAGAAGGTGGAACCCGTTGTCGCTTTGCACAAACTTATCTCGTGCGCTTTTCTCACGCTGCACGAGGCAGCATTGCATGTCCAACTCCCAGCTGCGGGCAGTGCAGCATTATCCGAGCCATGCATGGCCACCCGCTGCTGACCTGTGTAGCATTATCATGCAAAGTCACCGGCTGACCTGTGCAGTAACCCATACTCGTCCAACCGCAGTCGCATTTGATCCTGTGAACTACCGATCTTGTTGTACATCATGATTGGCTACTGCCAGTGCATCAGAGCAGGTTTTGCCAGTGAATGTGTCATTGATCACCACCACTACGCCGTCTAACCATCGCTGAACCGGAAATGAATCCCTGCAGGCGCAGAATATTCCTCGTCATCGGCCGCAGTTATACTTTAGGCAAAATCTTGGTGGCATTAAATCGACAATGATGTTCAGAGGCGCTCGACCTGTCAACGTTACGCGTTAATTGTCATGCAGACGCTCTTCGCTTAGTTCACTAGTAGCATCTGGTTATTACCTCACAAAGACATTGAACGATGTAGCACGCAAACTCTAATTGAATAATCTAACTTATCTCCTCAACATGTGTTTGCAATTATAGCCAGATGATATATGCAGTCAGCAGGTCAAGAGCATGCAACGACAAGAAATAGCAGAAGTAGGTATCAGTGTGGAAAGGTCGAATGAGTGCACCAACTATGATATACAACAGGAAGCGAAAATGAAAAAAAAAATTGCTAAGGTTGTGCGAAGGTGATCAACATGCGTCGGAAAGTCCGAACACAAATTCTAGGGTCTAAGGACCGTTTGGGGTGAAGGCATGGATTCGTGCGCCTTGTCTCAGGAAGCTTTGCGTTAAGCGTGTAATGGCTGTTTTGAAAAGGGTCGGTGCCAGCATCATCAACAATAAAACTAAATCCTTACGCGGTGCGACGTAATTTTCATGGGCATAGACATCAAATGACCGTGTGCGAGCCTGTGCGAGTACAGTCCCCTGAGATGCAATACTCATGGTACCAGAAGCATTAGTCCTGTGAATGTGAGAAATGAATAAAATTCAGTCATGATCACCCGCCTCGTTCCTGCTCCACGTACTCTGATATCCGTAAAAGAGATATTCCGAGCTGGAAGCGGCCGCGCCAACGTATACTCGCGTCGGGAAACAGAAAATATAATCCAAGACGGCCCTGAAGGTCGCGCAATTTCTGAGGTGACGACACTAGGTTTCCGTAAAGCAAACGCCGCGGAGGTGCCTCCCCGTTTGGTGAGGTGCCCATATCCAACGGTCGTGACCCATCATCTGTGAACAGTGACAAGTGGGCGATCAAGAATGGTAGCTCCATCTCACTGTCGGCAAAATATTTGTGTACGCTAACCTTGTGAGGTGCTGACGAGACTTACGGAATGATAGAATTCCCAAAGCGATCGCGTACGGTGAGTTGTACGACTACTGGTGGAGCTAGTGGCAATCGGGAGAGGCTAGCGGAACCAAATTCCGCGGTCCTTTGGGGGTGTTGCACCACATCAAGGTGGTATGACCTTGCTTACCAATTCATCAACGCGAGAAAGATCACCATACTACAAATAACTTGCCTCGTTTGACCATCGTTTAGGAACGAGGAGGGTTGGACCCGAGATTGACTCGAAATATATTGATTAGACATGGATGGACTAGCGCGATCGGTGGAAGAAGCCTGGCTCCAAGCGGTACCCTGCTGGCCAGATGGCTCTGACTGAGATGGCATGCTCCAGGATGACGGAGGCGACTGCGTGTTTGAATGGTCGCTTGCAGCGACGGACCTCGGTGAACTCTGAGGGCTTTCCCAGGGCAATTCGTGAAAGAGCTTCTTGTAGCTGCTGGGCATCAAGCGCAGTTTGCTCAGCGAGCCGGAGCCGTAGAAAAAATGACCACATACGATGATATGGACTTCACGGGTGTGATAGGCGTTACCGGACGTATTTGACGTGTACGCTGAGACATTTGTAATGGTGGACAGTGAGCTAGGCTCTGATGTGTGCGTGAGGATAGACAGCAAGCAAGCACTCACTGCAACATCTCCTTCGATACTGAGGCGCGTGCGGGACGCATGGTCAACATCGTGAGCGTGATAATTCAACGACTTGTAGGGAGAGCTCAAACCATTCTTGGCTGACACCTTTTCCCATGAGTGTTGCCTAGACCAGTAGGAGTCAATAGAGCAAGTGTGCATATGTCACGAGATATTTGCCTGGGAGACACGGTGCACAGTAAGCCTACAGGAGGATTAATCGATACTAGGCCAGAGCATAGGAACTTGGAATTTATCCATTTCGTTTGTAGGCGATCATATCATATAATACCTATTTCTAGGGAGCGGAGCTCGGGGTCAGAGGAAGACTGAAAGGTATCAGAATTCTGAATCTCAAGTACCCAAAAAGTTTGACACTGACAGATCTGGAGGTGACCGATATAGGGTCCCAAATCTGTTCGGAGCAGTATTTGGGAAGCTGAAGGCACGTCTTCTTTGGATCTCGCGCAGTAGTGATCTAAACAGGCCTGAACAACCGGCCGAGGTTCTGTAAATCCCATTGGGACGCTTACATGTGAGAATAAATCTCACATAAGTAAGCAAATATTAGGAAGGTATATGTTACAGAGGTCTATCATACGCTCTTCTTCACGTAGCTCCAAATCCCTGCCACTCCCGAGATCACTGATGCTGCTGCAAGAGCGGGTTTTACTCCGGCTAATGGGGAAAAGTTTTTAAATCAAAAAACGTAAACAGAGAGGCTGGGGAAATCATTTGTACCTGTCGACTTGTAGAGGGCGCCTGTCAATGCACCCGCAGCCATACTGCCAGCTGTGTCATGTTTCCCGCGAAAAGAGTCAATGGTGGAATTGATTCCGTTATAGACTAGGGCTGTGAGTCATAAAAAAAATTAGTGACATACCTCGACGAGAAAGGTGAACTCACCGAGTACACCAGCCGAGTTACCTATGAACGTCCCTCTTCGCGTGACAGAATTGAGAACGCTATTGATCCGGAGGCGGGTATTTGATACGGCTAGAGGTCTTCGAGCGCCTTCACTTACACCCCAAAAGCCACCCAATGCCAGACCTTGAGGGATGATAGATGAGCATGTGACAAGCGAAAACAATAAGAATGGCCGAAGTTGGAGATGACAGCAATACGATAAGGTGAGAGAAGATGGAATGAGAGAGGGCACGAGCCGTAGACGTACAAACTCGTGCAAAACTCATGTTAAGGAACCGAAAGAGGGAAGACCTACCGCTGAGATACATTGTACCAGTTCCGTAGCATAAATCATCACTCCAACCTCGAGAAGGAATGGCAGTGCCAGCCCCCGGCAACTCGCTCGTCTTATCATCATCTAGTACAAGATAGTCTAATTGGTCCCCAAGTTGCGCCAGAGGATGTAATTTGGCTGGGTCGTATGCACCCGAGAGCAAGTCATTAGCCGTTACAGCATTCTCCACGGACACTGCTGGTCCATCACGCGAGAAAGTAGCCGACCGCAAAAAAGATGCTGGGTCCTGCGAGCCGGAGGCTGAGTTTTGAGGGTCACTTGAAGACATACTTAAGAACAAGCAGCTTTGCTGAGTGAGAGCAACGAGCGGACACCGACGAATTTTGCACTGGCGCGGGGGTGTGGGAATAAATTACCTAAAGTACCACCAATTTAGGTCTGCTTCGAACGTTACTTGCCGCTTTGAACCTGAACAATTAGAAAAATGACCTTTGCAACCGCGAGCACACGCGCCCTCTCTAGACTTGCTAGCTTCTCTTTGAGGACAAATGCGTCCTTCAAATTGAGCCGAGCTCCCCGTTCAAGGTTTTTAGTACTCACGACAAGCCACGAAGCACCTGTCATTGCCACAGCGCGTCCCGGCTATGCGTTCCGTCGCAAATGTGCGGGTGAATCAAGGAACAATATATTCAAAAGTCAGCACTGCATTTTCTACTTTCATCTGGCGCTAAAATGAGATTTTTCAAGGATGGGCAACTTCCACCACACTGCATTCGACGGCATCAGATCCTGCAGAGATGGAAGCCATGCAATGTCTAGAACAGGGGACCCAGAAGCTAGAGGAGGGTGATATTCAAGGCGCCAAAGAACTTTACAATCGTAGTGTCGAAATCAAGCGTAATGCTAGTTCTCTGTTCAACTTGGGCGTCACGCATTATCACCTCAGTTTGTCCAACTCATTTCCACAAATTTCAGGGTGCTAAGTAATTCCTCCTTAGAGGAGTTTGACAACGCCATTGCGGCTTGGAAAGAGTCAATAGCACTGCAACCCGCTAGTGCCGATGCTCACACAAGTGCGTGCCCCATCTTAAGAGTTGTCTAAATCTGGATGACGACATTAGTATTCGAAAGACCTCGCAAGCGCATACATAATATCCCCTGTTGCACGTCCTGACCTTGCTTTGCATCATCTCCAGCACGTAAACTGTTTAGAGCTTCCTTATCGGTCCACTGACTATTGTGTTCCAGTATTGCGGCTTCCCTCTCACCAGAAGACCCTGAGATCGCATTCAATCTCGCCGCAGTTTTGGAAGCCAGTGAGTAAATTATGACATGGCTTATTGTTCCTAAAATTAACTTCCGTTCCTTGTGAAGCTGGGCAGCTCGAAGAGGCTCTGAAGCAGTATAAACGTGCCAAGGAATATGGCGTCGAGCGTGCCGCAATGCATATTCGGAACGTTAGTAAATCTCGATCGTCATTTTCAAATCTCATATATAACTACTTCAACTGCAGGTGAGCGCAAAGATTCTAGGTCAGACCATAAAAATCGCGGAAAACACGGACAATATGAACAGCTCAGCAAAAAAATCAGATTCATGATGCCGATTACCGGGCGAGTTTTGTCGCATCAGAAACCATAGTCTCCGGTCACTTGAAAATTCAATACAACACTATGTGCGAAGCTTTTGTCTCGTCGTTTAGTCTCGCTTTAGGCAAGATTCTTCCTACCAAAGTAACTGGCTCTGGACTACTTTTGAAGGCAGTATTTTATATTCATGAACCTAATAATATGCAGTCGCAAGTTCTCTTACCCAGGGTTTGAAGTTCATACGATCTCCACGGGATCTTCAGGAGTGCCACTGGCAGCACCTGCCCGTACTCCTCGGACTGTTACATGGGACTCAAGATGTGCTCTATCAGGGTCCTCGATTCCACTCGTCAAATACATCTCTGAATTCACAGTTCTGCTGATTCCTCCTCCGCGGTTATTGCCCCTTGTAGAATAGGACTTGGGAAGTCTACTGAATGGAAAGCGGCCACCGCGATGGGAATACCCAGCTCCGTACCCGCGACCTTGTTTCTGAACGGAGGCTGAGCTTGTGGAAACGAAGGAAGCATGTAAAGGGGGCGGAATGTTCCCCCGTTTGAAATATGAAGAAGCTTGGAGCCGCTGTAATATCAAACCAATGTCTTCGCTCGTGTACTCGGCACGAGGGTGATCCGAAGGCTTTAAGTAAAGAATGTGATCATACCCTTCGTTGGGTTGCGGGAACTGGAGGTCCGACGCAAACCTGGCCAGAATAGATTGACCTTGTTGAGGATCCTTGATGGTTGGATGCGAACTCCCTGTTGGATCATTGATCTCTGCAATAAATAATCTACAAACAAGTTCACGTACGTTCCTGAAGACGGGCGGAGCAGACCTAGATACAGATGCAGTGCATGATAAAGCTACGATTAGCTTTGATTCCTTTTCATGAATCTCAACGAACCTGATAGGGAGTATCGAAAACAATAACGCTGATCGGAGTTCCAGGAAATTGGCGAGCGATGTTGATCCAATGTGATCGTTGTCTATAGGTAATGTTATCTTCATGCATTGGCCCAATCTGCATACAATATAGGCTTACATCACATCAAAGTTGCACCTGTCAATGCAAGGTGACAAGCCTTCGCGGAGCGTGCGGTGCGCTAAATTCTCGACGCGCTGTCTCGTCCCAAGCTCATCCTGATTACATCTGCGAAATTGTGGAAAATGACGTTCGAGTGCTTGGGCAAATGTGGACTACAAGAGTCGTTTCTGTCTGGCATTCCAAAATCAGATGCAATTAAGTTACCTTTCCTGATGCCACCAGTCCAACAAGGATAAGCATCGTCCGTGTGCCAGCGAATGGTGCCAGATCTTGCAAGGTCGCACATTGATCCATCTCGTCTGAAGCGTGAATAACTATAGCTACCAAGTAGGAAGTAACAAAGAACAGTTTGATGTTCTACTTGGAGCTGTGATTTAAATTTAACTCACACGGAGGCCGCTGCCGAACCTGCTATTGCAACCTAACTCAAAATAATTTTATAGAGATTGACGGTTCACATCCTTGCTGGCGACCCTACACTCCTTGACCAACAACTCCTGGAGGTCCAAACAAAAATCTAACAGTCCCTTGGTTTCTCCCTAGCATGGCGATATCGTTCCCATTGTACAGCTCGCTTGGATCGGCACTCCCGAGAGGTTGCTGTGGCCGCAGCGGGTGTTCATTCTGCCGCATCATAATCTTAAGACGGATGAGCTGATCTGCCTTGTATGGAATCGGTGGAGGTTGCGGGGTGCCAGTGGATGACAAGTGTTGATTTCGTGGAGACGGATGTGGGGAAGGTGATGCTGGAGTACGTGGAGACGTATTGGCCGATGGATTTTGCGCGGCTTGTATGAGTAGATCGATAAGTACATGCGCAATTTCTGTGGGAAGTGACAATTAATTGGGAAACACGAATAGATAAGTTCCCGACCTTGCAAGTCCTCGGCTTCAGCCATGTACGTCCGCTCCCAATCGCCCTTTCCTTTTAGAATGGTTGCCACCCGCGAGTCCAATTGTGCCTCCACAAGGGGAGATGGCGGCGGCTCCAGTGTCGTCAGTAAGGAGGCAGTATAGAGACACCCTAATGCGACAATATTCGGTGGATACATGATCGGTACCAATGTCCTGTGGCTGTCATTGTGCTTAGATATGAATATAAGATGAAATATAATAAAAATTATAACACACCTGTCAATGGTGAGCCGCCATGCACATTTAATCAACTTCTTTGATGCTGATAATGAAGAAAGTTGAATATGCAAATGCAGAGAGCACTGAATAAGTAGAAGCACCTTTCAGCTTTCTCCCAATTTTGATCACATAAGAAAACGGCATTTTGCTGGTGAAATTGAAGCATATTGTCTCTAATATCAGTCGCTCCACAGCCAGCAATCTCTGGCGGTCGTTCTCAGCCGTCTAAATGCACCACGTCAGCAAAAGAGCATCTATAATTCATAGATCGCCACACACCGCGGGATCCATATCAACTTCTCCGCCAACGGATTTTGATTTGGCTGCTAGTTCTGGGAATCGTACAGCATATGAGACCATGAGGATCTCCCGAGGTTTTTTCAGCGTGTCGTGCATCTTAGTGGAGACGTACAAAGCTGCCAGAGTAACATCATGATAGTTGAAGTCCTTTCGAGGAAAGAACAAGTGAAACCGGTGGTACAGATTCTGAGCAGTGGCTAAAGTCTTCCTAGGACTGTCCTTTGCCGTCAACGCCAGTATCCATATTGCTGTAGGTAAAAACGCACAAGCCAATCTTTGAGCCCACAGCCTCTATAAATCCACATGCTTGCTGTCTTGCTTTCTCCTCTTGCGTGGCAGACAGCTTTCCGCGTTGCTTCTCGGATAGGTATTGTACCTCAGCTGCTGTGAAGTAAGGATGATGATATTTAGAGAATGAAGCTGGTAGCTGTGATGGAGATGGAACCCTGGAATGTCCTGGATCCATGTGCAGTCGGGATATAAGTAGACGAACTAAACGATTCAGAATTGAATATTCCAATGCTGAAGTTTTCGTCAAGTCGAAATCGACTTTGAAGCACGTGGCAGATACTCTAAGAAGTCAGGTCATGTGCGCGTGTTGATACGCGTCGAAATTCTGGTCCCCTGTCCACAACGGTCACATCAATAATCAATAATATTTACACATCCGACAGTGTCAGATGGTCCACTACATTTCGGCCACATTGGTCGACCAGATATAAGGTAAGCAGGAGGCAATCGTCTTTCTTATCCTCCCACCTGCTCACAATACTCAAGCCAGCGTAACAACAACACCTAGCGTCATGTCCCCTGCTGGCGAGACTGGCGCATCGTCTACTCCGCCACGCTCAAGTGTACCGGTTCATGGTTCTAGTGAAATGGAATCTACTCCAAACAGCCGCGGGGCTTCCGCCGTCAGCGAGAACATTGGTGTGCTCGGCGTCAAGTGCGCATAATTTTTTTTTATTGAGTAGAATCTGATATCCCATCAAAGGTTAAGAAAGTTCGCCCATGGATCCAACGGGATACTGAGCAGGTTAAGGAGTGCAAGGCAGATGCCATGCTGCAAGCCCTTCTGCAGCGCGCTTCTTCTGTTCCTGAGACTAAGCAGCCCGAGGTCCTGCAAAAGTGCCTCAAGGCAGTTCTTCCAGTTTGTAATGGACAGACCTCCACTGCGCTCGTAAAGTCTTCTGACGTTGAGACAGCCCTTAACGAATAGTGAGTGCTCGTTCTAATTTCGTTGATCGGACGCTTTCATGCTCACGGCCATTGCAAGTATACGTCCAGGAGTAGAAAACAATTTCTACAGCCCTTTTATAAGAGCCACAAACATTGCGCTCGCCTGTCTTGGAGAGATCAAGATTGACGGGATGCGTGCTCCTGTCCCCGCTGTTGACATGATCTGCCAGCAGAACGATATGCCCATGTGCCAAACTCACCAGAGCAAGAAATCAACTCCGAAGTCTGACATCGTCATTCTTCCTTTGAGTAGCGCACGTGCTCCCTTCCAGGGTGAGAAGTGTAGCAAGAAGGGCATCAAGAAGGGCAAACAGAAGGACAGGCAGAAGGACGAGAATGTGGACGGAGAGAACGACCAGAAGGATGACGAACAGCGCAATAAGAAGCGCAAGACCTATATGGACACGAACGCAACGGTAAAGCCAAAAGATCTCTGCTGAAAAGACGTTCTAGCTTGCATCTAGTTCAAGAGAAAGACGCGAGGGAGGACGAAAGGGATTAGGCCACCGCCCTCTTTGTATATAGTGACAGACTATGTCCCTACCAAACCTGAATATCTGCCAGTGGATCATCTTCAGGCTGAAGACCTGGCCAGTAACACAACCTGCGTCTGGCACTGCATGTGAGTGATTGTTAAGTCTGATTCCGAGATCAAACTAAATCGGCCAAGCTGCAGTTCTGTCTTCCGTCCTTACCACTACCCAGCCTTCCCAGGGCCGGTCCAGCTCAAAGCGCAAGGCCACGGACCCTTTGGAATCCGCCGCAAAAAGATCCAAGATGGACCCTAATGATACAGATGCAGACGCAGATCTCGATGTAGCCCGTCCAGACGGGTCTGCACGCTGCCGAAATGTTTGCGGCCAATCTTGGAGTCAATTTCCTGCTGAATGTTATTGTCGTCGGTGGGTGCGTTCGTCTGCCGAGATTAGTCGCGCTCTTACCACAACTTTTTCAGACGATGTAATATGGATATGGTGAGTATTATGATCGGCAAAGGATCATTCAATGCTTAGGCATCAACTTTATCCAAGATCTCCCGCGACTCATGGTACTGTCGTATGCCTTACAACGCTTCGGGCTGTACAATTGGAGTCGAAACAAGGACTTCCTCCCAGCTGAAGTTGAAGGGGAACATACCACGAATTCAAAGTCAAGGATAAAGATCTTGGAATAGTGGACCTGTTGATTCACACTAACTACGATGAAAGAGTGATGTACTACGGACTGCAAGGGCGGGCTACTAATGTGGTCCCTGTCACTAGCGAAGCGCTCACAAAGAAATCGTGGCCAAAATATCTTGGGGAGAGGCGAGTCGCACCAGCGGACTGGAGATTTTGAAAAAGGTTCAGGAGATTGCTAAAAGGCATGCAACTGTCCGAGATTATGTTCCTGAGCTCCTTTGGCACCACACGTTTCCCACATCTGCTATCCGAGAAGTGCTCAGTGTTCCAGATCCTACCACGGGCAGTCGCGTGCTCCATATTCTTGTATTCCGCAAGCTCCTTCCCATCACGAAGCTTCAAAGCAAAGAGCTTTTCGACGTCAGGCATCAGTGTATCTTGTGTACATGTTTCAATGGATTTACGCAGCTCTTTGTTAACATAGCATACAGGCCACCTTACCCTGTGGAAGGAAGGGGTCCATCATCAAGATGTCAGCCCTGGAAACTTGATGTGGTACTGGAAAGACGGGAAGAAGATTGGCGTTTGAAACGACTACAATTTATCCTCGTTGAGGGATGATCCAGGTCCTCGCGGCAACGAACGCAAGGATACTATAAGTGTCATTCATGGCGCTCGATCTTCTCACCGAAGGAGGTCAACAGGGTAAAGTGAAACACCTATATCGCCATGATCTGGAGTCATTTAAGTGGTGTTTCACCTGGATTGCCTTGCGTTGCGAGAATGGAGTCCTTCTACCACGGAGATTGCGCCCCTTCGATGAATGGGTAACTTTAGACGCTGTGGCATGTGGCGAAAAGAAGTACTTTTTTCAGGGTTATAGAAAATTTTTCGTGCACTCGCACACAGGTCAACTGATGTGGCGTTTCCTTGTAGCGTGTTTGAAGGTGCTTGATGCGGGAGCCTACAACCGACGTGCACAACAACCAGACGCGCCAACAGAGGTAGACAAGCTAATCAACTTTGAGGAGTCAACATCAGATATGGATGGTTTTCTAGCCAAATTTACAACTACTCAGGCCTGGATTGCGCTTAGTGGCCCCTCGCCTTTACACTGATTTTACGCTACATACTATTTCCTGTGTTTCGATACCTGCGTCAACTTTGTCTCATCTCCCGTAGGTATCTCAATCCAGTATACGCATGCTTAGCTTAATGACTCTTCTTTCCATTCTTTGTGTGTCATGCTGCTCAGCGATACCGCTCAAAGCTCACTTGGCTGACGAAAATTTTGAGACTTCTGTTTTTCAAGTGTTCTGATTGTCTTATAATACTACTCCATCATAACTCATTTACAATATTTCCGAGATGAAAGAAGATAGAATTGATGTCGTGGTTGAGTGATACTATTATTCAAGGTATCGGGACAGATCAAAATTACCGAGAAGCAGGTTGATACCTGCAAAATCCAGACCGTCTATATTCTAAAAAGTATGTATCTCTAACAATAATTCAACAAAAACAAAATCCAGTCATCGTGGTTGGTTAGGAACGACCCGATTAGCAAACCGACCGGTTAGCATGCAGGCACAGTGAGCGGAATTTTCACGGTTGTCTACAAAAAGATGTCATGGTCATGAAACATCTGAAACTCGAGCGAGCTTACAGCAAGACCCTAAATTCGGCGTTGAGCGAGAAAAATATGAAGATGAATTAGTGACATACGGATAGACTAGTTTCTTTGTATTTGACGCTCATATCAGCCGCGGTGAGGCGCATTGCCTCAATTGCCTCGTCTAAGGTTACACGGTATACGCCGGTGCTAGCCATGGAAAGCTGAGCCGCGGTCACGGCCTTCACAGCTACATTGCGCAGTCTCGTATCGATAAATAGTATTATTGAATGAAGAAATGGGAAACGCACCACCTAGGCTATTTCGTTCCTGTGGGGCTAAATGAGCAGACGAACTTCAGGATACTCTCACAATAGTTTACAATACAAGGCACCTGAACCAGTCCGTCAATGGGGTCACAAGTTAGTCCCAGATTATGTTCTGTAGACTATAAACAAAAGGCACAAATTTGAAAACAAGATGATCTCACCGATGCCAATTTCTGCAGCCTGGAAGATGCTCAATAGTAGCTGACATGGTACAAAATAGATACACAAACCTGAAGGACAGTTTCGGGTGACGCACCCATGCAGGCAGCAAAACCAGCACTGGCCATGGAACACGCAACTAATAATAGCGGTATGAACACTGTCATTTCTATAACAATTTGAGCTAGCGCACCACCGACTTCCGCTTGGCAGCCTCCTTCTGCAGCTGAAATCGTACTACCCCTCTTGAATAACATACCCACTGCCTGTAAATTTTCATTAGTGTCCGATTCGCTTCAAACCGATCTGCATCACATACTGCTGCGGTCAGCAAGAAGGTCTTGATCGACTTCTCGGGGTCATCGCTGATGAATTCAATGACGTACTTCAGCACAGCAGGGATGACACCCGCCGCACCGTTCGTTGGTGAGGTGACGATGCGCCCCCCACTGGCGTTGACCTCGTTTACAGCGATTGCGTAACAAGAAAGGAAGTCGACAGCGGGTATCATTGTTTTATGCTGTACGCGGTGTCAAGATCCTGCAGATTGGCGAAAATGAGCAATTACCGGAGGCATTGGCAGAATCGCATGATCGAACGACCCTGTAACCCATGGGGCGCGTGGCGTTTTCCCCGATGCACTTACTTCACCACATCCGTCACTTCCGTCCGCATAAGACGAAAAATGTGTGTCTGATTCGGGCGCATCTATTGCCCCGACAGAAGCGGTAGATGCGGAACCAATGAGCTGCAAATCAGGTGTTGCAATCCCGGGATAGAACCTATTTCACCACCAGTTGAGGATCATGTTCATTGGTAAGAACACAATGAACTATAACTGACCCCCGCATCAAGCGTTTGTACAGCATCGGGGCACGGCGTCGGAGGCCTAAACGACCAGGGAGAGTCTTCTCAGCGGTACTCACCCCTGATCGGATGCAATCATCCATGACCGCCCATATCCGCATGAGCTACATACAACCACAATTAACCATATTTGAAGCTGACATGTAAAGGCAGATGAATACCTTGTCGTTGATATCGGCCTCGGATAGACCGAAATAACGTTCATTATCGTGCACGATTTGCGCGATAGTGAGCTATTTGACCAGTAACAATTAGATACCTCCATGAAAAAGTGAAACGTACGTTATGTTTTCTTGTGAGTGCTAGGAGACTGTTTCCAGACTCAAACGGATACGGCGGATGCCCAGGATCACTCGTTTCTGGTTGAGCTGCAGTCTGGTCTCCTTCGGCGGCGTTATGGGTCTGATGCAACCTTGCCCCATGCACCACACTCTTGTCGACACCCTTGTAAAATAAATTCTCGTCTACTATTGCATAAGTTAGCCGCTGACCGATAATCAAATATAAATACTAGAAAATGTACTCTTTGTCTTCTCATTTACTACAAACCCTCCTCCAACACTAATATTTTATTCAGCCTCTTGTTCAAACCATAAGGTTATTATACATACCTGTAGTATTCGTTAGTTGCCAAGAGTTCACCTTCTTCGCCAAAGCACGAGAATCGCATGCCATTCGGGTGTGTCTTGAGTACTTGATCCCACCGCCACAGCATATCACGGTCCATGTCAAAGGTAATGCGGCGAATACCTCCAAGATGAAGGGTTCTATTTGCGAGTATAGCTTCGTAACGGGAAGAAATTGTACCCGTGTCAATAGTTTCTGGGTCTGAACCTTCAAGCCCAAGGAGTATCGCTTGTGGAGTGTGGTGCCTGCACAAAAATTCCAATGGTAGATAGCAAGAAGTCGAAGGGGTGAAATGAGATACTCACCCTTTTCCTATGTGAAGAGAGTTGTCGATTAGTGAACCTAACTCTGGGAACCCAAATATTTACCCGTAGCAGCCAGCGATCCATAGCTATCATGTGAACCTGCACTGTCAGTTCGATGCAGAAAAGAATCGTGCTCCCGCACTCACAGCACTATTTTCACAGTTTTGACCTTCCGGAACAAGGTTATTCGAACATATTGGAGGTAGAAAACGGAAGTACATACCTTCTCCAACATCTGCAACTCCTGCAAGTCAGCAATGAAAATCTTGCCAGCGCGCATGGGCCCAACTGTGTGAGAGCTACTTGGGCCCACTGACAAGGCCAATTGTCCGTTCAGCATTATGTTTGTCAAATCGATGATACAAGGACTCACCACCAATGCTGAATAAATCAAATGTTGAAATGACGGCATGACCTGGTTTGACTTTCTCCATTTCTCCAAGACCAGAGTGATCTTTTGCCTGACTCGAAATTAAAGTGTTTGTAGGATAATGTGAGGCTATCGAGTGGGATATCTTCCTGTTCCCGCCCACTGAAACATGTCGAAGAAAGTGCGGCCGTCCGAGTCGCGCACGGAGTGCAATACGGGTTGTTGAAGATATCATTACTATGAATCGAGTGGACTAGACGGTCTACGTATGTCTGTCGTTCTATGTTGTTATGATCCAGCTCAGCTGAACCTGCCAGCAAAAAAAAAACTCAAGGACAATTGAGACAAATGAAATAGTGGATTCAAGGTCAAGTTCATCTTTTGGTTACTTCGGGTTGACTTCGGGCCGCTGCAGTGCTACACCTTTTCTGGACATCCCAGAAAGGAAGGTGCTGTATTCACTGGCACGGGTCACCGGTCAGCGTTGTTCCAATATCAAGAAATTCGTTCAAACGACTGTTTGGTCTGTCTGGGGGAGAATAGCGTTTTTAAACTGGGCTGAACATCAACCTGGGATTGCCTGCGGTATTATAAGTATCGTAGAAACAACACATTTTCTGCTGCTTAAACGAATTTCCAGAGTACTTATCAATCAAACGTGCCTCTTGAGCAGAAATACATTGATAAGTGTACTCCGTGGGCCTGACCTTCATTCTCAGAGAAGATGGGTTATATAATAGCGGAATAATAGCGGAAGGCACCAGGGTACGTGTTTAATATGCGTGAACTCGGCCGCCTCTTACACAGCTTGATTTCAATTCTAATACTCGGTGTGGTCCAGGCAGATCTCGATGCAAATATCGAGCAGCTATTCCATGACCCAATGGACCGCCATAGATTGCTAACCCATCATATCACAAAAGGTACGCCGTTATCAACGATGAGGGAAGCAATGTCTGACTTAATGGAGCTCGATTTATCGCCATGTGTCACACTCCACACTGATAACAACTGTATTCTCCGAGCATCCATTCCTCTTATAACCATCTTTCTCGTGTCTGTTCGTATTACTTCCCTCTCCCCTCTCCCTCATGTTTTATCCTCAACATGCTTTGATACTGGCCCCAATTAGGGCCCCCTAGTACCTGCCAACTTGAACTCACTCTATGTTCCGGTGTCTCCTCAGTCTCCCTGAGTTCTGTTCAGCATCTACTTGCATGCGATTTTGTATTGAACAAGTTCCTCATGTTAACACCATCACCATAAATGAAGAGCGAATCACCTCATTACCGGCTCTGCTTGATCGCGGCAGCCCTCATCATCCACAGCTGCTGGTTGCATCACCTCTGCTCTGTCCCACCTTCTTCCGCTCCTCCAGGGCCACCAATTCCGCTAAGTCCCTTTTGAATTTTCAGACAAAAGGAATAGATGCACCACCAAGCCTTCCCAACGCCTCGATCAACAAACGTATATACCGGGAAATTTGAAATAACCGTCCGTCCTGTTCGCCTCATTCATTTTGTCCGTACTGTTAGGCCCTAATTTGGCTATCCGGGACGCCTCAGAATTTGTTCAAAATTCCGGAACTTGTTATCGGAATTTGGGGCAACTTTGGGCGTCACAGGACGGCACAACTTTACGAATGACGTGTCCTTGAGCACTATTGCCAACTAGGCAAACGTGATCATTATTTCTAGCGTTAGGTCAAGGATACTTGTGAGACAATCAACAGCACATTTCAGTGTGGTCATGGTTTGTCGGACGATGGGGACAAAGGGAGCCGACATCTGACCTTCACTCTTTTTTTCTTTCAACAAATAGAATATATATGTGCGTACTGTTTATCCTCCCCTCTCCTTTCTACCACTGCGCCACTTGTATCTATCTACCGTAAGTTCTTTCCCAGTGCTATTGCTATGAGCCCTGCTCTGGCTAGATATCCTCAAACATCTCCTTGATTCCCTCTCGGTTTGCATGACTGAATCGGCGGCGATGAAACTCGCCGCCCAGACTGTACAGCTGGGAAACTTACACACTCGATAGGAGATTAAGTTCGTAGAGAACTTCTTCACCTCCACAGTACCCTCCGTCGTGTTTGCGACGGCGGGGGTTAGTGCCACACCACAACAGGTTGAATTGTTGTTGTCTATCGAGCATCCAGCAGTGCTCCACTAGAAAAGAATCGACCCCTAGGTGAGTTTTGGTCGAGGGTACTGGCTGGCGCATGGCGCGTTTTACAGGTTCCACTAGTTTTGATGAGACGTTAGCCGGGGTGCATTGTGTTAGGAGGTGAGCAGTGCACACCCCAACTCAGCGCGCGCTTCCCAGAAGTCACGTACTGAATGAATTGGATATACATATCAGATGAGAATGTGCGCCACACCTCGTTTCCTGCCGTCCCAAGGGTTTGCAAAGACGCTGCAAGTTGCATAGCCGTTTTATAGCCGCGGAAATCGTGCGATAACCCTGGGCTGTGTTTTAAAATGACAAATGATGATCACATTCAGCGTTTCGCATTTTGACCGAAAGGATGTTTTGATCGGATACAACCTAGCATATAGGAACTTTGCGGATAGGTCTCATAACCCTATCCGTAATGTTACACAGCTGGCTTGTTAGGTATACTGTAAACCTCAGCTCCTCGGCACACTGTGCCCACAGTATTAAGCAATAGGCAATTTGTGGTGAGCATGAAAACATACTTGCATGCGATTGTCAGACTTATGATAGTTGCGACAACATGCGACGTCTGCGGGAGATAAACAATGATTTTATTCCAGAGGTTATGATCTAGTGGAGTGGTAAATGTCCATTTCTGCCCTCACTCTGATAGTGATGTCTCGAAATTTTGATGTGGGCCTCACCGACATAGAACGTGCGGTAAGGATTCCGAATGATGAATATTGGCCTGGGCTCATCACAAAACGACCACAGAATTAAGAATCCATCAATGAAGTACATACATGCTTGCATACTGTGATAGTAACGAAATGCCAGGCCTGCTGGGTCTACTGCATCCGATTCTGGATGTTTGCACGTTCTGCGCTGCATGATATTATTATGAAGCTCCTGGATAGATAACTCAGGGTAGTGTTAGGTGCCAGCCAGCGTCAATCAAGGGTTCGCGCGTGGTGTGACATGTGATCATGAATGACCAAGTTTTTCAGAGTGCACAAGTGGAATTACGCAATCGTCCGAACATTGAAATTCCGGTGTCTGCTGGATCGTTGGGATTGGTCGTAGAAAAAAACTTTGTAGATGATCAGTTTTTGGTGAATGCCGGGAATATCGGGCTCAAGCTGGTCGACAGACTCATGGTATTGGTGCTAAATAATTTGACAGAGATTAATATTGATAGTCACTGTGGTTGTTGCTGGATAGCCACTTTAAGCTTCGACCGTGACTTCCTTCAAAGTTTCTTACAACCGCGAGCGCAACGTCCAACAGAGCGAGTTCGACGCTGTCCACGACGGTTTAGAACACAGTCTTACGAAATCACGATCTTATTATCGTCTTTACAACCAAACCTGAACTGGTATGTAATAAGAATTCCATCATAGGCTGGCTGCCATAACTCAACTTCACATCTTTAATTCCTGGGATAGATTATCGAATCGTACAGCGCTACGGCGACTAAGGCTCACTTGCCACATCTCCTCAGGCTTCTCTTGGCTTCCTAGTTTTGCCCCCAGTTTTTGTTACATTTTATCACGAAAACTTGAGTTGCTACAGCTTGCTACAATGGCGACTCCGGTTGCTACTGCCACACCCTCTCATGAACGAAGCTCGACTTCACAGTCAGCATCATCTCCGGTGTCAGTGAGACCTCAGGCGTCCTCATCTGCTGCTTCAATCGCTGCCTCTGCATTGGGTCAAACTGCCAACACCACCACATACCCCATTTCTCTAGAAACACTCCTTGCCACGCATGCCAGCGCACCAAATCCAATACTCGCCGCATTGGATCAGGTTCTATCAGAACGCAACATCCTCTCAACTCAAAATACACAGCTTTGGAAACTTATTGAGAAGCAACGTGCCGCATACAACCAGGTGCTCAAGGAAATTGAACGTGTCCGTAGTGAACGAGATACCTACAAGACTCGCTTACAAGCAGCAGGAATAAGCACTGAGCTGGCAAAGAAGGAAAAGGATCGCGAGAAGGACAAGGCTAGGAGTTTGAGGTCTTCAGGGTCCAATGCTACGATGTCGAGTATGTCTGTCAATGGGTCTGCTGACTTGCGATCAAGAATGGTTCGTACCCAATTAGATGCCACATGTGAGTTATTATTTCATTTTTGTGCTGGTCACATTTCTAAACACTACCTTCCCAGCATCACCGTCTCGCAGCAACGACCGTCCCGTCACCCCACCCTGCCTCCCAGAAGTCAACACTCGTGATCCCGACGAAACGCCTCAAACGCCTCAAACCACGATGTCTACGCGTCCACTTAACTCTCCTTTGGTTGTGCCTCCTCGAGGTACCTCATTATCACTTGCTGCCGCATCTACTGCTACTTCCTCTAGTGGGGCCACCTCGCCGGGCTCAACGTCACAATCGAGTATCGACCTAGAGAGGCTTCCACTGCCACGTAAATCCGACGCACGGCCTCGTTTACAACAACCCTCTGCACCACCACCATCTATCCAGTCTGCTCACTTACCACCTCCGGTTTCCCTTCGACCAGCACATCCTCCCACCACTACATTCCAACCTCCTGTACCGTCCATCGACACCCTCGTCCCTCTTTATGGCTCGTCTGTATCTCCTAACGGCTCAACCGTGTCTCCCACCAGTATCTCAAACACTACATCTCAGACAGGTTTGCTTAGCCCAACGGTCGATAGCTCACACCCATCACGGGCATCCCGGATATCCTCTGTTTCACTCCCAGACGAGGCGAAGCTATATATTTCCAGAATGGGTGAGAGTCCATTACCAAGTCCATCTGTGTACCCGCATGTGGCTGGGAATAGCGATGATGCGCAGTGTCATGCTCCTGTGCCCCGGACGGAATCTCCCACGATCATGCTGACAAATGAGCAAAGAGATGAGCTGGGAGAGTTCCTAGATATGGATGATGATGAACGTGAAGATGAGACGATAGCAAACCACTCGAAAACGAAGAATAAGCCTCATGCAGCAGTAGAAGATTTTCCAATGCCTCCCTCACACGGCGGTGTTAATACCCCTTCATCCCACGTGCAATCCTCAGATCCTGCATTAATGCTCACGCCCACACAGTCGAATCCACGGCCATCTGCGGCGGTGAGCGCGCCTTCGCGAGCACACTGGCAACCGCAGCAGGAGTTGCTACAACACGACAACGCCTCTATTCTTATCCCTGAATCTCCTCTACCTACTTCCTACTTGTCGCCGATAAATCCGACTTCGTCATCCGGTACTAGCGCGACGTTCCGTGCGCTTCCTCTCTTACCAGACGACCTTGTGACGACACGGATCGCTGTCTCGCACTCGTCTGTAAAACCAAATGATCGTGGAAAGGAGGTTTTATCATTCGTCGTTGACGTGCACCCGGGGCATGGTAAAGAGCCATGGAAGGTGGAGAAGCTGTACTCGGACGTGCTAACCCTCGATAATCGCGTGCGATCTAGTGTTGGGAAGGGTGTCGGCAAAAAGATGGCAGTGCTACCAGAGGGAAGGATCTGGAGGGACCACGCACCTGCGAAGTCCGATCAACGCAAGGTGAGTATAATACATTCATCAGTAATAGTTATATCTAATACACGATCGACGCCTAGGTCGCACTTGAGGTGTACCTCCAATCATTAGTCGATCTACCTGTGAAAAATAAGGACGAAATTATCGCCTTCTTCACTTCCGACATCGTTCGAGAGACCCATAAGCCTGTCATGCAGGCTGGACACAAAGAAGGATACCTAACGAAGCGAGGGAAGAATTTTGGTGGGTGGAAATCAAGATACTTTGTCCTCCAGGGTCCGGTATTAGAGTATTACGAAAGCGTAAGCAGCCAACATTTGTCATTAACTGCAGTCTTATCGTGTCCCCTCAGCGTGGAGGCGCCCATCTTGGCTCGATCGTAATTACCTCCGCCCAGATCGGGCGACAGCAGCGTACAGCTGACAGTGACGACGAAAGAAATTACCGTCATGCTTTTCTTATCATCGAAGCAAAGAAAGCTCTCAACGGATCTCATGCGCGCCATGTCCTCTGTGCAGAAAGCGATGCAGAGCGTGACAGCTGGGTTGACATTCTTGTGCGATATGTATCTGGAACGTTTAACGAGGACCCTGCCACATCCATTTCCGCTACCTCGAGTCCGATATCTGTCAACGTCAACGTCACTCCTGGACAGGGAGTTGGATCTGCGCAGCCAAGATCGAGCACAAGTTCCATTCAAGATAGTTCAGTGACTACACCTAATGGAAAGCGCGCCATGCGGACAATGTCTAAGGATGATATCTCGCGCGGTGCCGCAGTCCCCATCAGCCAGCTTGCTCAAGATGGTACCAACGCGAAGCTCTTCCACTCCGCACCAGTTCCTGTGGTCACGCAGGATACGCGCCCACACTCGGCTAGTCCCACTAAGGAACTCGACCCGTCAGCTCATCATGAGCGAGACTATTACACTGCAGAGGAAACTGCTCGGCGAATTTTGGAGCGAGGGCCGTCTTCTGGGAGCTCAGAGCAGCTTTCGAACTCGTTGCCCACATCCTCGCCACTAGAGGGAAGCAGTGGGAATCTGATGTATTTGAGAGCGAACTCTGAGCTCGGGCACTATCCGGACCTACAGCGTGGTTCTCACCCCAAACAGGAACCATTTTCACCGGAGAACAAGTTGAGAGACCAACGACGTGATAGGAAGTCTATCCACCCAGGATTATCCGTTATAGCTAGTCCGACCGCAACAAACTTTGGTGATCATGCTCCATCACCCGAAACTAGTGCTACACCTCTAAAAGGTGGTGATCGTGCAAAGATATCTGCTCCAATGAACGGAGCGCCTATACCGGCAGGATACAAGTTTGGTGGCAAGGATGCTCCTTCCGAGAGTTCCGCATCTTCGAATGACAGACGAGAGAAGGCGAAGTCACGATCCTTCTGGAACTTTGGGCGGCCTGTGGACAAGGCGATAATTCATATCCCCAGAGCAGTCTTTGGTGTGCCACTCGAAGAGTCCATTGAGGTCTCAGAGATCGCCCGTCTACCTGCAGTAGTCTTCAGGTGTATCCAGTATCTGGAGGCAAAAAAGGCAGACCAAGAAGAGGGCATATATCGCCTCAGCGGGAGCTCAGCTGTTATCAAAGGGCTCAAAGATCGCTTTAATGCTGGTCAGTTACACGATGTCTTGAGTTCCGAACGATTGCCTGACATCTTATCCGCAGAGGGAGACGTGGATCTTCTTGCATCAGATGAATATTGGGATCCTCACGCCATCGCTGGACTCTTGAAAAGTTTTTTGCGGGATTTGCCCGCCAGTATACTCACGCGCGAGTTGCATTCGAAGTTCCTGGCAGTGATCGGTGAGTGTACTTATAGTTTGTTGGCTTGCCTGTGCTGACATCTGCAGCAGACTTCGTCGACGCACAGGAACGAATCCGAGAACTATCTGACCTCATCGCCTCCTTGCCGATCGTGAACTATAGTCTGTTGCGCGCTCTCACAGCCCATCTCATACTCATCGTTCAAAACTCGTCAGCGAACAGAATGACGATGCGCAACGTCGGCATCGTCTTCAGCCCTACTCTTGGGATTCCTGCAGGCGTATTTAGCCTGATGCTAGGCGAGTTCAATCGCGTGTTCAATGTTGACTCTGAACAGGGTGATGAGGACAACGTTGAGGAACTGAGTCGCAGGAACAGTCGACAGTATTCGGACGCTGCTGCTGATCAGTTGCTAGGCTTGTCTGGAAGGAGCTTGGATGGTATGTGTTTGTCCTGATTCATCTTCCACTCCTTATAATCATTTTTAGCTCCTTCCGACGAAACACCCTCCGAAGACGGTGACAGTATTTCTCTTCATTCTGAAAGTGGAAATGATACTACCGAGGATGCAACCGTCGAGTCGAATTTAACTCAGTCGAGTGCTCAACTATCTTTGAGTCACCACCATCTACAAGACTCACAAAAAAATGCTGATCATCTCTCGCTCCTCCGACCTGAAGTTGCTTCGTCGGAGCAACGGTCACGAGCATCTAATCTTGCCGCTAGTCGTGGCCTGAACATTGCGGTTGGCAAGAAAGGCAACAGGCACAGCCATATGATAGGCCTTCCCGCGTCAGCCCGATTACCAGTTGACGCATCATCATCCTCTATACCTTCACCAATGCATACGGCAAGACAGAGTTAATGACCTTACCCTTGTTACTTTACCCTACGTTCGAGATCGAGGCGTGTATTCTATTTACTTATCTCGATCGTGTTCATCTGTTTTCATCTATACCCGTCTCTTATGTTGTTGGTACGCCAGCCTGGTTGATTTTTCGTAGATACCCTGCTTCGAAATAGCGATGGACCTGCTGAAATGTCAACTGTATCTTGTATTCTTCTTGTTTGTGATTATTTGTGACGTGCTTTGTAGATTCGTAACTCAACTTCGAGTTGACGTGACGCGTTTCACTCTCTTTACCTTCTGTGTGATGTACTTCATAATCTTCCAAACATGACCATGATTCATACTAAACGTATCTTTGAACAGGATGGCTAACGAGCAAGCAAAGCAAATTCCGTTCTCCTTGTGCGTTTAAAAGTTATTGTTCCAACTGGTTCAACTTAAACTTGTGAAACCCCTGACTCCAGGTTTGTTTCTTTACTGCATCAAATTGCTGAAGTTCCAGCACATAATACGTCTAGGATCAACAAAAAGGCTCCTGTTTTCCGTTCTCCTGCCAGTATTCTTGCAAAATGGGTTAAAAACCTTCAGAATAACTATTCACCCTTACCTCGAGATACTACTACACACGTTCTCCGTCTTCTATTTCCTGAAGAGGACTCACACAGGAAGTATGACCTGCAAGAAGCAAGGCTATCACAGCTCCTTCCAGACTGCCTAGATACTTCTACCTTTCCACCTATCTCCACTGCCCGTTTGAAACAATGGAGCAAGCAACAGAATTCAGGATGCCTCGGCCAGGAAATTTTTTCTTTACGATCATCAAATGCCGAGGTATCTCATTGATTATTTGAGATGCGGCCGCAGTTAACCGAAACGCAGTCATTCACTGGGCCAAAGAGTCTCCAGGACATTAACGTATTGTTAGACGAACTGGCATCTACCTCCGCGTTTTCTGACAAGAGTCTCCATGCGGCCCATTCGCTATCTCCAGCTCGGTCTAAATCTGCTATTCTGCGATCTTTATTTGAATCTCTTCCTGCTCTTGATGCTGCATATCTCACGCAGATTATTCTGAAAGATCTGAGACCCATCCTATACGCTCCCCCTGTCGCATCCACCAGTCGCGCTCTTCTTGAATACAACACAAATAGCAAATTGGTGTTAACAATGGAGCAGTTCATGAAGGCTTGGGATCCAAGTGGTTCCATGTTGAAGATGTACAAAACACGTGCCAATATAACCGAGGCGGCCCTGTGCTTTGAGGCTGGAGGTGCCATTTCACACCCGAGACCGCGCTGGGGTGTTCCCGTTGAGGTGCAATCTTTGAAGTATGTGGTAACTCATCAGCTAACTTCAATCATTTGAAGATACCGAAATCTGCAAAGGGCCGGAGCCCGATGCATGCACTCAAAGTTCTCAGGTCAAGTAGCGCTATATGGGCAGAAACCAAGTATGATGGCGAGCGTGCACAGATTCATGTACGATTTCGCAGCCAAGGTGATCCACAAATCACAATTTTCAGTAAGAGCAAGCGGGACTCGACGCTGGACCGCATTGCACTACATCCGTATGTTCCCATCTCGCCATACTCCAAATTCCTGCCTGAGCACGTTTCGGAAAGCGTAATAATAGATGCCCTTACTGGCTATAGTATGGGAGACATCATACTCGATGCGGAGATGGTTGCGTATTCTGATGAGCAGCACAGAATAGAAGGTGATTATACTCTCCATATAACTGTGACATCTACACAACCTGCATTCATTCCAGAGTTTTGGCGCATACGTGGCTTAATATCACGCACCGCCGAGGGTGCCCGGGCTGGTAGCAGATATCGAAGGGGTGAGACCCAGCATGATTCGCGCACACAGCATGTATTTCTTTTGTGCTCGTGACCCTCAATTCACCTACAACCACAGAGACTCTTGCCCTTCACTCCATTCGAATTCGTCGACAGCGTCCACCTTGCACCTCGCACTCGTCTTTTTTGATGTCTTGCAGGTGGGCGCAGCCTCCATGTTGAACACACCATATTATATGCGCCGGTCACTACTTGAGAGTATCATCACCCCAGTTCCTGGCCGTTCTATGTTGGCTGAGCGGGCAGTTATCATGGGCGGACAAGCGCAAGAGGCTGATGGACAAAAGATATTGAGGGAAACATGGGCCAAGTGTATTACGGAACATGAAGAAGGGTTGGTACTCAAGGCTTCAGAAAGCACCTATGGAGATTGGAAACTTCCTTGGGTCAAGGTACGCCAATGATTTATTGACCTATATAGCTTCTTAAGATTTTCTGAAATACATACATACAGCTGAAAAAGGATTATGTCCCTGGGTACGGTGATACAATAGACCTTGTCGTGATCGCTGCTGCTTGGGAGAAAGATAGAGCTAGAGACCTGAGAGGTGTGTTTTCTTATTTACGGGACCTTCAGGTATGAACCACGGCTATTAGTATCGCCATCAACTTTAACGACTTTCTACATTGCTGTCCTAAGCAACTCGTCGCAAATGAATGTTGATGTAAGTGCAGAAATTATCATCGTTATGTGGTCTAATATGCCTCCCTTAGCCTTGTTGCAAACCTCATTTTATTGCGTACTTCACCGCCTCGTATGGTTTATCCCGCGAGCAGCTTGAGGAATTCAATTTCTGGATACGCGCAGACGCGGTTGATGGACCAAAGGTTATATATTTATACCAGGGCTTGGAATCATACTGAATACTGAATATCCAGCCGTCTATTGACGAATTGTGCTACACGTACACTATGTTCCAAATGCTGCCAAAGCCATCTGTGTTCGTTCGGAACCCAATTCTGGTAGAGTTATGTGGCGCGGGGTTCACCAAGGCACCACAGAGTAAAGTACGTTTTGTCTGCACCTTGTAGCTGCAGTTCACATTTACAGCTAATCTAGTACTATGAGCTCCGCTTTCCACGCATTACGAAGCCCTTCCGTCCGTCTGAGAGGTCCTATATGGAATGCCTCACCCTCCGAGGCCTGCGGGATATAGCTCTCGAGGCGGTCGGACGAGAGGCCCATGATGCTGCGAAGTATAAGGACCTGGATGAATGGGGAAGAAAGTTGTGGGGGAAGCTGGGAGATGAAACCGTCGAGGAGAAAAGAAGAGAACTCAAAAGACAACGGTCCATGACATGCTGGGAGGAGAAGCTGGAGAACATTGATCGTGAAAGGAGTAGGAAGAGGAGGAAAGAGGACCTGGAGATCGAGATGTCCCTATAGGCAGTTCACGTACTGCACAGATGCATTATCTACGGCGATCATATGTAATAATCTTGTACATTTATCATTTGTGCCCTTGAAAGGTGTGTTGGACACAGTCGCCAGTACTTGCATATATGCGATCAGTTATCTGCGATTCTTAGGCGCGTCGAACCGCGCAGCAATTTCACAACCTATTTTTCCCGTTATGTCATGGCCGACTAGCTCAGTTGGTTAGAGCGTCGTGCTAATACCAAGTCATGGTACGCGAAGGTCTTGGGTTCGATCCCCACGTTGGCCATATTTTTTTTGTTAGGCTGACTCAGAAATTTCATGAGGAAATGTTAGACTTGTGGGGCTGGAACATATTATCAAAGCTTATATTTTGTGGATATTCAACTGAATGGAAAACATCAGGATATCATAGACCGAGTATTCGACAGCATATCATCTGAGATTCCTAAGGGCTTCGTTGACTGTGCTTCGTTCGGCAAGGAGAGCAAGTATTTGCCATCGTTGATCTCGAACCTCTCGATCCTTTAGTAAGATAACGTCTTCATCATCCATAATGTCGTTGTCCCCGATGGCTAGGCGCATGGCCGCGGCTGATTTATTCGGCAGGACAGCAGGTGAAAGTGTGAATAGGGTATCAAAAGACGATGCAGTGAGGACACGGCTATGTGAGTGGCGCGCGGATGGAGTTATGGATGCGATTGCATGTGATGTCGAAGTAAGAGAAAGTGCATGTGTTATGAGTTGCTTCAGTTTGGCCTGCGTAAAATATGTGAGGGTTACACGCTAATGTTTTCAAAGATGACGGACCTCAAATGCAAGCATCAATAGCGACGCTACGGCTCGTGATGGTGCGCCGAGGTTATGCTGTGCTGCTATGAGATTAACTCTATCCGAAATATGTTGTAATGTCGGAGCTCTTGAGACCGATGCAAGATGCAACGCCACGCGAGTTCCAGGTGGATCTTTTGTGAATTATAATTTCAGTGGTCGTAGAAATATAATGAACCATTATGCGTACCTCCACGCTCGCCTAACAACAACACCCCCCTATCGCGTGCTATCTCATCAGTGTCTTTGCGAGGCCTCGGGCGTTCAGTGGAAGCAGACTGCAGTGTTCGTATACGGTCGCGTTCGCGCTTCCCCAGAGACACAGTCCATCGCTTGAGTCTCGACGATCGCAAAGTATCATCATTGTCATCCGGGCCTTGGTAAGGCAATGTTCGGCGACGTTTACGTGGTGGAGGCTTCGATACATCAGGAGGGGGTGTTGGTAGTCGACGGTGCACGGTAAAGTCAAACAACGAGATGATAAGGGAGTTGTGTAGCTGGACTGTGATAATGTTAATGTCACTGCGAAACACCAGAAGTAATTGCACCTACCTAAATTCGGAGCATCCAGTGCCTGGCGAACGGATTCGTCAAATTCTATCCTGGATACCTTTCCAGAAACAAAATGGCTGAGTGTTTCAAAATAAGCTGGGGCCTTCTGCCCCAGAGCAGCATTGAGCTGGTTCTTGATTGTCGACGTTGAGGATAGTGACATTAGTATGTAGCTAATGGCTAGTCGCTAGAGCAAACTTGAGTCTCAGCCTCGGTTAATTAATTAATTAACGCTTCCCACGAATACAAGTCACCGACGACTCACCGTTTACTATGTATGTGATTTTAGCCTGTTACTATTCCTTTATGCTACCTTTTTGTTCTATCATTCCTCCGTTTTTTTGGTTAGTTCCATCAGACCTGGTATGTAGATCATACCGCTACAATGAATATGTTTCAGCCTGAGCAACATTTCAAGAGCAACATTTCGGAGGTCGAATTTGAGCTTGTGTCGGATCCAAATTCAACTGAGTCAAGGACTTTTTCCACTTTGTTCCGAACTATGATACTCGGAGTACGGGCTAATCCAGATTAATCCAGGCCAGTCAGTATTGGGTCGTCGCTCTTTAGGATCTTGTTGGTCCGCCTTGTTTCAACTTGGTTGACCAGTCCTCGAGTCAATTCCTTGAGCGCGGGTCAATGCACAGCACTTGGATGGCTATCCTGAGTGTCTGGTTCCTTAAACGGTCTTTGTCCCCGTCACCTTGATGTCGCAGCGCGCAGCACTTAGCGCTCAAGGTCTATTCTCGGTGCATGTTGGATCCAGGATTTGGAACCCGCTGGATGGTGAAGTTGTCAATTTACATCTGTCACCTCATCTCAATTCAGAATGCACAAGTCCAGGGTGCGCGGATTGCTTGAATCTTGTGGCATGGTTCCGGAGCTTCATTGTGACCGATTTTCTGCATATCGTGGTGAGCAGGCGGCCCGCTCTGCAGTGCATGAACAATTGAGTCCCCTACTTAACGGAACTCGTGCCTATTTCCGCAGCGTGGGCGCAAAACACTAGTGTGAGGAAAACACCTTAGTCAAAACATCACATTCACCTCGTAAAAACCCAAATGTATTTCGTCTATATAAAAGACCCGCTCAAGAGATCCTCCAATTTACAAATCTTTAAAGCGACTTATTTACCACAAGCCATATCATGACTCCCGTAAGTTTTTCTTCTCGTTGAGTTAGCTCACCACTAGCGACGCTAATAGTATCGTGTGATTGCAGCATCTTGTCCATGGTGCAGGATCCAATAATCCAGTACGTCCCAGACCGCAGCAACTTTGATTCGGACTTCCAACTCATTTTACTCTATAGCAGCTTAACAGCGATTCTGTCCGTTGCTCGCTGCGCAGCAACCATTTAATTTCTCTAACCCAACTCACTCTTTTATAGGGTACTGAAGACGGCGCAACCTACTGTGGCAGTATGGTACGTACTATTGCTGTGTCGTCAGCCTATCTTGCCGATACAAATTTTAGGGAAGTACTGGCAAACATTCCACAGTCCAAGGAATCCATGCCTCGATTGACTACAATGACAAGCTGGATCAGTCGGATGACGGCAGTAACGGGGACTCAGACACTAGCTATGACGCTGATTTTTGGACCGAGAAAGAGTACATCGAAGCCACGAAGGAAATTCAGAATATTTGCAAAAACTCGAAGCATGTCTCGCAGTTTTTGCGGTTCGGTAAAGTGTTCACTTGGTCATGACGCCATAGCATTGAAGTGTTATGAAGGTGGCGCTGGTTATAAACTCAGTGTCTCTCACCAATTCGAGAGTAGCTCTGAAGTAGCCCGCTGCGCAGTTCAACCTGGCAGTGTCGATGACTTGAAAAAGATCGTCAGTGCTCGATTTCCGAGTAGATTTTTGTCGAATTGAATGTGGTTTAGGTGAAAGTCTTCAAGACACATGATAAAGTGAAATTTGCGGCGCGTGTATTATTATCAGTCCTCGCCATTTTCATGACTTTATCTAGATCAAAGGGGGTGGGCATTCCATCAATCCTGGTTTCAGCTCCACTACAGGCATCCAGATTTCCATGGCCAACTTCAACGAAATCGAATATAACAACAAAACCCAGAATCTACGCATTGGAGCGGGATGTCTCTTTGATGAGGTCTACAAGGAAATATCCCAGTATAAACGAAACATCGTCGGCGGGGCTACCGCTGCTGGTGTCGGAGTGGCTGGCTGGCTACTGGGCGGTGGTTACTCTCTTTTGACCAACCAGTACGGTCTTGGAATAGACAATCTGGTAGAGGTTCAAGTCGTCTTATGCAACGGAAATTCAGTGAAGGCATCCGCTGAACGCAATAGTGACCTTTTCTTTGCTATAAGAGTGAGTTTACCAAACGCTCAGGTATCATCCTAGTTCTCAGCAAAACAGGGGGGCGGGAACAACTTCGGTATTGTTACTTCATTCACTGTCAAGACCTATCCTTTGGGACCTATCTACGTCAGTGTCTACACTTTCTCACTGTGTCCTTCGCGCTGATCTTGTTATATGAAAAATCAGCGGAACATGTTGACGTTTCCAATAGATAAGGCCACACTAGTGAAGGAAGCAATTATGAACCACATTGATAAGTGCAAAGACAAGAAGGCAGCGATCGTTGCTGCATACAGACATTTCTGCACCCGCGGAGAACAGGAGGTATGCCCAACCCCAAAATTTTGCTGTGCGCTGACATTAATTGTCGACACAGCACAAGATCACTGTTGACCTTTTCTATGATGGGCCGCTTCCTTCCGACAATCCTTTCGAGGAGCTCCTCGATATCTCTGACGAGAAATGGATTGATCACGACGTTCATGACGAAGCAGACAAAAGGCTTGCTGAAAACTTTGCATTCATGGACCAGCTTTTTTCCCATATTCATGATCCGTCCAACGTCACTGCAGCGCCGCTGCATGGTCCAGTTCATGGGACACGGCCCTCTTTACAGACATACGCGAAAAATCCCCCTAAAGCTGGTGTCGGAGAAGAGAATGTTAGGTATGTTATGAACAATTTCTTCAACATCCATCTCACTTGTACTCCTGAAGGGCGCGTTGGGGAACCGTGATGGTTTCGCACTTCAGCCGAAGGCTCTTGGATGAGATCGAGGACCAATCAAAGGTATAATTATCCTTAGTATCCAAATCTGTAAACATCTTTCTCACTGCTCTTATTCTCAGCTCGCTGCCAGCAAGCTGAAGGACAACCAGGGAAAGTCAGCCGTCATTGATATTTGGCCATTCCTACCATCCATGTTTGATGCAAGCACTTCCGCCGCCTGGCCGCACAAGAAAGGTCAGCCGAATGGGCCGTTGCTCGTCTGCTTCCAATGGGAAGGAGAAAACAATGATGAGTATTGGATCGGGCTTATGATGCAGATCCTGCAGTCTATTCAAAAGGTGGCAGAGGCAGAGGGGTGCACTAATGATAATTTGCCAAAATATTGCAACACCTCGCTCGCTAATACTCCAGTTGAGGACATCTACAAGAAACATTTGTCGAAGCTCATGCAAATCCGCGCAAAATACGATCCTGACGACATGATGGGAAGAACCGGCGGGTTTAGGATTCCTTTGGCGTCGTAGACGAAACTTTGTGCTTGACACACAAAGTACCGATGAAGTTTATTCATTTTCACCACCTGTTTTACGCGCCCCATTGCTTGCGTCCACGATAACTTACTGTGTAATTCTAATTTCACTTATACACCCATAAGAGGACCGGTGAATAAATGAGAAGGTTATTTAAAGTGATATATAGTAGAGCCTCATCGATCATCTGATGGCTCAATGAAATTAACCCATGTGCTTTGACCTCGGCCGGCATGTCAGGTAGTGCAAGCTCAAACTGATACGTATCATAACTCAAGTATACCGTTGGTTTGTATGTGTGGAAGGGTTTCTACTTAGAAAGAGCATGACCGTCAGACCGACGGTGACACTCCCGGCGGGGAACTGAGTCTCGACTCTCGGAGCTGGCTGCTTAGACTTAAATAGCATCGTGGGAAACAAGACCACCTTTCTGTCATCGTCCACGATTGCCTACATACCTGATCATTTGCCAGTAGTGGAATATTCTAATACTTGTCATCTGTAGTTTTGAAGGATAAACACCAGATGTTCACATGGATCGCCCGGTGACATCCAAGCCACGGGGAATCTGTCGGTACTACAAAACCCCCAGGGGCTGCTACGCTGGCGACGATTGCAAGTTTCTCCACGGTGCTGAGGAAAAGCTTACCCCGTACGACAAATCCAAGGTGTGCAGATACTACATTCAAGGCAAGCAAGATGCAGTTTGACGATAACGTGGTGTAACTGACCGAATTTCAGGACACTGCACCCGGGGTACTCAGTGTTGGTTTCGCCATGAGCTTGTGAAAGTCCCCCTTGATGAGGAGTCAAAACACTTAGATGAAAATATGTGCAACATATGCATGGAGAAACCTCAGACATATGGTCTTTTAAGTGAGTCGCCATCTTGTTTTTTTCAACACCTTCTGACATTATCTCCAGTTGGTTGCGGTCATGTATTCTGTCTTCAGGTCAATCTATCATTGTCATTATTTTTATGCAGAAACTTACACTATTGAGTAGTGTATTCGCCAGTGGCGAGAGCCACAAGGAAAGTCGTCGGACATGGTGATGTCGGGAGTAATAAAACGCTGTCCTTACTGCCGCAGTCCATCGCGTTTCATTACACCATCTACGCATTTCTTCCCTCACGATCACCCACGCAAGCAGGAAATCATAGTTGGCTACAAGAATAGCATGGCTCGTGTTCCGTGCAAGTGAGTGCGGTCTCTATATTCCTTTCGCTGACCTGATCGCCATCATGTAGATACTTCGTCGAAACATCAGCCTCTGGCAAGCCCTGTTGTCCATTCGGTCTCGACTGCTTCTACCAGCATCTCAGTCCCGATGGTACACCACACGTTTTCCAATACGGAGCAAATCATTTCATGAAGGTATAACGTCATGTGCATGTTGTGGCTTTATATTCATGCCCTCTCAGGTATTTAGGAGACAACAACGGCAACGTGGCGGCACGTTTATCGGGTCTAGTTCAGAAGCAGATCTTGCAGATCGTCTAAGACTTCTGCAGACTATCCTTGGAGACCCAACGAGTAATCTCCATGTCACTCTCAGCTTCGTCCGACAACATCTTCCAGCGTTATTAAATGGCATGGATGCGGAGTCTGGTGGGACCACAAATACTCTTATCGATGATGATGACGAAGACCATCAGTCCTTTGAGTTACTGGTGAGCCTTTTTTAGATCACTCCGTTGCATGCCATGTGTATGTTTAGTAGCTCTGACTTTACCATAGGCGGAAAGTATAGCTACAGAGCGGTCACTAGAAATTATGCAACTTGGGGCTCTTGTTACCCCGGTATCTCTCGCTGTCGAGGAAATTCCGTCTCCGCCTGTAGAGAGTCTCGCCACGGTGCCCAGTACTTCAATACCACCCAGGGCTAGGAGTGCATCTCCAGTCATAGGACCCTCAACGACACCTCCGGTGCCTTTTAGGCCGTCATCCTCTGCGGAGGTTTCTGGATCATTTCCTTACAGTTTCCTTCCGTGGGCAATGCCCCGCACACCGTCCCCCCGCCCCTCATCTATTTCCCCAGCCTCCACGTCATCTACCGTTCAGCAATCAAGTACGTCCAGGTTCAGTACCGTACTGAATTCCCGCAGCCGAGAGACTATGGTCATTGACATTGAGGACGAGGACGAAGAGGATGAAGTAGAGGAGAATACCTCGTTACGTCCACCTAACGACAACAACATCGATAATGATAATGACAACGACTCTCGTTTAGCATCTGTGTCTAGTGTCCCTGACCCACCAGAGAGCAACGAGTTGTTAGCTGTGTCTTCGGGAGCTGCTGAAGTACTAGCAAGCAGTATGGGGGAGCAGACTGTACCCGCCGCCCGGCCACAATGCGAACATGACACAGATCCCCCATTTGTCACTGACGGCAGAGGTAGAGTGGTATGGAGCAGGACAGTACGTGGTCCATCCCACGCTCAGGCTCAAGTGGAGGCCCGTGAGCGACACCGCTCAAATTCTGCCATCAAAACTCGACGTCAGACAGCGGAGACTGGAGCAGCTGCGACAGATGGACGAGGTCACGTTTCGACAGGACAAGAGGGATCCGGGGTCAATAGCAGGACCAGTGGCACGGAGACGGAGACTGAAGTAGAATGATAACACAAGACAATGCGAAGTGTTGTGTATCATATATACTCGTGTGTATTTAGCTTGTAGTTGTACAACATTTCCAACAAATGCATATTAACTATCAAAAAGTGGTACGCGAAAACATTTGTTCACAACAAAACAACAGGTGTGAAAGTGAGATCACAACAGCAAAACACTCGGTCATGGTAAATCACTTTCATCCACATTCAAGATAAACTTGGTGTAGAAACGAACGCCTTCATACAAGCCGTCTGCACGGAAAGCTGATTTGGGGGACTGCATGAGCAAGGAAAGTAACGTAACACTCTATAACACTTGCCTTCATTCACGGTGTGGAGTTCATTATAACGATCAGTGTCAAAAGACGGCGTGAAGCGGAAAATATGCTTGGTCAAATTCCAGTAGAATTGTGTGTCTGAGACTACGTGAAAAGATGCTTCATTTTGAATAGATCACGGTTGCTTACCAGTGTTGCCTGGTTAATATCATTCGTTAGAATTGTGCAGTATAAACCAGACAACTATAACGTACCAGCTGATAGATAGGGTATAACCACGACCTCGCTGCCGTTGCGGGTAGGGGAACTCTCAAAAGTAGCCTTAATGCTACCTTGCAAGAGTGACCAAGGACCATACTCGGTAGGCGTCACAGGCGAAGGTTCCAAGGCCGTCCCGAGGAAGTCGGACAGAACGACCTGGCCAGCGCCACCACAAGTCACGTTGGTGCCAAACGCGACGAGTGCGAGGTCATACTTGATTGCCAACGGAGTCAAAAGGTCGGTGACGTGCTGCTGCAGCTCGCCAACAGAACTAAAAGAAAGAAGTGAACAAAGTCCTAAAAATACTACAAAACAAGCAAGACCTATGCTCTGCGATGCGGTGATTGATCACTGCACTAGCACGCTCTGGGAGAGCGTTGACTTTTACGCCACCTGAAATGAGGTCTACTGCTTGTGTGTTCCCGAGCAATGCTTTGTAGGAAGGATCCGAAGCTAGAAGTCGCTCTTGAAGCACCTTCAGAGCCGCATCATCTGCAACCGCTTTTCTTGCGAGCTTTCGCAAGTCTTCGGGGTACAATGGACTATAGGCTGCAAGGCACTGCGTCGTCACAAACGGGGTTCCAGTTCGGGAAAGGCTGGCTTGGTGTGGGTTATCCTCCACTGCTGCTATGAAACGGGAGAGGAGGCCGATACTCTGTACAGTATAGCTGATCAATCATCAGTAAGAAGGTGTAACGATCAATACGCACCGTATGAGGAGGTGGTACACTCGAATGACCACCCTGAGTTGAAAGCGTGATCTCTACATCAAGATATCCCTTCTCAGATATCGAGGGGGTCGCAAAAACAACGCCACCCATGTCTGTGTAAGGATCTGATGCAGAGTTGAGTTGAGTCACTTGCAACACTTAGTCCACGTACTTCCTTCGTCAAGAAGCAGGGCAAAAGAATCGCGCCCGTACATTTCTTGCAAGTATCGAGCAAGATGACCAGCACCCTGGAGCGACCTATCAATGATGGAACTTGTGTGTAAAAGTCTTCCTGACCTCTATGCCTTTGGACTCTTCATCGAATCCATACGAAAGTATAAGGGTGCGTGCAGGAGAAAAACCTTGCTTTAATAGTGAATCGATAGCGAGCAGTTGTTGTATCAAGTCGCCTTTGTCATCGCAAGTTCCACGACCCCATATCCATGTGCCTGTGATACAGATGCTAAGCAGTGCCTCGCGGGGTTGAAATTTTGCCTACCGTCATAGTACCCTGAATACGGATCGTGCTTCCACTCTTCAACTGTTTGACCTTCAACTGGTACAACATCTGAAACGACGTCAATCGAGATTCAGTAGGATGTTCAAATAGGGATGACCTTGATGAGCGGCCAAAATGTATGGCTTTGCAGGAGTTGATCCCTGCCAGTGAAAAACCAGACCATAAGTGTTGACTTTTGTGACATTGAGGGACTCGTAACTGGAAATAAAAGTGAGCTATGACATGATAACTCAGACTTGAAAATCAAAATCCTGACGTACACGCGAGGAAACAAGGCCTCAAGAACTCGATGAAGTTCTGCGAATGTGTCCCATCGGCTATCTTCACCGACCGGTCCATTATCGTCGTACGATTCGGTCCTAAGAGCACGTCCATGTTTCCACAGTGATATGCAATATTAGGACTTACGGTACACGAACTGCGTCTCGGAGGGCCTGGATGGCATTTTGCTTGAAGCTTTCTGAGTTATATACCACATCCAAGTCTTCGCTGAGCCTACGATTCTTGGCTGGATGTAAAGCCGTCCACTGTGGGCACGTAGTAGAATTAACGGTCGGGGGTAGAGACCCAGCGAGCCTGTTACAAGGGCCTGCCCAGAGCCAAGACCGAGGAAGGTGCAAGAAAGCAGAGTCGTAGCACTTGTAGAGCACTAGTAAAATGATTACCAGACTGCACAATAGCACTCGAAATGCAAACAGTAACCTAACACAGCCGCTTTCATGCGAGTGCTTCCTCGGTGTCGCGGTTTCGCCAATAAGACGATATGAATCTAGTTGTGTGGGAGCCATATGCGGCTCGTGTATGACGATGACTCTTTAGAAAGTTTGAAGGTGAGCAATGAAGTTATGACTCGAGTGGTGATGCGAGTGTCTGCTAGGCAAGGCTATCAAAGCCAACGGCAATTATATATGTCACCCTAGTTAATCACTCGGTTCGCTGACTCAAGTATATTGACGGAACCGAGAGTTCAAGTTGATTTTGCAAGAACGTGACCTCAGACGCGTCCTGCCTCCGGAAGTACTCAGGGGTCAGTAATCAGGCTAACCGCTATCAGATGACTCTAATGGAACAGCGGAGACCCGTAAATAACGTGACAAGAAATCCTCATGAGGTTCATCTATGTCCATTAATAGTTCAACTTAGGTGAGATAACAGCCTTTTCAGCAGCAGATTAAGCTTATACCGCCCTCGAGGCGGTGTACGCGTGAACGATGCGAGGGAATTCTTGTAACAGGTTATTTTTTGCGATTACAAAAAGTCATTCGTTGCTGACACTCGGTGGTAGAATTTAGGCAGAAACTCGGTAGTTCTGAATACTTTCTCGCTTTGCTCAGGCATCATTATGATTATGTTCCGAGAAAATGTATAAATGGGGAAACCATGTGCGTGAGCATATCGCCATTCCACTTCCCATCGTCAGCCAAGTCAGGATAATCAACTGGAATGATGCTTCCTCTGCCCAATGTAGACCAGCCTTTTATGCATGTATCAGCGCTTGAGGGAGGAAATATTTCCCTCCCCTGCGATTTGGTTGTGGACGGCAACCCCAAAGGAGAGTCCATATCGTGTCCATCTCTCGCCTTCTCACTACGACACTCCAAGACCAATTCATGGGTCGTCTTCGACTTAGGTATACGGCGCGACCTCGAAGGATACACTCCTCTCTCCCAGGAGCGCATCAAGGCCCTGGGGTTCGCCCCTGTTGTGGACCAGACAGTCGCGGAGTCACTGGTTAAAGGAGGTGTTTCCCCTGATCAGGTTGAAACTGTCATCATTAGCCACTTGCACTGGGACCAGTGAGTGTCAGGGAGAACTGGCAGATCCAAAAAAATTAATTGTTCTTTATCAGCATCGGAGACCATGAGCCATTTACAAGAGCTACATTTGTTGTGGGAGAAGGGTGCAGGGAGCTCTTGACTTCAGGATATCCTATGAACCCAGACTCCCCCTTCTCTTCGACTTCTCTTCCGCATGAGCGCACCAGGTTTCTTCCTCCGTCCGATTTCAGTCTCCCCATTGGACCGTTCCCGCTTGCATTGGATTTTTTCGGCGATGGCAGCATGTATGTCATTGATGCGCCAGGTTTGTGGTATGGGAACCTTTAAAACGTACTACGGCCTAACAAGTCAGTATTATAGGGCATATCAAAGGACACATCAACATACTTGCGCGCACCACCTCAGATGGAGCGTGGATTCTCCTTGGAGGGGATTCCGCTCATGACTACAGATTGATTACGGGCGAGAAAGAGGTAGCACATAGCATTGATCCGTCAGGTCTTGTCAGGTGCATTCATGAAGATAAGGAGAAAGCGATAGAGAATATCGCGAGGATCCGGTTGCTGCTGGGAGTTCCAAGAGTGCAGGTATTGATTGCTCATGATTCGAAGTGGTATGAGGAGAACAAGGGGTCTGCCTTCTTGCCTGGTATTATACCGCCATTGGCTGCATGAAATAGCAGTGACCAATTTACTTGCAATTGTCCTCTTCGCGGAAGAAGCACCAATAGAGTGGAGTCCCAGAGAAAGAAATATGGCCTAGGCTACAAGACAGCTTACTGGTTATGGCCGTTGAACTTTAAAAGTTCCCACGAAGCAGGTCAAGTTGTACTTCGATGTTCCTTGCAGAAGGAGGAATGGCCTCGTGTCTCGCATTTTTGCCAATACTTTCTATTCCACTTGCTCCATCATGGATAGTTCATCTGTCCTGAGTGATGAGGATTACGATGTCATCTCTAACCCTGGTCAGCGTTCCCTGGAGTCCAGCATTGCCGACTTGCATCATATTCCAGCCTTGACTACTTATGAGCTTCCCCCATCTGATGCAGCCAGGGAACGACTCAGCGCAGTGACGCTGAGTCCTGTGGATATACAAGGGTATGTGCAGAAAGCACTCAATGCGTCTAGTGCTGGCAAATACCCACGGGACAACATAACTCGGAGAGTGTATGTTGATGGTGTATTCGATGTGCTAACTGTCGGGTGAGTATGCCGCTAGTGAACGCTGCATGATCGCTAAAGTTCATCTAAGGCATGTACATCAGCTCCGTCAAGCGAAGCTCTCATTCCCTTCTGTACATCTTATCGTCGGAGTGCTTTCAGATGAGCAGTGTCGAGCTCACAATACTACACCTCATTTCTCACATCTCGAACGTTGTGAGCTCATGCGGCACTGTCGCTGGGTAGACCAGGTACTACATGACGCACCATGGACAGTGAACGATCGCTTTATTATCGACAAGCGCATTGATTATCTTGCTTTGGAGGAGGGCTCTTCTGTTAACCCTGAATTTGATAAAGAACGACTCAAGGGATATGACGTAGCGAAGAGACTAGGTATAATCCATCCCTTCTCATAAGAGATGCACATACTGAAGAAGGACTCAGGACGAGTGCTACCCACCCGAATGACTACCCGACTAACTGCTGCTCCGCTTTTGGTTTCTTGTAATGCATCAGAAGACAATGCACCATTCAGAGAACTTGCAGAAATGGTGTTAGAACAGCCTGGCCATAACACATTTATGGACCCGCCTCTAAAAACTTCCACTGCCACGTCCGTCGACAGCAAGACTCATGACATTGGGGCTCTTGGGGCGATGGAGGACCTGGAAGCCATAGAGGTGGCGGACAGATGCGCTCGGAAGCAGAGACAGCCAGCCGGAGCCTAGAGGGTAGATACTGGGGAAACTGATATTGAGATTATACACAGTAACTATGGGCTTTTACATGGTTACACCTGTGCTGCGTCGGTACTTATGCTATTTAGCTGTTCTTGCTTTGTCATGTTGGGTTTATGGGCCTGTCATGGAATTTTAATCTGTTTTTAGCACTAGCTTCAGCTGGAGCGTCTATGATTCTGCCTACACCATCACCATATCTCCCAACACAGCCATGCATGCAGCGCGCGTCCTACAGCAGATTCCTCTTTCCAACTCTCAACTTGTTTTAGTGGAGGGTTCACGATCAGTTACTGCCGGCTACACCCGCCTTATCATTTGACATCTGTCAAGTTGTCTTTGTATCTGTCATTCAGTTCTTTGCTGAGGCCTGAGCCCCTGCCTCGGTCACCGGGCGGTGTCGTTTATGTCTCTGTCCGGTGCCCGGGTCTTCCCGTAGCAATCAAAAAGAAAATATGTGTCATGCAAAATGTGTTTGGAATCAGTTAGTGTCGTACGTCGTGTTCAAATACAAAGTACTTTCCAGCGTCAGGCATACACTAGAGCCTACTAAGACATTCGGGGTATCAAGGTTCTAGGGGCAGTGCTGATTATTCATCAGGCCGCAACCGTCGGCATACGGCCATTCCCGAACTGTCCAGCGAACTAACTCCAAGGTGAAGTTGAAGTTGTAGTATTTGTCCTTTCAAGCGAGTTACAAGTAATACGATTGTACAGTTTCTAACAATGTTTCGAGGTATGCTTTATTACAGTGGGTCATCAATTTAGTCCTAATATAGGCTCAATAACAGTCTAAACGTCGCACGGTTGAAGTAATCTTTGATCACGAGACCTACTTGATAACCAGTAAGTATTACTTGGCAGTGTGGCACTAACGTTGAAGAGGACCTCCACAGTCACCAAACTAATAAAGCTCACGATGGAAAATACCGCAATCACACATCGAGTCGATCAAGGGAATGTCTCCCTTTCTCTAGCTCGTTATTTTTCCAGGTATTCATCACCTAAAAATTCCCTTGGTTTATCGTCATCGACGTCGCCTGCGATTACCTCACCTCACCACAAGCTTTCTGATCTGCGGACGAAGAATACTTATTTATTCATGCAGCTTCATGACCATTCATTCCGTCCTTATGACCTTCCAGAGTTTGGCGCTAGTATGGATTGTGCAGATTCCTCAATGCATCCGCTGTATCCACCGCGCTCCCACTGCTCGCCAGGGTGTATAAATGAATGTAAAGAAACGGCATGCCCCATACTAGAGATGACCTCGCAGTGCACTGACCAATGTGTCGTCGTCGCCTGTAACGATCCTAACCACCCCGAGCCCAGTTGCCATGTTGCTGATGGTGACATAGTCTGCGACAGCGCATGTCTCCCTGATGAAGACTGCAACAATTGTTCTGGTCTTGAAGAATTCGTACGCTATATCTTGTATCTGCTTACCCTTTCTAATTGCTTTCATTTTAAGTTGCAATGCTGTACCGACTATCATTCTTATTCGTCTCAACCAAAGTCCCTTGACCCAAGCCTCGCACAGTTGAACTGGAACCCACAGCTCACGAATGATTTCTGTGGGTGCGATGAGAGCGACTATAGCAAACAATCCCAGTTCTTGCCAGAATATAGTGACATAACCCAATCATTTGGTGATGCATCTTCCGAATGCCCAGTATCATCTACTAGCTCAGCACTTTCTTCACCCCTCATTTCCCAGGCGGCGACTCAATTTACACCTGTTGACTTGCCACAACACCTGCCGCAATTCTCACCACATATGTTTACTTGTTTATGGGCAGACTGCAGGGCTGCATTCCCATCTATTATGGAGCTAGTCGGGCACGTCAACTTGGACCATCTCCGCCCCCAACATTTAACGAAGGAATCAGCCCCTCAGCAGCTATGCCCCCAGAATCAACAAGTCGACCCCAATGCTTTATCGTGCCACTGGGGAGACTGCACTATGTTGCCCTGTACAGAACTGATTTCAAGCTCTTCAGCAGCTGTATTTTCAGATACTGTCCTTGACGTTCTTACCACACATTTGATGCAAGATCATCTTGGTATCAATTACCCCTTCTCACAATCGACAGCGGTGTGCACTGTACCACCACCGAAAACACCACCAACTCGCGCGGAAAATATCGCCCACGATGAATCACGCATAGACGCCCCTCCCTATCCTTCACCTCGAGACAAGTCTTACTCGCCAGACTCCTCGTCCATAGGCGCCATCAAACCCTGCAAATGGAGCGGGTGCACGCAAACGTTCTCTTCTCCTGATGACCTTACAAACCATATCCTCCTTGCCCACATTGGCAGCGGTAAAGCGCATTATGAGTGTTGCTGGGAGGGTTGCTCTCGGAATGGCAAGCAAGGATTTTCGAGTAAACAAAAAGTCGCGCGGCACATGCAATCGCACACAGGACATAGGCCGTTCGAGTGTAAAGTCTGTAATGCACATTTCTCGGAAACGGCTACGTTGCAGCAACATATGCGGAGGCATACCCAAGAGAGTATGTACTTTTCCGTTTTGTGTCGTTTCACGTTCGACGGTCAGCTCATTGGACACTATAGAACCATACGTCTGCGATTTCCCTGGGTGCGGCAAGGCGTTTGCTATTACGGGCGCACTGACGATTCACAAACGGACGCATAATGGCTTCAAGCCGTTCAAGTGCAAGTATTGCGAGAAGTATGAATTTCTTCCTTTTGACGTTGGAGTGATGATTCATCATCTTTCTTCAGGGCCTTCGCTGAGTCGTCGAACCTGTCAAAACATGTAGGCTCTTTTGTGATTATTGTATATCTAGCTTCTGAATCAGATTATGTTTCTAGTTACGAACGCACACTGGTGCACGCCCTTACCCCTGTCCTGAGAGTGGGTGTGGAAAGTCTTTCGCGAGGCCGGACCAACTTGCAAGACACATGGGTGTACATAGAAAGAAGGACCTAGCTAGTGCCGGAGCGAAATGAACATTTTAGCATAAAATTTATCTAGTCGCTATGCCATCTGTTATTGCCAGTCATCACGTCGGGAGATAATCTGATCATTATCCAACATAAAGATAACAGTCGTCGTTTGATCAATGATCGTCTAGCATCATGCTTCACGCGGCTCAGCGATCGGGCCACACAAATTTACAATACTTCGTTAATTTTCCATTTCTTTTTCGTGCCTTGAATTCGTTCAGCCATTTTCTCGCTGTGACTATCTCCAGCTTCATCCTCGATGGTGGCCGTGTGAGTTATATTTAGAAAATCAATCCCGTGCAATGCTTAAAATACATTACTGAGCTAGTGCCTCCACCACAACTTTCACGCCCCATGCCCCTGGATCAGCGACCCGCTCAGCCTTCAGTTTTATGCTATCGACATATGCGCTCCTTCCAGCCTTCGCGTCTATGTCTTTCGTCCCTTCCGCAGCCTCTCCAGCGGCCTTCACTGCCGCTGCAAGGCCGGATGACAGCGTACCGACGAACGCAGCGAGAGGGTCGACCAACGTACGAGAAGGAGGACGTGCCCGGGTGTAAGTATACAAACGACCTAGAGCAGCTTCCAGCGCTGTGCACCATACTTCTTGTGTGGCGATCGAGGAGGAGCTTTTAGCGAGCGCTTGGGCGAGGGCAGAGAAGAAGATTCTGATGCATGAGGATTATGAGATATAGGTCAAAACCAAAGGAATTTCACTGACGAATAAAGGGCTCCGCTAGTTCCGCCCATCGCGTCCTCGGCGATACGAGAGATTGTGATAACGCTACCAAGCACATCGTTGCCGGAAATGCTATTTTTACTCAAAGCCTCAAGGACAGCTGTATGTATATAATGAACATCCATGCGTATCATGATTATAACGTGAAGTACCTGTAGCACCACCTTTGAGCGTAAGTCCGCAGTCCCCATCACCAGCGATACTGTCCATACGAGTAATCTCAGGCTCAGCAATGATGAGGGCCTGGCATGCACGCTCTACGGCACTGTTGAATTGATTGATATCTGGGGCCTTGAGTGAGGCTGACCAGGCTTTCGCGGGGGTTGCAGTCGGGAGCGACGAAAATACGGATGGTGGCTTTGGGACAGATCTAGAGGACCACTTCCATCCTGGGGTATTGGTACTGTCATCGAGTAAGGAAATGATGAGATCGGCCGACAAAGTTCCTGTATCGTTTGCGGCGGGGAGAAGGAGCATAGTAATTGAAAATCCGGGCATATTAAGACTTGTCTAGCAGGAGTTAATATCCATTCTAGCAGACCTAAAGGAGTTCAACAAACCATGAAAGAGCCTGAAAGCAGGCGCATGATTTTAATCCCAGATTTGTCTAGAGCGCGCCTCACTTCTGCGACTATTCCGCCGAGCTCGAGTTCACTGAGACCTCCGAGGTTATTGACGAGGAGAACAACACGGTCTGTGCCGTCGTTCTTGAAGGGAACGAAAGACCGCTCTTTGTCTGTTGTGGAAGTGATCATTTCGAGGAGAGTGGGGATGAGTTCATTGAGAGGTGGAACAGGAGAGATGCGGCGGTGACCACTTTCGTTGTGAATTCCGAGACCGATTTCGAGCTCATTCGTACCTAAATGTGTATCGGGGACAGCGGTGCCGGGGACCTGCATGAAGCAATGGAGTATCGTGAATACAACGATGTCTCCGATACTCAAACGTTGACTCATACATGACAGTGGTCTAAACCAACACCGATAGTGCCAAGCCTGGAGGAGACGTACTGGGCGACATCGTAGATCTCGTCTACAGAGGCGCCTGTTTGGGCAAGGGCACCTGCAATTTTGTAGACGAGACAGACACCAGCGAGACCACTGTGGGATGTTCAAGTGATGTAATGTAATTTTGAACGATGCCATACCGTCTTCCGACAATACTGCCTTGAGTTCTTCCTACGGCAACATCATCTCCTACGATGACGAACTTGACACGGTCAGCTTTGTCGGGGTAACGGGCCGCGTATTCTTCTTTGGCTAGACCAAAATTGAGGACATCGCCGGTGTAATTCCTACATATAAATTTCATGAGCAAATTTCATTTTACAAGAACCATTGCGACGAGTCATACTTGACTACAATGATGGTGCTAAACGCAGTCACTATTAACAGATGAGACTACAGCCATAACAATGACATCACCCTTTTTCGTTGTCAATAAGATCTATTGCACGGCGAACTTGACTAGCGCTTGGGGAGGCAAAGACATTGCCACATACAGCAGCTTTGTGTATGTCGATTGAGTCACAGCGACATAAAGAATGTACTAGTGATTCTGCTAACCGGTCAAAGCCCCCTGGCCTATATCTATGTTAGCATTTGCTGTAATATAATGCGAGGGTTTACTTACCTACGAAACCTGAGTGGGATGGCTCATGGCCAGAGCCACCTCCACAAAGGAGGGCAACTTTGGAACGATCCTGATCAGCAAGGTACACAACTACATATGTTTTAGTGGAATATTCTAATGATAGGTCTGTAATGTTACCTCTATGAATCGGATCGAGAGCTAGGTGAGTATTGATTGCACACAGTCCTTCCAAGGAATCGAGTACAAGAGAGGGCGCTGTGTTCAGGAAATGCTTGCCTGAGTCCAAAATTGGCTGAGTAGTTACAATACAATGATATTTATGAAGCCTTACTTTGTACGACCATGATGACTGTGAGGTGGGAAGGAAGAAGTTTACATGTAAAACTCCTGATCTTATATGTGGACGTGGTAGCCTGCCAAGCCCACCCAAAACGCACCTGACCGTGACGTAGGTACTGGCCTGTCATGTGACTCCAATTAATGCGCTGTGCATCACATGACGTGTAAGCGATCAGTTTTGAAATCGAGTGGCTTATTTGAATGGGCCCATCTTGCCCACAAATATATCAAGGCTCAAAGCAGAGTCTGTATGGATCCAAAGGGTCTGTTTAATTACTGGAAGATCTGCAAAAGGAGCGTGTTTGTTGGATGATATGTATGTATGCGTCTTGGCGGACCTCATCATACCAGTTTATATCGGATAGATACTGTCATTTTTGGGTCACTTGCCTGATGATCAACTTAGTGACTGTATGGTACGCGGTGTCACAGTGCCGTACGGCCACTCAGGGATTTGCTGGTGTACTTTAAGTTGTAACTAACAAACTTGACGCATCTATCTTACAGGGACTGGTGGAATGGTATACCAAGAACAAGGAATCAACTACAACACAGCAGATAGCATAAACATTGTATGTCTTATTCAACAACGTTTTTTCTTTTTCTTGTTATCCTTGCAGACTAATCTAATGTAGAAGACAGTACATGTAATTGGTACGACAAGGGGGTATTCGAGAGTGACGTATGAATAGATGTCCATTGGCTTATATTCAACGGTATAGCTGGCTGTATACATCATAAATACATCACCAGCTTGACGTGGATATAGGTCCTGTGTAGAAAGAGAAATCAAGAAATGCCCCTTAAAAAGCGGAGCAAGTACCTCTCACGAGAGGGGTACCCGAGACCCAGCACCGGAACCAGCATAAGTGCAGTCCATCTTCACATCAGGGAGCGGGTGATCACTGGTCCCTTTACAAAAGTGTCAAATTAGCAGCATCGTGAGCACATAAGTCCCTACCAGCATGGCAGTACGGAATTCCGTCCTCCTTGTGTCCCCACCACATTACAGGCGACCACTCGTCCACAAGGTTGGCGAGCGTCTGGACATGGCCGTATGTAGCTGGCTGGGGGCCACGCAGTCGACACAGTGCGATGAAAGTGAAGAAACAGGCAAATATAAACAGCATTATGCATAAGTTCCAGATCTGCACGAGGGTAAGGCTGTCATAGCAGTTTTAGACAGGCAGTAAGTGCAAACCTGGGCAGTGAACATGAGTACCACCGGCTGTACTAGTTCCCCGTCATAGGCTGTGATAAGTATGTTGAATGAAAGCCCAAACATCCAGTCTGTGATCGTCAGGGATAGTGTTCAATAACACTGATAAAAATATTAGACGCGAATGACTCACGCAGGAAAGGCTTGGCGACGAAAAGTACGAGACAGATTGGATGAGCGAAAATCATCATCACTGGGTTCATCGCCGTCATAAGTCCTTTCCTTCCGGTAGCGCGCCTCCATTGTTTTTCGTCTCGAATGACATTTGCAATGAGCTCCGAGCAATGCAGCCCAAGCGTTAGCGGTCCTTGGACAACTACCATGTTGACAAAGACCAGGATGCACACCACAGGATCAGCACCCGGTAGAATGTACCATATGAAATTGGACAGCTCCCCAGGCAAGAACGACCACGTTTGTGAGGTCAGCGCATTGGGAGACACTGGATGCATGCCGACGTCCTTGTCCCAGATATACATGACGAATGCGGCCCATCCAGCGCATGCCGCAACGGTCACCCAAAGAAAAATGATAACTTTCCGGATGCTAGGGTGAGCATCCCACGCAGAGGGCTGTGCCTCTGATGGTTTTGCTGGGCCGCCATCAATGTCTAGATCACACACAGAACGCATGCACCGGCAAGTAGCAGGAGTCAATTGCGTGTGGTGGACCAATGCGGCGGTCAAGTCGAAAGGTGAGGAGCTCCACGTCAATATTTTGACAGCCCGTACCCCTGATAGCGCGATCATCACCTGGAGAAGGAGAACGACGCCCAAGATGAGGAAAGCTAACCCTGCAAAGGCAATACCTTGCACATCTGTTTGTGGTTGTGTTTCAACGTCATAGCATACGGCGAGTGAGGCCGAGTTGTAAGATATAATGAGGAGGATAGCCGAGATACCGCTAAGCAGGGCGCCGTTAGGGTTATACCATCCACGAGCTGCGGTCAGAAGGCGCAGATTAGTGTTGAAGCGAAGTCGAGATTCTGAGGCTAGAGCAGAGCGCAATGCGATGCCGTGTACGAAGCCTATGGATTCGGTGCATAAAGTGACGATTAAGTTAAGCGTCAGGCCCAATATCTCTCGCAGGAGTAATATCTCCCGTAGAGCATACGTCTCAAGATTGACCGCGAATACACCGAAGGTTCCGTAATTGGCTACAATGACAATGCCTGCAACGATACATGAGCAGCTGAATATACTTGAGCATGCTACTCCGATAAGAGCGTATCTGCGACTCGTCAGACTGCGGTCGTAGAAATCGGTTTTAGTATCAGCAGTGATCTTCGCATCAGATATAATCAAATCAAAGCCCTGTTGATACGAGAGTGCATCATAGGCAAGAAGAGTGGATGGATGGAAATTTTCTTCTGTCGGTTTGGAAGAGGCAGCCATGGGAGGCAGAGACAGGAAGACCAGTCTCAAATAAAGAGACACTGGGACTAAAGATGAAAAAGGAACTCGGTCTTCGGATTGAAAAACTTGTACTAGGGCAGTGCGCACCTAGAAACGAAACGCAACCTATGTAGTTAGTTAGAAAAAATGGATCGGTAAATGCCAATGCTCACCTCAGCCGTTGGATTGAGAGATTGAGAGTTCGTTCTGGGGACGCCAGAATAAGAGAAAGCTGTTGGAACGGAGAACGAAAAGCGCATGTCCGAGTCACCGTTGACCGTCACCGTAGTGATGTGCCTTGGCCTGAAAACCGGTCTGGCTTTAGACTTACATGATGAGTACTTCGTCAAACCCCATACCAGGGACTTTCAGTGGGTCTGGACCAAGCTTGTAAAATGACAAATTGGTAGTAGATTGTGTATAAAGTAAAATACATACGACGAATGTATTCTGCGGCTGCCAATAGCTAGCGCATTATGGACATGCAGATTAAATATTGGTGGTGGAAAAGTGGTCATATCATGATGATGCGGTATCTAAGTATGTCATGATTTAATTACATCACAATTTACCTAACGTGTTTGTATGTATTTAGTGAACGAACCTTGAAGCTTGAAGTCCTCGAGGGATGGCTACTATGTCACTGAAATTGCACAATGCGTATTCAAGAACATGTGGCGCGGTCTCATCGAAGTTTCCTATGAGTGCGAGATTCTGTTAATTTTCGGAGCGGTCTGATACTGTCTACGAAAGCTGTGAATTGCGGACCCCGTGCTCCGAATTGCCATGCTGAGACTCTAGATGCAAATGCTATGCCATGGCATCGATGACTTTATAGACACCGCGAGAATCAGAATCTCTCCTGCTCCGCCGACAATGGGACCTGTCTACCGAAAATATCCCAAAACTATGAAGGTAATTCCTCCGAATGATATTCTTGGGCGATTGCAGATCGTGCGGCAAAGGTCGTCGACGCTCTCCCACGCAGTTCTGTTGATGGCAGTAAATAATTGCTGTGGCCACTGACGCTTTGAATGACATCCACATGGGGAGGGTAAGGGTGAATAGAACTGCGTAAATTATCATTATCATCGGTTACTAGAATGCCAAATATGCAATCAATGCTGTGTGTCCACGACCAAATGCAGGCGCAGTGCGCTTCCAGTTCAGCAAAGAAGCATAAAAAGGAGATAGAAACAACAACATAGCATGACGCGATCAATGGCAAGAACAGCGAAAAAAAGACAGAACGCAACAACACAGCATGACATGATGGACAACATGCTGGCGGGTATTCGTGCTTAATAATGTTGTAGAATAGATAGTACATGTTAGCAGCGAGTCTTCGAGATGGATGTACGAATATATGTTCATTGGCTTATGTTCAACGGCATAGCTGGTCGTGTACACAATAAATACATCGCCAGCTTGACGTGGATATAGCTCCTGTTTAGAAAGAGAAATCAAGAAACACATCTTTAAAAGCAGAGCAAGTACCTCTCACGATAGGGGTACCCGAGACCCGGCATTGGAACCGGCATAAGTGCAGTCCATCTTCACATCAGGGAGTGGGTTACCGCTCGTCCCTTTATAAAAGTGTCAGAGTAGTAGCATCATGATCATATAAGTCTCTACCAGCATGGCAGTACGGAGTTCCGTCCTCCTTGTGTCCCCACCACATTACAGGCGACCACTCGTCCACAAGGTTGGCGAGCGTTTGGATATGGCCGTATGCAGCAGGTTGGGGGCCACGCGGTTGGCGCAGTGCGACAAAAGTGAAGAAACAAGCCAATATAAATAGCGCTATGCATAAGTTCCAGATCTGCACGAGGGTGAGGATGTCGTAGCACTTTTACATAGTGCAACGAGTACAAACCTGGGCAGTGAACATGAGTACCACCGGCT
>MU172965.1:329431-342117 GCA_016695475.1 Suillus decipiens
GTCACCGTAGTGATGTGCCTTGGCCTGAAAACCGCACTTGGTCGAATCCATACCAGGCACTTCCAGTGGGTCTAGGCCGGGCTTTCAAAATGACAAATTGGTAGTAAATTGTGTGTGTGTAGAGTAAAATACATACGACGAGTGTATCCTGTGGTTGCCGATAGCTCTATGAACATGCAGTCTGCAGATCAAAAATATCGGTGTGGTCTTATTCTAATTGATAATTACATCACGTGCTGTGCAATATGTTTGTACCTTCAAGTGATCGAGATCACCGAAACCCTAACCACAAACGGCGTCTAGCCTAGTTGTATGATAACTGGAGTGACACTAGCTCGGCGGCCTCAATATTGCATGAATTCCCCGTCTTCCCTGAACTACGTCGTCTGCAGGCCTTTTGACAGACATGAATTTTTACCTCTCAGTCGTCTTACCCAGTGAACCAGTGAGTCCTTGGTTGTACTCATGGCTATTATACACTGAAGTATAAATCTTGTGATCGCACTGTAACACTAAATACACTATCCTATCTTCTTCATGATGAAATTATTTGGTGAGGGCGATCGCAGCGTATCATTACCGGAATATTTTGCATAATTTTTGAATATGAAGTTTCCGATAGAAAGTAGCTACGGTACTAGTAGTTCTCGACAACACACGGTACAGTATGCTCTGAGCGCTAGCGAAGGTGCCGATTTATGAATTGATTTACGTCGTGATCATCGGATGCCATCCAATGAGCCCGTTCAAAGTCCCAGATCGACATCATACACGTATCAAGTGGCATGCTACGTGCATTGCATATTACACTCCTTTCGATAGCAAACTCTTTTTTTTTTCCAATGCAGCCCATTAGGCGTACCGAGGCACCTAATTTTGTACATACTAGTACTGCCAGCGTACATGGACCTCGCCTACTAATAAATATACACGTATCGTACAAGTCTAAGTCATTAGATCAAGCTCCATGATGCGGCCCATGTAATAGCCTTCATGTCATATTAGCTAGAGAAATTTTACTTACCGGAAGCAAATCATGGCCGCAGTGCCGACTACAAAGTCGTTGGTCAATGGTCTCATGTCTATCCCCGTGGGAAAAAAAAGATGTTACATACGCGTTCTTGTTTGTAGAGGAAGTAGTTTCTCATTTAAATGTCATGAGTTTGCCATCACCTGCAGCATCACCTTCCTTAAAACCAACAGAACTGATTCCCGCAAGTCGAAAGAGACAGCGGTCCCAATCTATGCAATCAGATTCTTCATCTTCTATAAAGCGCTCTGCTTCAGAAGGCCCCTCATCAGCTATACCCGTCCCTATCATGACAGATCCTATATCTTCCATTGATTCTTCAACAGAACACGACATTGAAATTGACGCTTACATGGCAGAACAGGGTGAAGATATCACAACTCAGCCATCTTCTCTTACCATCGAGCAGAAAGTGGCGCGTATCAAATGCCTACGTGACAAGCCTATGGTCGCCGGTGACACTTGGTATATCATATCCCGTCAGTGGTTCAGACATTGGGAAATCGCTTGTGGAATCTTGTCAGACAAGTCACTCGAGTCATTGCAGGAGAAAGATATCGGTCCACCAGACAACTCCTCCCTATTTGATTCCCAGGGAAATCTTACCTCAAATCTAGTTGAACACATTGACGTCGAGTTCTTACCTGAAGAAGCTTGGTCTGAGCTTGTCGCTTGGTGCGCGTCACTACTTGACTTTGATTCACTTCCTCATGTCCCTTCAGGTATGGTCAGCCGATAAATCCCCTCCCGCGATCCGTCATCGCCAAAGCCTTTTTGCAGACTGCTTTGGAACTTCGCCCTCCGCGTCTCAAGGTCTTGGTGCTCAAAGATTTGGGTCCCGATGCTGATGTCACTGGATCTCCACATCCCTATGTTACTGTCTCTATCAAAGACCCTATGAAGGCTCTTTTCAAGGCGCTCGTCTCTGCTGTCACCGCTCGCAGCAACGTTCCTTACAGGATCTGGAAGATTGAACCTGGTGAATTCCCCGGTTCTCAATTTCCCGCATCCAAACTCGCATCATGTGGAGCAGAACTAGTAAGTGAAGAGACAGATAAGACAGTCGAGGACAATATGATAGAACCAGAAGATCCTTTCGTGGTCGAATTCCAAGAGAATGGTACTTGGATCGTTGACGCTTCTCAAGTTGTACGAGCACCTCCACTTTCAACAGTACACGTACCGCCTCCCCTCTTCAGCAATGACAACGATTTCTTCAACCGTCTGAGTAACCAACGAACATCTGCATTTCAAAACACCCAACCTTTTCGCACTCCATCGCCGTCGCGGCGAGGCTCTTCATCCAAGGCGAAGGAGTCATCAGTCGCTCCCTTCAAATCATTCGGATTTTCAAAGGGCGGCAGTAAGGTTATCCAAGAACCTGGCACCCTCGGTCTGGGGAACATGTACGCCTCGTTGTAAAACACCAGTTGATCTACTGACACAAGCGCAGGGGAAATACTTGCTTCATGAACTCAGCGCTCCAGTGCCTCGCGCATACAAAAGAGTTGACGGATTATTTTCTTTGTCAGTGTTTCCCCTCGGATGGTAGTCAGCAATGCTAACAGTTTATCATAGCTGGTGTCTATCAAGAAGAACTCAATCCCGACAACCCGCTTGGCATGCACGGTGCCATTGCAGAGGCATTTGGACTCCTCCTGCATCGTATCTGGGCACGGGATTCAACGAGCACTTCGTACTCGCCGCGCGAATTCAAGTCGCAGCTGCAAAGATTTGCCCCCCAATTCAGCGGATACCAGCAGCACGACTCGCAGGAGCTGGTTGCGTTCCTACTGGATGGACTACACGAGGACCTTAATCGTGTCCTCAAGAAGCCTTACGTTGAGAAACCAGATTGGGAAGGAGGCGGTGATCTTGAACTCGCCAAATTAGCTCAGACTTCTTGGGAGGGATATATGAAGCGTAACGACAGTGTTATCGTTGATCTCTTTCAAGGCCAATACCAGAGCACTCTGGTGTGCCCCGAGTGCGAGAAGGTACCTATTACGCAAATCTTTACTCCCCTCCGCTAAGCATCGTTCTTACAGGTTTCTATCACATTTGATCCATTCATGTATCTCACGCTTCCTCTGCCCGTGAACAAAAAGTGGTCGCACGTTATCCACTATGTTCCATGGGACGCGTCCGTTCCTCATAAGAAGGCAAGATTTCGGTCCTGTCTTTCTTTCGTTTCGTTAAATACAATTTCCAAAAGGTCCCTGTCGAGATAAATCGCAACAGTTCGTTCAAAGATTTGAAGAGTCTACTCGGCCGATGGATGGGAGTTAGGCCCAAAAGAGTCAGTATATATACTCGCACGCTATTGAAGTTCTCTACTGATTACTTGAGCTCCAGTTGCTAACCATCGAGGTGTTTAATCACCGTTTCTACAAGAATCTCGATGATAGCATCCTGTGTAGCGATATGGCCGATAATGACCAGATTTTCTGTTTCGAACTGCCGTGTAACTCGCGCCAGAGTCGCTCATACAAGCCAAAGGACAACGATCCTTTCATCCTTCCTGTGATTTTGACAGATGTGGTCCCTCCTCATCCCGCCTACTCCAATTATTCTCGTGGTACAAACAACTTTGGCTATCCATTCATCGTGGTGGTCGATAGAGATCAAGCAGGATCTGTGGATGGCATGTATGATGCTGTCATCGAACGCCTACAACGATGGACGGTTCACGAGAGGGACTTGTATACTTGGCAAGCCGATCCTTCTCCTGGCGATGCTGTCACGATCCCTATTCCAACAGTCTCGCCCATCGACTCCGTAGCAGAGATCAAAGAGAATGGAGATATCAGTGAAGTTGACGGGATGGTCATTGAAGGCGACATCGCAGATCAGAGAACTTTCAGCGAGGACGATTCCGAAATGGATGCTGGCGCGTATATCGTTGGCACAAAGCAAGGAATCTTCAATTTGCGCCTTTACACTGGCTACAAGGATTACACCGCAGGTGGCTATGGTTCCAGTAACGGCCGATCCGAGCAGTGGGAAACCCGTATTGAAGAAGTCGAATCGGGAGCTCCATTACTGAGGGAGGGAGACGCTCTCCTCTGTGAGTTCGATGAGAACATGAAGGCATACTACTTCGGCACCTCTCAATTCGAGAACTCGCGGTGGGATGAGTGGGTGCTTTTCGTGCATCTGGAGTACTTGAAGGCCCAGGAGGCAGCTACAGTACAGAAGTCGAAGGGGATAACACTTGATGATTGTTTGGCAGAGTTCACGAAAGAGGAGCAGTTGGGTGAAGATGATTTGTGGTATTGCCCGCGTTGCAAGAAACACCAGCAAGCTACGAAGAAGTTCGACCTCTGGAAGGTCCCGGACATTCTCGCTGTACACCTCAAGCGTTTCAGTAACAGCCGCGCGCTTCGTGATAAGATCGATACTTTCGTCGACTTCCCTATTGAGGGTCTCGACCTTACTAGTCTCGTTGGTGAACGGCAAGCGGGGACTAGACTCGCGCAAAGTGGAGCCGATATCAACGAGCTTGGTATCAGAGATGTCGAGGAGCCTCTCATTTATGATCTCTATGCTGTCGATGAGCACATGGGGGGACTTGGTGGCGGGCACTATCGCGCATATGCCTTCAACCATGTGACGGAGCAGTGGTATCACTTCGATGATTCGTATGTCACGCAGTCTGATGCCAGTCATGCAGTCGTAAGTTTAATTTCTATTCTTTTTCTTTAGCACCAATTAATAATCTTCAAAGAATTCCAATGCCTACCTGTTGTTCTATAAGCGTAGAAGCAACGCTCCGTTGGGGGGAAAGACTAACGAGAAGATAGAGGAAGCTGGTCGTAAGGCCGCCGCCGAAGTAGAGGAAGAACACACTGCAGATCCGGAAGCGCAGCTTCCGACACCGCCCAGTGAAAGTGATGCAGCTCCTTTTCCCTTTCCCTCGACCCAACAGCCTAGTAATGGTGGATACCTCACACCGCGGTCCAACACAAGGTCGACTCCTGCGTCATCGCCACCTCCCCTTGATGATGGTGACCCGACAACGTTGGAGGCGCAAAGCGATGATCTGATTGCTGAAGATGGTCTTACTCTTTGTCCTCTCGAACTCGCATCTCATCAGTTCGATTTCCCCGACCCGTCAGCGAGGGCCTCTCCGACCTCCTCAGTGGAGGTGGAACCTGACTATGATGACGACCCCCCGTGTAGTTCGTTATTCCGCGCACATGCAAATATTGACTCTTGGGTTGGTAGTAGTCAGAATGCTCTACCCTCACCAGCAGTTTCTGATCCTGATGACATAAACCCATTTTCCGACATGAATTTGCAGAAGGGTGCTGATGATAGCATGGACGTTTGACGGAATACCACGATTATAGAGCTACGAGATGTAATTTACCTGCATAATCCCATATCTTAATTAGTTACTACTTAGAATGTTTTCTTTCGAGTACTTGGCACCGTGAGGTAGTGGCTTAGGGCGTGGGTGATACCCGCTTGAGTTTCACAATAAGCAACCTTCCCCGTTTTACCATAACCAACCAAGGTTCGCTACATGAGCAGGCTCCATCCAGCGTTGCTCTATCTGACGATATATAACCCGACCTTATGTCCCAGTGAAGAGGTGTCCAAAGACGACGAGGATGCAGAAGAACAAGCACAGATCCTTTTCTACACTTCACAGGAACGCGCTACTTCACGCGACAAGATGCTAAGGCAGGTCGGACTTGCCAAGGCGCTCGTCAATTTCTCTGAGTAGCAGTCCCAGGTTTTCCCCCTTGTTGTAAGATACTCATCACTCAGTAGGATATTCCATCCGACCGACTCTTGCCACAATGTACATTCTCAGTCGAGAAGGATGATAATGGTCAATCCCGAACCTGACTTCTGGATCCATGTAGTACGCCGACTCTCGATCTGTTGATGCACTCTCATGCTAGTTTTGCCAGGCGGTAGAGCTTGCAAAGACACCGCGGACGCTTCTACCTAAACTGAAGGCCAAGGGCAACGGGAAGGGAAAGGGAAAAGAGAAGGAGAAAGCAAGTATCCAACAACCCTCTTATGACTCTCATGATGGCTCGCTTCACGACTACGCACTTCGCGCACACTTGTTCCGGGGATACGAGCAATTCAAACTTACGCATGGGTCCTTTACTTCGATCTTAAATTCCCTCGGGCAGGAAGCATTAGAGTTGCAGCTAGAAAGATTCTTCACTGTATGGGCGTGGTCATGGGACTTCAGCAAGAGTTTTGAGTTGAACGACGACCTTGGTGCGTGGTGTGTCTAGGCATCGCTTATCATTACTAACTTTGCCTATTTGACTTAGGCTTGCCGCTTCACCCGTTATACCCCTTCATTTTACCTCTACTGGATACCTTTTCATCGCAGTTACCAGCTGGACTGGATGTATTATTTCTTTCTCCTCCTCACGTGGTTCCGTCTACAAGATACAGGCAGTCTAATCATCCACCCGCACTCTCACGACACCTTCTCTCTCTAATTCCACGCCATTCACCACGCCATGAAGTGGATGATCGCCCGGAGGCCTCTTCACCCACTGAAAAAGGAGCGACTGCAAACACGACAGCTAAAGAAGTCGGTTTTGGCAGTAACCCCTCCAGTGGGTTCTTGGGCATGCCCTCTAGTCTCACCATGAGCATGGATGTTCGGAACTGGAGTTGGCCCGGGGCGTTGACATTTGGAAAGGGCGTTGAACGGAAATCACTGGTGACAGGACGAGAAGGAATTAAACCTAATCCCTCCGTGGCCGAAAGTGCGAGCACTGTGACGGAAGTTGACAGGGGCGCTTTGGAGGATGCGATGTCCTCCGCCGATATACATGGCCTACTGGAGAAGGCAAATGATAGATTATATGTCACAGATCCTGATGGTGTACATGAAGAGCGTTTGGAGGTGGACCACAGCGGAGACACTCCACGAGCTTCCCGAGTCCCATCACCGCTTCCCGTAGATGGCTCGTCTACATCCCATCTTGAGTCCGAGAAACCCGATCGTTATCGTCAATTGGACTTTGCTTGTACTTTTGTGTTTCTACCTGAAAGTGGTGACCCGTTGGAAACTCACCGAAGGCAAGTTATACATCTAAGAGTAAGCATAGTTTCGTACTCATCCTCCCTTGCGTTCACATTATCTTTCTAGTGTCAAAGCTCGGCCGTCGCTCTCATAGCAGATGCTGATAATATAGAAGACTACGAGACACGTGTTATATCTGAAGCTGCATCTCAAATGCTACATGAAATTGAGAACCTGATTGTTGCAGAAGCGACGCGGTATGTGTAAGTACTTGGAATAAACGAGCAAAACTCACATGGGTACGCGCAGGACTTCTGAGATTTTACCTTCGGCGACGAAGATTTTACAGCCCAAAGATAACTACCTAATTAGTTTTGACTACTTCACGGCAGCCAGTCCTGACTTCATTGCGAATTCGGATCACCTATATGACGGAAAACAGTTATTGGAACAGTACGTTTAACACCTTTTCTATTCCAGTATAATTTTGACGGCCTTGCAATAGGGGATCGCACATCACCGAAGTTTTCTCTCGAGGTCAACAACCACAGCATTGGCATGTTTCGAAAAGAGACAACGCCAGCGGGGAAGAAAGGGAAATTTTCCTCGAGGTTGCTCGGAAGGAGACGAGTTTATCTGATGTCGATAATATACTCCAAAGGCTTCAGTTACACTCACTCTAGCTTGCATTAAGTATCTTCGACTTGTTGCGCAGGCGCGCCTCCCTATCAGACATTATTTTGACTGTCGTTTATCCGGTCGATGATTCATGATCAAGTTACGAATACCTATAGCCTAGCCATAGTAAATATATGAGACTTGTTAATCACGTCCATCCTTTGTCAACTTTCTCGCCATCAAGCTTGATCTGAGTCATTTCAGAACGTATGTCTTATGTGCATGTGTGGTTAACGAACCTTCCATTCGTACAATCTGACAATTTCACACCTAGATGCTGTAAATCATAATCCCGCAAAAAATGTCTGATTCAGGCAAATTTCTTACTCTTTTTAGATGAGTCTTGGAACTCCTGAACGAATCAAAATTTGTGTTTTCCTTGGCTCTGGTCTTGCGTCTGACCTTGTACACCGTTTCGTCTGTATTTCCTATATGAAAATACGAATCTCTCTATAATCAGCCCCAGCCAGGCTGAATCATTCTAACATCGTTCCGCACAAGCACACCATTAATAACCGCGATAGAGATTATGGGAAAATGTACTTTCAATGTTTTACGGACCACGGTTCACAGATGATTTTGTCTATAAACTAGTCGATGTCAAGTTTTCAAAACTTTGACAGATGTCTTACGGGAAGTCGCCGTCCCAGAAGCATAGAATTTGCGTTTGGAGAAGTGGGATTTACATTTTTTCCAGTAGGTCATAGGATATATTTGGGGTCGTCCAAGCTTTTGATGATCCTTGTGGGTTCATATAGGTTTTCCGCAATGAACTTTCCATCTAAAAGGGTAAACTTTAGCATCCCTCGTATCATTTCATGAAGATTACGGCGTTTACTTGGCTCATCATTCTGCTCGGCTCTCCATACTGCCTCTTCCATGTCTTTAGCCACGCCCGTGAGGACGTGCCTATTGACCAAGCGCCGCTTCGCTTTATCTAAATCTACCTGTATCCACCATCGTTCGTCCATTAGTTGTGCGCCCTGCTCCCATATGTCGTATTTTAACATGGAGTATAGACCCTCGATCACAACCAGGCGATGGGAAGGGTATATCGATACAGCGTGAGGGGTAGGATCTTTCAGGGCATGATCAAAAGAAGGGGCAGTTATCACAGTAGTTGCTGGTTGGCGCAGCAGTTTGACGAACTCGACGTAAGATGGTCCGTCAAAAGTCCAGTGTGCACCACGACGATCATGCGCAAGTTTGGGATCCAACATGGCATCTAGCTGTGCGCGTGTTAGATGCCACCCATCCAAGCCAACCAAAATGGCGGGAGTGGGATGCGTAGCGCTATCAGCAGCCAAAAGCGCATTGACTTTGGCAGATACCAGCTCGGCCAAGGTTGATTTGCCCGATGCAGGGACGCCTGCGATAGCAACCAAGAGCCGTTCTCCAACTGCTTTACTGGTTTGCCGGTGACCATTAAATCAAGGGCACTAGTCTCTGAAAAATAAACGTACAGTTTGAGTTGCTGTACGAGATAGTTGGCGAGGTCTTCTACAATGCTATCCATGGCGTCTGGCAATGGTAAAGTCATTCATCGGGACGATATTTGTAGTACATAGGATCAGGTGACCTTCCTGACGAAGAAGCTGACTCCGACTCGGACATCGGCTAGCGCGCCATCAGCTAAACCTTAACTTAGTCTATTCGGATATATGATTAGGCTTCAAGCTTCAAATTTAGGCCTCGAGCATTTTTATATTATACAATATTCTTTATTTTTCAGCTTCACATCCCGGGGCCTAACATTCGGCCCTCAATATCCGCTTCACATCTGTATTCTTTCCATATGTAGGATGTTTACAGAGAGTGGATATTTTGTGGAGAAGTTGACTGTGTGTGCACATGTGCAATTATTTTGAGGTGTCTTGTGCATGATTGACTCAGTACCACAAAGTGCACACCAGTCTTGTTCATGGAAGAGCAAGAGGCATCTGTTGTGATGGAATTCAGTATATCTACTGACGAATCCGGACTGCACAAATCATCAGTAGGTGAAAAGGATCAAGCTGTGGAAACATTCATAATCATAGCAAAGCATTTGTCGACACACTTCCAAATACTGCCCTAGCCTTGGCCCTTGGCAAGTGCTGTTGCTCACACATAAACTTAGGTACTAACTTCTCCCAAATGATGACACAATCCTTGGGGATGGACATTTTATTTAATTCAATTTTATTGTCCTTGGGGATTGTAGACCCTATACACAGGGGGCTTGCACCCACTTATCTATTGCAGCAATGGACTTGGTAGCCCTTATTGAGGGGCAAGTGAGGTGTAGGAGATAAGTTTCAAGGTATGTCAAGAAAATAAGTGCATCATGGATGCCTGTACAGTTGTCAGTGAGGTGGTGTCAGCATCACTAGCACTGGTCATGGCAACACATGGATGGATTGGAATTCAAACTAAACCAATATGTTTTATATTCTCTCTCTTCCTTCATTGTGTCTATTTCCTCTCCCACTACACACTCACTATGGCACAGCTGCCTCAGCAGCAGCCACCCACAGTTACAGAGGTTACAGGGAACAGAATTCATGCTGGTGAGGATACAGACAACTCTGCCTCAGCTTCTAGTCTGGGGAAGAGTGTACTGAGTGATCCGCCTGAGTCCAACATCAGTGGCAACATCATTGTGAAACCCTCAGTTTCAACAACCCCTGATATACATGAGTCTGCACCACTTGGACAATGATATGCAGACCAAGCCTGATCTGGGGGATGATGCAGAACATGAGACTTCTGCAGACAACCTATCCCACTCATCCCTTGACATCACTGATGTTCTGGACATGGAACATTCCACCCAAATATCCCCAGACACATGTGAGAGGCATGAATCACACCATTTGGATGAAGCTGGAAAGCCTGGTCTGATGGGTCAGCTGCATGGATCCAGGGCCAACCAACAAGTTGGCAACAATGATCCAGAGGCTGGAGAGCCTCCATGTCTTGTGCCATGCAGTTGGGTGGCAATGAATGGTTGGTGCACATTTGGTTCATATCCTACACTATAGCCCTGAACTATTTGCATAGTGCTACTTCCCCTCTGTGGGATCTACTCACAAGAGCACCTGGACTGTGCTATTACCAGTGATGATGAAACAGAGTGGGAAAAACTCAAAAATGATATTGCAAAGACCCTTGACATTACCAGAACACTTGCAACATTCATGGTATTCACCAGTGGATTGTGGGTTGGCTACTTGCTCTACACTCAGCCTACCACACCTCTTTGCATCCTACTCACTGACTGGAGGTCGTTAATTCCATCCATATTCACTGTGCTTTTCTTCTCAGTGTTAGCTGTCTATTTTAGCACCCAGTCGCTCTGGTATCTTGTTCCTTTCCTGGTCACAGTGTTATGGGTAAGGATATTCACACCTCTCAGTTAACTCATTCATCTCAGACTTTTCACAGGGAAAATGTCAGAGATTCATGACCTACATAACTTTCTTTTCTTCCCTTGTGCTCCCAAAACTATTGGTGCTATGTGCATTCACCTGCTTTGTGTTGGGAGTTGTAGTTGGGATGTTGCTTGTGGGCTCCCTCATTTTCATGATTGTGAGTGTCATGTTCTGTGTTATGCTTCCTGTTCTTCATTTTGTACTTGGACACATATAGCATTGGCTGTAGCCATGCAATATCAGGACTGAGTGCTTTTGCTGTGAAAACATTACTCTTGGAATTGTGTGCAATGTTTCACTAAACCTTTTAGGGTATGATGTAGAGTTGCTGTCTAGTAACACACCAGCAGCTTGAGTATTTTTTGACAGGCAAGACTTGAATCAAAAGCAGTTACTTTCATATCAATATAGACTGGATTTCATTTCCTCTGCCTTGCCACTTTTATTTACTTGGGGATCCTGGCCTAACGTGAATGCACATTTAGTATCTTTCTTAATTCACTGCCTGTTTCCAACTTGAGTATCAGGAATAGTTTATTATCATTATTTCATACCATTGCAATGGTTGGAGTTCACATTTTGTAAAGATTACCATTTCAGGAGAGGATTTGAAAATAAAAATAATCAGCACTCTGTGCCACTTACTGGTAACAAATTTCTGTTTTTATGTTTTCAAGCATGTCTCTTAGGTTTATAAAACATATTGGAACACATAAGTTTGGATCAGGCATTGAATTAAGAAAGATAACTGAAAAAAAGGTCACTCCTTTTTTAAAAGACATGAAAAGACCAAAAAAGTCTGATTAAGTAAGTTGAGGTTTTACTGATGCTGATTCATTGACACTACACCTTGTTGGTTCTTCCGGTCCACAGCACGTATCTTATTCGAGGACGATGACCTAGATGAATATCCTATACTTAAGCCCAATACCAGCCCGAAGTACTACTAGACGGTCCTACTGAAAGCGCTTTGTGACAAGATTCTCATGTGGTTCATAACATCCATTTTTGGTCTAGTACAAGTTGCAATCACAGTTTGTGACCACTGCACGGTGTATCAATGCATGGTGTATCAATGCACGGTGTATCAATTGCGCTCACACTTGCACTAGTTGCATTTTTTGTTTCGTTGTGGCTCAACTGCACCATGTTGTCTATATTATTTTAGAGATCAAATCAAGCCGATGTTATCTTCACAGCACGCTACCACTACTAGTGAAGTCGTAAGCGTTCGTAAGCGTCCGTAACGTGCCTAAATCTCTCACTAAGTTTCCGTCATCTCGACGAGCACTCACCCGTTATGCCTTCGGCATAGGAAGCGGCTGCATCCCAATATTTTTGTTTTGTCCAAGGCACAGGAAGGCAAAAAGAGAGCTTCGCCCTCTTTTTGCCTTCCTGGCCTTGGCTTCATCCTAATAATTATGTTTAATCATCATATAGGTTTTGAAATAAATGATAAATTTAACCAACATTTTGACAGAAGTGAAAGTACCGCCCCACCAACTGTGAGTTTAGTTCACCCTCTGTATAGTCTTTTTCCCTTTTTACAACACATTTT
>MU172966.1:19261-36627 GCA_016695475.1 Suillus decipiens
CTGTGAGAGAAAGCAAGACGGTCATCTGACCGTGTAAGAATACAACCGTTAAGGTAATGGTGACATAAGCAAGAGGAAAATGAATAAGGGGCGTACGACGATTGTAACAAGTGGCACATTGATGTTTTCCTTGTCACTGCTTGTGCCATCACTGATGATCTCTTGACTTGTTACTGGGCGAGTGTGGAACACTTTCTTTTTCTTGCCCTTGTCTGAGCGAGATGCTCAAACCTTAATTTCACTCTTGCAGATGTGCTCTTCATAGTCATCCTTCCATGACTTCCACTCAGCAGGCATAAGTTCATGCCAGTAACAGTCCCCAGATTTGAGTGCAGCATGAAGATGGCACAATGCAACTGTAGAGGTGATGTTGCCAGGGTTGATGACAGAGGCTTCAGTCCATCCACTGAGCTCAATGCCCCATTTGAGCATGAAACTTTCATAGGCATTGTAGGCAACAGCTGGGAGCTTGTGTGGTTTGATATTCTTTGCATCAGTAAGCAGCTTGTCTAAAATAATTCAGCACTAGTACGAACACAAACAAAGTGAAAAATGCTCACTCATACCATCATGAACCATCTCCCATATGTCACCTTTGAGTTTTGTCGTTGTGTGTCCAGTGGTCATATTGACAACACCAGCTGCCCCTGATACCACATACCCATCAGCTTGTAGGGCAAATTTCTCCACAGTGGTCTTGAAGAGGTGCAGACAAGCAGTCTGCAAGCTCTCTGATGCGTAGCTTTGAGGTGCAAACACATCACCAACCTTGCCATGAGTCACAATCCACATGACATTGCACCTGGTGCACTGTTCCAGACCAACTATGTATAGCAAGTATGTAGTTAGAGAAATAAAACAAAATTAAGAAACCTTACCTCAGGCTGAATATGTGATAGAGTTCCTTCAATGTTGGCATTGATACTTCACACTGTGACTTTGAGTGGCAGAGCTGGGACCTTGTGGTCTTTGATATACTCCATCAGCTCTTCTTCATCTGCCACTGAAAGATCATTCCAGGCCTGAGACTCCTGAGCCTCTTGGGACACTATAGCCAATGTTCTTCATCCAAGTAATGTACCTGCAAAACATTTTCAGTGAGTTAGAGAGTGAAAAAAAAATGGGGCAGAAATCATTTTCTTTGCATTTTTCAATTTCCCTTTTGACAAATGCATTAAAAAAAGACACTTTATGATGATGTTTGAGGAGCTTTCCCCCAAGGTACAATTGCTGGGACATCCATTCAACAGATCTAAATACAGAGGTAAATGTGATGTTTTGATAATAAAAATGAAGTAAACTGATGTGTCATGTTTATTGGCAAGTTCCTGTATTGTGTTTTGGTATGCTGCACATTCAAGCTCAATATCATCCCACAATGCAGTTGAGCACTGTTTAGCCAAGTGGTGCTGTTCCTTGGTTCATGTTGCCTTTTTTGATGTTCTGGCTATTGGCGGGGGAGGACAAAGAAACTCCAGTTAAATGAAAAGAGTGAATTGGAGAAAGGACAATGAGAAAGTAAAACAAGTTAGAGAAACTAGTATGACACTGGATGCTTCATGGCTTGCTTGGAACACAATGCACTGCCACATCAATAAAATAATTTGCTAATATGATTTAACATACTAATCAAGGGCTCTATTGTAGATACTGTTAACCACCAACAAACCTCACAGAGCCTTCATAAAAATGGTGGTGAGTGCTAATTCAGCTAGATACAGATTCTGCACAAATGACTTTGATGAAGCCTGCCATTGAGTTTTGGTCAAACACTGAATGCCATGATGAATTGAACACTCACGTAAACAAACACATTACTTAGATACCTGCAATAGCCAACAGGGTCTCTATATCATCACTGCACAGACCTGACAGGATCTGTGCCCACAGTGCACAGGCTTGTTCATGAGTAAGACCAGCTGCTTGAAAACCTGCAAGCCACTCTGAGATGCTATGACCAAGAGTAGAGTCAATTTTGCACAGCATGCATGGCAAAGTGCCAATGTGAAGTAAATAATCCTGTGCTGCATGACTGAAGTTGAAGGCTGAAACTGCAGGCTCATTGTAGTAATGTAAAGGTGGGTCTTCTGGAGAAGTAGGAGGAAAACCTGGTGGAATGTTTACCCTTGAAGTACGAGGATGCAGGTCTTCATCATCTTCTGAGTCTGCATCAGAGGTATCTGAGTCACTGATGTGGCCACTTGATTGAGACTAATTTGATGGTGGCATGGCACATGGCATGCTATGCCATTTACCTGATTCATCATGCACCACCAAAGAGTGAACCTCCACATAGTGGAGGTTCTCTCTGTGTGGTGGCTGGCTTTGTGTTGTGGTTGTTGCAATAGGAGGTGCTGATGGTGAGTGCTGGGAGGTGGTGGATGTGCGTAAGGTAGAAGTTGGGATGGTGGTTGGGATGGTCAGCTGTGATGAAGTATGCTGTGAGGCAGCAAATGTATGTAAAGTAGTAGTGCATGATGGGATCGTTGATGATTTTGATTGTTGGCTCAACTGTTGACATGGCTGTGTGGAATGAGAAAAATGAGCCTGTGAGAGTGGTGTGTTGACCACAGCTGGGGGGGCCCCCCCCATGAGCGCTGAAGGTGCCCATAGGGGGTGGGGGCTATGTTACCAACATGGTTGAGGTGGTAGTTGCTGAGAGTATAGTTGAAGACTTGAAAGGTCCCTCTTATGACTGCAAGAAGGGGAAAGTTTCGACTGATGGTCTCATCAGCAAATCTTCAAAGAGTTTAAATAGGGGAGGATGGAAACATTAGTCAGCATGGCTGTGGTTTACCGATGTTGTCATTATAGTTAATGATGTCATGATTTGTACAATGGCACCCCAAAGGGGAGCTGCTTCCTATCGCCCTGCACATTGTATAAAGGTTAATTATAACTTTACCTAAATCTAAAAGTGTTCCCATGTCACAAGATGACAATGGCAGTCTGAAAAATATTTTTGGAGATTGAAGCTAAATCAATCAGTGACGTACACAGGAATTAGGACAAACCCAAATCCTTCCACTCTAAGAGAGTCAGGTACTGGTAGGTAGTCTCTAAGAATGGCTAACCCTAAGAAGCCACAATTAAGTGACAACTTGACGTGAGACCAATCCCACCAGAATCACCCGGCAGAACCTTCATGTCAGTGTGCCTTGTGGCTGGCTAGGATCTTTATCACGCTGCGGACCTAACCCACAGCATCTAATTAAAGATAGACCTTCCTTTCCCATGTCCCGTCGGGTCCAGACCTGGATTAATCCGGCTTACATAAGACATGTTCCTGGGAAAATGTCACATGACAGTCACGTGATGAAATACTTTTCAGGGAAATATCATGCAACTCCAGGAATTTTGAAAAAAACCTCATTCGATGCTGCATGGCATCTAGCCATAAAATGAATTAATAATGACTTGAAGCTGATTAGCGCCAGCCTTGGCACTGAGAAGAGGGCTATTGCAAATGATTTTTCCAAAGGTGCACCCAATGTCATATCTGATTCCAATGTCCTTCCCAAAGGCATCAAGAATAAAGTCAGTAAGGGCCAGTGGGTACTTTGCACTGTAGATTCCATAAGATTCACATATGACTTATGAAATACAAAACTTACAGTTCACCACTGTGCACCATCTCACAGAATTTGATAATAAAACCATGCTGGCATGCTGCAGCAAAGATTCCCATGGTTTCATAGATGTTGAGAGCCATCTTCTGATGTTCTGGTGCACTACTTTTCCATCTCTCACAAGATGTAAGGACATCAGAAATGGAATCATCCCGTATGGTGATGAGTCTGGGAGTGTTAGGTATGCAGATGACAAGTAAGCTTACCTGTATGGAGCTTTGGACAGGTTGTGAAGGTGCTGGCAGTGCTTGACCTTATCTTTGAATTTCTCAATGACATCCCATGAGAGAATATATGATGAATGAAAGACATGTTGGTCCACAGTTGCAACACTTGCAATGCGCTTCAAAGAATTGTTCCCATCATGAGAAACAAGAATACTTGGCACCAATGGTTTTTCATCAGGTAGCTACATTGATATATCAGCTCTCAATTGTGATATGAAGCACAGAGTATACCTTGTAAGTGCAGCATACACACATGTGAGTAGCCCTCCATCTTGGATCCTCACACCTGAGTGCACAGTCAGTCCTTTGTTGGACTTCACGAAGTATTGCGAGAAATGTATCAAATGCAATGGAAAATTGTTCACGATAACACAATTGATAATTCACCTGCAAAAAATGTCAGTGATGATTACATAACAAGATGCACAATTACATTTTGCAGGTCGCAAAGTGTTTTTGCCATAGCCTGAATACTCAATTGTGGTTGGCATCGATGAAGGCAGTAGTAGAGTTCCAATGTGCGAATATCTATGGCAACAGATGGCTGAATGGGAGAACAGCCAAGAAGACCAACTCTCACAAGTGAGACATTGGCAGGCTCGCCATCATGTTGGTGAATAGTGGTTATGTCTCAATCTTTTGATGAGTCAGTACATGTGAGGTGAAATGAACACAAAAAAATTACTGAAATTTCGGACAGCAGTCACTTCAAACTCATGTCCAAGTGTCATGACTTCAACAGGTGTGTTCAGCACCAGGTAACCATGTTTCCAATGCAAATATTCATCTGCAAGTTGTGATATTTGAGCCCACTAGCATGCATCCATCATTTCAAGCTGCTGCCATCAACTTTGTGTGCCCTTGCTATGTTTTGTTACGACTGGGATGGGCTCGTTGAACGACGGTTCAAAAGAGAACAGCGGTCGTTAATGTATCAACGCTTTACGTAGAAAAGACTACGACATTGTCAGACGACACAGATAGTTTTGTGCTGGGTGCAGTACGAAACTGGCTGAGTCGAATATAATCATGTTCAGACTAAGACTTAGGAGTGCTAAGACTTAGAAGACAACTTCACAAAGACACTAGAGTTGAGAGGCTCTAGTGAAGGATGTTCCAGGTAAAACCCAGTAAGATTCAAGTGAGGAATCTACAAGTACAGGAAGGCCTTTAAATACTAAAGTACGTAGGTGCTTTAGGGCAGGTCTATGAGTCAACAGAATGTAGTAGAATATAGAAGAACGTCATGAGTCAGAAGATCATGACATCGATAGAACATGGTGGAATGTTGTAGAACATGAAAGAGAAAAGTAGAACGTACAGTCAAGTGACTGTGGGAGAAGTGTAATGGTCATCCGACCATATGAGAATACAACCATAAGGGTAAGGTCACTTGACCGTGTGAGAATACAACCGATATGGTATTCATAACATAAGCAAGAGAGGGAAAATGAATAGGGGCGTACGACGATTGTAACATGTTTGGACCGCGCCTTCAGACCCATGACCGTTCGGAGTGTATCAGTTATTTCCCCTCCTTCATGCAAGATATTTAATGGTTGTTCATCAAACAAAGAGAGTCCATCATCAAACTGAGAAGGATCAAGTCCAATGTCTCCATCAGGATCAGCACTAGATGCTTCTGCAATGCTACTGAGTGCAAAGCGTGTCTCTGCAGGCAATGCTAACAATGAGTTTGTAAATGAGACATCTACAGCTGGGCAAGAACTTACAAAGTAACATATCCCTGCGCTTTTTTAACCCCTCCTCTGTCTCCTTTACAATAGTGGCAGCAGACTTGAAATGTGTGCGATGGCCACTCACGTCAGAGCCATTGGCATTGGTAGCATTGGTTTGAAGGCCCACAGTGTTGGCCTGCAGAACATCACAAGGAACCTTCAGTTTGTTGCCTGTTGATCATTTGCGCTGGCCAACCATGATGGAGAGAAAAAGAGACAGTGGGAAGTCAGACACATATTGCCAAACACCATGAGGCCACCATGAGGTGACTGCAGTAAATGTACTGGTGGTGTGCTCAACATGATAGCAGAAATAGTGAAGTGTAGCCTTGGACTTGGGGAGAAAAAATACTGAGGAGCTGAGCACAGCATGGGGAACAACAGTGATGACAACAACAAGGAGGTTAAGGTTTGAGGTGTTAGTAATCCAGGTATAAAGCCTCCACCTTCTAAATGCAGTATCTGGTGGTTTCCATGATGTGGAGGAAGGTGGGAAAGGCGGGATGTGTTGGGATGTGATCTAATCATCTTATCTATTATATCTACCAAAGATCTTGGCAGGTAGGACTAGAATTACAGGCTAAAAGGGTAGAGATAATTCTGGTAGTAATTCTGGTGTAGGGCACTAGCAGTTTTGAGGATTATAAGCCACAATGACCAAATCAGGTATTAAAGTTTATAAACTTCTAAAGTAACATCACCTAGGTGCTACAATCTAGCTAGGCTGATAGTGGACTACCACCTAAGCTAGTATATGTCAAAAGCTTGCCTAGCTGCTATACTTGTAAGACAAGAATGTTCGACCTGAGGGGGATGCTAGTTGGATATAGTCCAAGTTGCCTAAGATAGTGTGATAGGGGCTGATGATAGTGAAAAAGTTGCCAAAGATGCTGAGATGGTTTCCGAAGGTAGTGTGATGTATGCTGAAGGTGTGTGTGGCATGGGAAAATGTTACTAAGCAGCAGTAAAGCAGTGTAGCAATATAGTGAAGGTGTTGCATGTAGTGAGATAAGGATTTATTATGATTTTTGATAAAGATTGTTATTGTGTATGAGGATTGAAAACTATACTGAAAGGTAATGGTGACTTCTCCTACCAAGTATACAGTAGAAGGGTAGTAAAGTATGAGTCTCAGTAAGTAGGAAATTATATACCTAAGTAATGGCTATGGAGACGGAAGGGATAGGAAACCATGCAGTAGACATGTAATAAGGAGGTACTACATGTTACAAAACATAAGGCAAGGAAATTTACATACTGGCATGGCTAGGTGGACACAGGATGGAATGGAATTGTTGAGCCTTTAGGTTGCCAAATGGGTCTTGGCAAGTTGCCATACCAACATACCAAAACACATTCCACAAGCTGATGCCTACCAAATGCCCATGCCATGCCTAACTAGTTGTTACAATTGCTGTACGCCCCACTTATTTTCTTGTTGCTTATGCTTTATCTCTTTCTTGCTTACTTCATCATCTCCTTGTATATCACTTTCACCCACAGTCACTTGACCATACGTTCATACGTGACTCATACTGACTTGACCTCATCTATGACATCATATGTTCAACACGTTGTACTTTAACTGCCTTCCCCCTTTGGTTATGCAGCCTGTTTATATCTGATGAGCCTGCCATAAAGTCTCCTTTTACTTTAGTATATAAACACTCGTAGATATACTGTATTTCCTCATTCTAATCTTACTGGGTTTTACCTGGATTCTTCCTTCGCTAAGGACCCCCAATCCTTAGTCATCTAAGATTGTATCTAAGCTTAGCACACCTAAGTCTTAGTCTAACAGCGAACTTACTTGCCTCAATTCAGCTAGTTCCGTGTAACACCACCCGGAACTACCTTCATCATTGTAGAACGTATTCAACTCAGCCAGTCTAGTCCTCTCTGGCACTCAACTCGCTTTGTCGTTTACTTTGACTTGTGCTAGGCCTTTGTCCGGCTAGCACTATGAAACCATGACTCTTGATACCTCTCGTTTGAGGCAGTCGTGTTCAGAACTATCCCAGTTCGTAACACTAGTTCCATTTGGTGCATAGTATACTCACAATTGCCACTAATGATCCCATAGCAGCCTTATTACATGTAGAACATGTGCTGCGGCTACCTAAGCATATCACTATCTTTGCTATCATCTTTATCATCAGTATCTCCCTGTCACTCATCACTCAGCCTTCACTGTTCAGTATAGTCTTCAGCATATGTTGCTACCTCAACCATGGGCATTCACTTATATCTTGCTCAGTGCTATCAGCTTAGCCATTGCTAACATCAGTACCATCAGTATCATCAGTAACATTGATATAGATTATCCCCAGCAAAGTATCAGCCTTAGCATTGCCAGCATCAATTGCACTAACAGTTACAATGCTACTGCTACCTTCAGCATTACTTCTGCAAAGTATCATGCATCCTATTAGAGTAGCTAAGCATACTATACTTACCAGCAACCCCTCAGGTCAAACATTCTTGCCTCACAAAGTGTAGCAGCTGGGTAGAGCATCAACATATACTAGACTAGGTGGTGGTTCACTATCACCGAAGCTACATAGATTGCATCTTTACACTAGTGCCAACAGTCTTGCTGAATGATTCTGACTGAGGTGATGGGGTGGGGGGTGTAGTGGGGGAGGGTATATCTTGTGTGATCATGGTAGGAGTGGTCTTTGGGGTGGGGTGGAGGCCTTAGTCAGATTGTTCCATGTCACTGTCCTCAGGGAGGAGATTGGGTGGGAAGAAACATGGCCCAGTGTTTGGGGTCATAGGAGGGAGATTAGGGTTGTGTGGGTAGGGGTGGGTGGATTGTGAGGATGTTTTGATTGAAGTAATCCCTTTGTCTCACATCTTCTGTAAGGCAGGGGAGGTAGGATGTTTCTGGGTGGGCTATATACCCATTATGTGAGCATATTGCTAGTGGTGTGGTTAGCAGGTGTAATTTTAGGGTGAAGTTGAGAGTCTATGTAATATGTGCTGAGGTTGTTGTTGATGGCTATGGTGATATAGTGAATACTCAATAATGTTTATGGTTTTGTGGGTTTTATGTGGGTATAGTCTTACTGCATGTTTGCTGCATGGCGTTCCTATACATTCAGGGTGTCCCATGTGATTGGATTTAGAGGTGGTACCTTGTGTCTTAGTTTCTGGTTTTTTTGGGGGTGTATTTGGTTCCTGTCATCATTTGATATTGGTGTCTTAGGGGTTATGCTCTATGAGGCACTGTTTGATTTATAATTTATTTGAGCAGGAGGTGCCAGGTGATACCTATGAGCAAGTGTCACTCAGCCCTGCCCATAAAATTTTTACATGGGAAAACTGGCCATCATAGTGGTCCAGGTTCAAGGGGCCCCCCATATTCCCACTTTCTTCATGCAAGTACATCAGGGAAACCCACCCACAATAAGTTAGAAGAAATACACCTAGGCTAGATGGAATGTTCATAATTCAAATAAGTTAAAATAAATACCTCTAAGTTAGACAAAATGCCCATAACTTCAATAAAAATTAAATTAAATTAAGTTTATTGACTTAGCACAAAACAAGTGCACAACACACAAGCTGTAGATCTAAACTGCTAAATTTGTATATTCCAAGAAGAAAAAATATCATAGTAAGTTTTATTGGCTTTGGTGCATCAATTGTCGATTGATGGGATGATAGTACTCTACATGGCATCAAAATGTATCTATCATGGGCAAAGGAGGAGATGCCAATGGGGAGACACACCTTGCTGGGCTTCTGGAAGAGGGTGAAAATTTTTTTCTGGTGCAGGAATAGAGATGGAATGCATCACATGAGTGTAGGGCAACTTTGAAGCATGGTGAGTACCATGGTTTTTTGAATTTAATGAAAACTTACCGATGGCCATCTCAATATTCTGGTCTTGGTAACTCTAAGCTCATGCTGTCAGCCATGTTATAGTGTATAGCATGTAGAATAAACACATACATTGAGATTCCATGTCTGAGCAAGTTGTTTTTAAGCTGGTGCAGGAAGATGTCTTCTTCAATCATCTTCATCACCACCACTGAGTACATGGGATGAGCTTCTCTAAATTATCTTCACTCTAACCAAGACATCAGCAGTCTTGAAACTCTCTGTGATGCGACCAGTGACATAAGCCATGCTGAGCTTGTGATCAATCATTTTAGCATGATTGAGCTTGAGATGAAGGAACCATGGCAACTGCAGATGCAGATTGGACTCAATCTCCTCATCAGGAATGGAAAAGAATGACTCTATGAAGACAGAGTCCTCCTCAATGATGGTGGAGCTTGGATCTGGGTCATACCAGATCTCCACAGCTGCAAGCACTGACATAAGCCATGGTAAGCTTGTAATTAATCATTTTAGCATGATCAAGCTTGAGATGAAGGAGCCATGGTGACTGCAGATGCAGCTTGGACTCAATCTCCTTGTTGGGAATGGCAAAGAATGACTCTACAAAGATAGAGTCCTCCTCAATGATAGTTGAGCTTGGATCTGGGTCATACCAGATCTAGCTGTTATCATAGTATGCAATGAGATATGAGCTCTTGCTTGATGTTCTTGGCAAAAAGACCATCCTGGACTTACCACCAGCCTACCAGATGAATTGCCACCATAGTATATTGACAGTGTTGGGAGGACACACCTGTTGCCTGAAATTGGGTCCAGATGAACTATGATGCCAGCATCTTGCAAGAAAGGAGAATTTTGGTAGTCTACTTACTATCACCATCCTACCAGACAAATTGCCACCATAGTATATCAATGGTGTTGGGAGGACATGCCTGTTGCTTGAAATTGGGTCTGGGTGAGCCATAATGCCAGTGTCTTGCAGGAAGGAGAGCTTTGGTAGTCAAGTGCCACCATAACATTGCCTACTGTTATCTAACTGTGATAAATGTGTGCCTATCAATGTAAGAATTAACAAAGAAAGTATCACATTGTTTGAGGACTTCACTACTCATCCAGTGGTGAGGTGCAATAGGTCAAAACTTTGGAATGAGATGAACACTTCATTTATTAGACACAACATCACAAACTTACAGTTATCTGGTTCCATGGCTGACAGACTCATCACCAAACCTTTCAGATAATCAAGCACCACTACCTGCACAACCTAGTAAAAGATGTGAGCTTACTAATTAAAGGCTACTATCAATGCTGATTTTTACTGGCAGTGTGGCAAGAACATACCTCTGAGTCTTTGAACCATCTCATTGATGATGTATATGGGGAGCAAGGCATGAATTTGGATGAAGATCTAGTTGATCACAAAGCTGAAATGTCTAACTCAGAGTTGAGCAATGAAGAATTAGAAACAGTTGCAAACACCATATCAGCAGAGGTAAGGCAACATTAGCACTCTCTCATTGTATGCCACAGTTAACATGCTTACAAGTCACAGATACCAAGCTTCACCTTGGGTTTAAAGACAAAAAAAAGTGATCCATCCCTGTAAGTGTTTTGCTTCAGTCTTGTTCACATTTTGACTATCTGCCAGGCAAAGGCACTGCAGTCTGCACGGGATCGTAAATGAGCATGTGAGGTGAGTGTTACAGTCATGTGTACCCCTATTCATTTCTCTTTGTACTGATTACATAACACATACAACCATGGACTACTTGTCTCACAACACCATCTACGAACCAGTCGTTGTATCTATGTGGTTATGCCATGTCATCTTATACCTTTTCTGCTTTCTTGTATCATCATACATTCATGCCTTCCATATTTGTCTCTTGAATTACTTACTTGTTATGGTCTTGGTCTGTGCGCACATATTGGCCTATTTAAGCACAGTGTATCGCTTGTAGATTCCTTACTTTAATCTTGCTGGGTTTTACCTGGAACTTCCTTTGCTAGAGCCTTGCAACTCTAGTCGTCTTGAATCATCTTCTAAGTCTTAGCACTCCTAAGGTCTTAGTCTGAATACAATCTTATATTCGACTCAGCCAGTCTAGTCCTCTCTACAACTATACTGTCTTCATTGTCTATATTGAAGCATAGTACTCTTTTGTACTTCAATGCTGATATCGAATGACTGTCACTTTCTTTTGAGTAGTCATGTCGTGACCAACCCCAGTCATAACAAAAGATTAAAGTCTTGTGAATGCCACATATCTGTGAGCACCAGAACTACCAAAACCAGACTCAGAAGAACTTGCCATGAAGCAAACCCTGAACCCAGATAAACCTTGACCATAGACGTACGAGTACAGATACTGACGTAGCAATGTCCAGATCAAGTGCAGTCCAGATCACCACACCAGAATTAAAAGTGGGGCTACCCAGCTCTTTCAATAGAGCACCCGCTGATGCCAAGAGATGGCTCTACTCCATAAAGACATACTTCAAGATCAATGCTAACTACTACAACATGGATGAAAAATAGATTGCAACCATGTTAGCTTATATGAAGGATGGAACTGCAGGAGCATGGGCTGTGAACTTCTATGCTAACATCTTTGAATTGGGCGAGAAGTGGGGAAAGTTCAAAGATTTCGAACTGAAGTTTAGAGCATCATTTCGCACAGCAGATGAACAAGTTAACACCATGACAAAGATCAGGAGGATCAGGCACACTGGAAGCCTTACCAACTACATCGCAGAATTCCACACCCTCATGATCAAATCATCATTGAAAGAAAGTACCTCCCTCATCTATTTCTTTGAATAAGGTCTCAAACCAGGACTTCAATGCACTATCTGTCAGATGGAAATGGTACTGGTAACCATTGACAAATATATGGCGGCGGCAATCAACCTCAATACCAATTGGGAAAGGTGTGTCGCAGTCAGAAAAGGAGATGGGAATGGAAAGAAGAAGAATGGACAGAAGTATGTCCCACCTCCTAGGAGGAATGACCCAAACACCATGGAGATTGATCGCCTTACAGAGGCAGACCATCATAATTATATGAAGAAAGGCCAGTGTTTCAACTGTGCCCAGACCAGCCATTGTGCCAATGAGTGCCCTAGGAAGAGAGTCCCCATCAGGAAACAAGAGATAGCCAAAGAAACCAAAGAAGAAGAAGCAAGGAGACTTGATGTGGATTTTTAAATTGGAGAGCTGATTTGACAACAGACTCTCCTATTGTACCCTTATGACTTGTACAAAAAGTAGGTGAACGAAAAGAAATGCCCATTCCAATCACCCTTTTTTCCAAAGTTCGTAAGGATCCAGTCGAAACCACCGCAGTAGTCAACTCTGGCGCAGCAGGAACTTTCATATCAGAAGACTTCATCTGTGATCATTGCATCAGAACCCACTGATTGTGAAAGCCATTCGCTGTGACTACTGCCAACGGAAGCTATTCCAAAAGCGGACCAATCTCACAGTATTGTGTGCTCCACGTGAAAGTGGATGATTGAGTCATGGTTGGAAAGTTCAATGTCACCAGACTAGGACAAAGGGATCAGATTCTGTTAGGAATCCCCTGGCTTAAGGCCATGAACCCCCAGATCAACTGGGCAAGTGAAACACTTACACTACCAGCTATGACTCGGTCCAGAGAAGTCGAAATCCTCATTGACAACATATGAATTGATAACAGATTATTAACTTTCTTCTGACTGCAACCTAAGAAGAAGTGGGTCCAATCGAAGTTGAAGAAGGAGGAAGAACCGGTGGACAACGATGACAGCACCTATGTTGTCTCACTCCCAAATGTCTCACTTCCGAAACCAAAGGAAGTCCAGAGACCTGCTGAACCAATGGAAGTCAAATCGACACCATCACCAAAGCCAAAGAAGATCCAAAGGCCGGTAGAACCAATACCACGACCTGGGAAGAGGAAGGTGGAGCTAGAAGAATTATTCCGCCCTAAACCAGCTGTCAAGGAACAGCAATCTATAGAAGAACAGAAGAAGGGAAAGAGGAAGGCGGAGCGGAGTATTAGCTGTGAAAGAAAATCCCTCCCAGCACTGTTCACTTCTATCGAAGAGGTAATGGATGAAGATGAACCAGTGCCATCTATGCTACCTATGGAAGACAATGAAACTTACAACATGAGGGAAGACATCTGGATGGTGTTACAAACATTGTATGCCCCTATTCATTTTCCTCTTCACTTATGTCACTATTACCTTTTACGGTTGTATTCTTACACGATCAGATGATCGTCTTACTTCTCCCACAGTCACTTGACTGTACGTTCTATTCTGTTCTCTTTCATTCTATGATATTCTATGGACTTCTGTTGACTCATGCATTCCACGACGTTCCATCACATTCTATTGACTCACATCGTTGTATACCATACTCAGTTATTCGCCGTTTATAGTTGTCTCAAGCCTGCCCTAAAGTCCCTATGTACTTTAGTATTTAAAGGCTCTCCTGTACTTGTAGATTCCTCACTTGAATCTTACTGGGTTTTACCTGGAACATCCTTCGCTAGAGTCTCTCAACTCTAGTTGTCTTGTGAAGCAGTCTTCTAAGCTTAGCACTCCTAAGTCTTAGTCTGAACACCAGTTTCGTACTGCACTCAGCACGAAACTATCTGTGTCATCTGACAACGTCGTAGTCTTTTCTATGTAAAGCGTTGATACATAAACGACCGCTGTTCTCTTTTGAACCGTCGTTCAACAAGCCCATCCCAGTCGTAACAAATGGATGCACCAGAAGAACCAGTCAGGAACATAGTGGACTATCTGCTAGATGAAGGAAAATTTTTAGTGGAATACGCACTTGATGGTGAAATGGTCAGGATTATTGAAGACATTTCTATGGACACCCCTCTTACATGTGATGGAATGTCTCACACTGAACAATGTGTGACTCCGCTAAAATTCAGCAGTAAATCACAGGAGTTTACGACAGCAGAGAAAGGGGCAAAGAAAAAGAGTTTTGAAGAACTAGTACCCTCGTATCTCCATGACTTCACTGACATATTCGCAAAAGATGGGCTTAATCACCTACCACCAGAAAGACCAGGAACAGACCATTACATCGAGACTAAACCAGGGTACATCCCTCACGTGTCAAAAATATATCCACTCTCGCCAAAAGAATGAGATGTGGTCAAAGCATTCATTGATGAAAACCTTGCCAAAGGATTTATCTCTGAATCCAAATCACCACAAGCGAGTGGGTTCTTCTTTGTCGGAAAGAAAAGCAGAGACTTGAGACCAACTCAGGACTATCGGTATATTAATGAGTGGACGGTCAAAAATGCCTACCTCCTCCCCCTTCCCACTTTGCTGATCACATGACTCCATAAAGCCAAATATTTCACAAAAATGGACATCTGATTAGGGTATAATAACATCTGAATTCACCCAGATGATAGGTGGAAAGCAGCATTTATCACAGAATTCAGTTTATATGAACCCAACATCATGTTCTTTGGTCTTTGCAATTCCCTGGCCACATTCCAAGCATACATGAACTGCACCTTCTAACAAGAACTAAACAAAGGATGGCTCATAGTGTATATGGATGACCTCCTCATCTTTTTGAACGACCTCAAAGAACATCGGAAGAGAACTAGACAAATCCTTGGGAAACTCCGCAGTGAGACACTTTATTGCAAGCCAGAGAAGTGTGCTTTCGACCAAGAAGAAGTCGAATATTTGGGAATGGTTATCTGTCCTGGGCAGGTTACGTCAGATATCGAAAAATTTGAAGGAATATGCAAATGGGAGATACCAAAGAATGTCTTGGAAGTCTGGTCATTCCTAGGATTTTGCAATTTCTATCGGTCCTTTGTCCCCCACTATTCTGATATAGCTCAACCTCTCATCGACTTAACAAAGAAAGACAAGAGATTCGAATGGACTGATATCACACAGGAATCCTTTGACAAGCTCAAACATGTCTTCACCACTAAACCAGTTCTTTGGAATCCAGACCCTCTGAAACAGTTTACAATAGCCACAGATGCTTCCTTGGTAGCCATGGGGGGCTTCTCCTGAAGATGGATGAAAATGGTGTATACCACCCTTGCGCATACCTCTCCCAGTCCTTAAACCTGGTGGAAAGGAATTATCAGATCTTCGACAGAGAACTGCTTGCGGTCATTAGAGCATTAGCTGAATGGCGCCACTACTTAGAAGGCAACCCTCATCCAGTCATCATCTTCACTGATCATAAGAATCTACTCTACTTCAACACAGCCCAGAAGCTGACTAGACAACAAGCCCATTGGCAACTCTTCCTTTCGGAATTTGATATTGAGCTCCACCGTGTTGCTGGAAGTAAATTAGCCACCCCTGATGCCCTTTCTCATCACCCAGATCATGGGTCTGGTAAGGATGATAAAATAGACCAGATACTTCTTCCCGATTCTATGTTTGTTTGACTTCTCGACACTGACCTCACCAACACATTACGCTCCTCCGACCCATTAGATGACCCTGTGTTTAAAACTGCTTCAGACACCCTTGATGGCATATGCCTTCCTCCCATGAAATCAGCTCTATCTGATTGGAAGATTGAACACAATATTTTGTATTTTAAAGACTGTGCTTATATTCCTCCCATGCATTGGCCCGCCCTTCTCGCTCGCTACCATGATCACCCCACTGCTGGTCATCCTGGCCGCTTTAAGATGGAGGAATTGGTTAAGTGCGAAGCCTGGTGGCCAGCTATGGGTTCTTATATCTGGAAATACATCAACGGCTGTGCCCTTTGTCAACAAATGAAAGCTGACACACACCCAGTCCACCCCCCATTAACACTGATATCCTCCTCTGCCACTCACCCCTTTGCTCAGTTGTCTGTCGACCTCATCACTGACCTTCCAATCTCAGGCAGCTTTGACAGCATCATGGTCATGGTAGACCATGGGCTTATGAAGGGGGTAATTATTACTCCTTGCCACAAGATAATTACATTGGAAGGGGTGGCCAAACTATTTTTAAAACACATTTACCGACACTTCAGATTACACAACAAAATTATCTTGGATCATGGGCTGCAATTCCTATCTAGGTTCTCTAAAGAATTAGCTCGACTCCTTGAATACTCTGTCACCCCATCAACAGCCTACCATCCGCAGACAGACAGACAGACTGAATGACTCAATCAAGAATTGGAAACATATCTCAGAATATATTGCCACAACAATCCAGAAGACTGGGTGGAACACTTACCTATTGCTGAGTTCATACACAACCACCAAAAACATGACACAAGGAACACATCCCCATTCTTCCTCATGATGGGATATGGACCTTGTGCCATTCCACATCTTATCCCCAATTCTACAGTCCAGTCGGCAGAAGAACGAGTATGCATGCTTCAGAAGATGAGAGGAAGCAATCTCCTGCCACAACATTGCAATGCAGAAAATGGTGGAATGATCATATGGGCAGAAGTACACACCATGGAAGATAGGAGATAAGGTTTGGCTATCAGCAGAGAATCTATGGCTTAAACTACCATCTAGGAAACTTGCACCCAAACGCTATGGACCGTTCCCAATCACTGCAGTCCTGTCACCCATCACATTCACACTCCAACTCCTGAAGCAATGGAAAATTCATAACACGTTTCACACTTCTCAGCTATTGTCCTATAGCGAAAATGACGTCCACAGACCGAACTTCCTAGAGCCACCACCTGATATCATAGAAGAAGAAGAGGAGTACGAAGTAGAAGCCATCCTATCTCATAAAGGAAATGGCAAACACCAAAGGTACCTGGTGACGTGGAAAGGATATTCATCAGCTGATAACACTGCAGGCATTTTCTCATTTTATTTCATCAAACATTTAAAAAACATTGGATTAGAAGATAGAAATTTCCTTGCATTTTGTGTGTCAAAACATTGAAA
>MU172966.1:49428-60552 GCA_016695475.1 Suillus decipiens
CAGCTAGCCACTCTTGGACCTCCACAGACTTGTAAGAAGCTGATGTCACCATTGGGTCTTGCAGTCTCTGCAAAATAAGTCAAAAGCTGCTCAATACCCAGTTAATCCAGCCTATATACCTCATGCCTTTGCATAAAAAATGCTGGTGATACTGTGATTCTACCTGCTCCAAATTTCCCACCTTCCTCTGGCACAATAAAGCCCTGAGATTGCCAAGACTGTTTCTGGGCAGAGAACGTAATTGTTTGAAGAAGCAAATTCCATAAACCCTTAGTGGCTGAGTTAATGTATTCCTAATCTAATTTTCAACTTCCGATCAGAATCTCCATGGAAGAATGAACCTGCAATCCTAGCAGGAGACAGAATATTTGGCAAGTAAATTGTTAAAATTTTACCTTGCCTATCCACAATGGTAGCTGGTGCTGAAATTTTACCAATCATAGCTGCCAAAAAGTACTTTTGTTGCTGGTCAGTATTCAAGACTGAGCCATCATGATTCGGTTGGGAGACCTTGGCCATTTCAGCAAACCTGTCAACATCCCAATCCATGTAATCTGCCACATTGGAATTTGAAACCAGGTAATACCTTGGAAACTAAAATAACTCACAAGGGTTTACCATGGCATGGGCAATTGTGAGTGCAGCCTGATTGATCTTGTAGTTCAAGATTGACCCAGAAGCATTGGAACCAATGTCAGCTGTTGCTAAGCAACTGTTGAGCTCAAATCCAATTCTCAACCTTGACCAAAACAATTGACTTTAGCACCGATCAACCAAGTTCTTGAATGTAAACACACCTTGCTTTGTGTAGAAGATGAGTCTGCAATATCTCCCCTTTGAAGATCCCTGTTGCTGATGAATCCCTCATAATGGCCCTGATCCTTGTGGTCAGAGCCGCTCTGAGTTTGGTTGATTCACTCATTAGTTGGTCCATGGGGAGCAAGGAAAATTTTTATCAAGTTCCCATGCACCAACTTTTCCTGAATCAACAATCATTTAATTTCACTTAAAAAAGTTATATGAAATAATGATAATCTCACACTCAAATTTGGACTTATGAATGATGAAAAATGCTTAGCTGTGATGTTGCCACTATCTCTAGCAATGATGGTGCATTCAACCTTGAAAGGTGGAGAAAGAACTTCAAAGACAAGCATGTGAACTTGTCAAAGAAGATGAATTTTATATTGACCTTGAAATGTGGAGGAAGAACTTTAAAGACAAGCATGCAAACTTATCAAAGAAAATGAACTTCATAACCCCCCTTCAGCAGTAGGGGTTCAACACTGTTGCTGCAATGATGGCACATTTGACCTTGAAAGGTAAAGGAAGAACTTCAAAGACAAACACATGAACTTGTCAAAGAAGATGAATTTCATAACCCCCCTGTGAATATTTGAATGTCTCCATCTGGCAGCAGGAGAGATGTCAAGGGAAAATACAGTGTGGCATGAATAGCTTTAGGTCAATGTGATTCTGAATGTCTTCAGAATCACACTGACTCGGGGCTATTCATGCCATGCTGTATTTTTGAGAAGATGAATTTCATAACTCTCCTTCGAAGGTGGAGGAAGAACTTCAAAGACATGGCAGCAAGGGTTCTTGACATCTCTCCTGCTGCCAGATGGAGACGTTCAAATATTCACAGGGGGGTTATGAAATTCATCTTCTTTGACAAGTTCTTGTGTTTGTCTTTGAAGTTCTTCCTCCACCTTTCAAGGTCGAATGTGCCATCATTGCAGCAACAGTGTTGAAACCCTACTGCTGAAGGGGGGGTTATGAAATTCTTCTTCGACAAGTTCACATGTTTGTCTTTAAAGTTCTTCCTCCACCTTTCAAGGTTGAATGTGCCATCATTGCAGCAGCAGTATTGAACCCCTACTGCTGAAGGGGGGTTATAGAAATACAGTGCAGTGTGAATAACCTTGAGTCAGTGTGATGTGCAATGTGTCAGCTGATGATACAAATAGACATGTTGCACATGCCACAAGTGCTGACAAAACAATCAGCTGATGCATTGCACATGCCAGCTGTATTGCATCACTTGTGTTATGGCCTTCAATGTATGGACTAACAATGCACTACTGCTTTGCATCTGGTATATGTTGATGATTGTAGCTAGTGCTTCTGTTTGGTTCCACTTCAACAATAAACAAAAGTGGTTATATAGGTCTATCAATATGAAAAATAGAATGTTGTTTACATAATAGTGTGGTTGAATGTGCTGATCACATAAGAACCATTTGCTCCAGTGCCTGGTATTCAAATTAGTTTGGGCCGGTCACCCTCCTTCTTGTACCAGCTTATTCACAGTTTCATCTCTGCTTTTCTGGCATTATGTCTTCTGACTGGACTACTAGGTTTCAATCAATTCTTGATCATCACCATGAGGCCATTTTGACCGCAGATTCAAAATCTGCTCAGAAATGTGTGGTAAAAAAGATTCACAAGGCTATATTGGGTGCCCAAGAGCAACAAGAGAAAGATGTGACCTTGCTCCCTTCCTTGAAAAATGTAATGATTGTTTAATGGTGTACTATATTTTGTTTAAATCTACATGAATGCTACAGGCGATAAAACAATACTATGCCAAAATCAGTGAAGACAATGAAGAGGCAGGGAAATGAGAGGCTACAAGTCAGCCCAAGGAGGTATCATTCTACAAGAAAACAGTGTCTGAATGGGATGTAGCACAAAAAATATTTAAGCAGGAAATCAATGAGTACGACAAGGCCAAGCAGCAAAGGAAGGGCTTGCAGCATTCAATCAAGTATCGAACAGTGCATGCAAGGGAATGGTTCAGCAACATGATGCCTTCACAACAGCATGAGGTCAAGTCAGCCATAAAGAAATGGAACAAGGAGGAGGCACCAGAAGAAAGTCAAGCCTAGTAAAGTTCGATGAGATCTAGTGTTGTTTGAGTCTCATATTTGCCCTAAGGTACCATAAGAACCACCTCAAGAACACTCTGGAAGATTTTTCAGAGCAAATCAGGTGCACCATGGGTTGTCATGTAGTCATGTTCGTGAGTCACAAGAAAAAAGCTAGTCAGACATTGTCTGTCACTTTGTAAGTACTCAAATCATCATGGAAGTCTCAAGGCTAACTAAACTATAGACATGAAACTGAGCCTCAGAATGCCAGGAAGAGGTTTTCCATCAGCTCAGGAGGTAACAAGGAGTAGACTGTGGCTGGATTTGAATCCTTTGCAGAATGGTCTAAGACTCAATTTTGTATGTATTTGATTTGGTTTTAATAATTCAGTCACTGATTGTCAACTTAAATTGGTAGACCCTTCAGAGGATGAAGAGGATGCAGGTTCAGACAGCAAAGATGACAGTAATGGACCTGTCTTACCTGAAATTACCCTAGATGATGATGGGTATGCACTGCTTCCTGTATGTGATGGCATTGGCCTCAAGGGCCAACATGAATTGATTAGAAGCATATTTCATGCTTCATACAGTAAGATCTCACATCTTCAATACAAAGGTGATACTCATTGGTTTGTAGAAGTTTGCACCAGTGGCTCTAGACATGTACCTTGGGGTGTGATAACTGCCAGCTTGGCTGATTATCTAGAACCTGGCTCAGTTCCCACTGGATTTGTGGTCAAAGACCCTTCTCATATGAAGACAAAGGAGGTAAATCAGCTTTGGAAGCATTGGGAGCAATGTTCTGCTGCAGAATAGAAGCTAGTTGTTTTCATCAAAGCCAAGGTTGGTGATATATGCACTAACTTACCAAATGAAGGACAAAAAAGGAAGTCTGAGAAGAGAAGAGTTAGTGCCCTTGACTTGGACAAAGAAGACTAAGACCAGCCAGCTTCCTTAAGTGGCTTTCACACCACAAAACACAGAACACTATCAGCCAAGCACTCCAACCATTTGATAGGGTGCCAAGGCTTGACAATGTAGGCCTGATGCCAAGGACACTGTCAGCAGGGAAGTCATCCAATGAAGTAATAGCAACACCAATTTGCATCATGGGGATGGTGAGCTGCCTCATACCAACAAGTATTTTGTCTTGGAATATAGTTCCTATAGATATAATTGTAAGTATTTTTTAACATATGGTATTGTTGCATGTCATACCTCTGAAGGAACCATAGTGGTAAGTGACCACCACAGGCTCCCCAGTGTTGACACCACATTGGCTCAAGTACGGAAGGCAGGCACCAACCCATGTGATCGTGCTAGCAGTGTCGACAATCAAGTCGTCTTCAATAATATGTTAGCAGCCGCATGTTTTCTCAGTGCTGAACTTACAGAAGAAAACTCTGGGGTAGCCAAAGCCAACCCTCACAGTGTAGCCTGAAAGTGCATTTCCCAAATTGGCATGTGACAAAGTAACAGAAGGATATGTATTATCAGCATCACATTGGCCATGCGTGCTGTATTCTCCAAAGGCCACCAAGTGAGCTTCATCATGCCATAAGAGATTGGTAATATTGGAGAATGCTAGCCTCCTGGTCATGGGGAGGGTGATGGGGGAATTGTGAACTTCAACGGGCAATCCCTTGACTGAGAAAGCCAGGAGTGCCAACAAGAATATGACGGAGAACATGACTTACTGGAAAGTCATATCATACTCGGTTATATATGTGATAATGAATGCGATGGCAATATTGAGCATCTTGGCCACGTCAGGCCCCCTCAGAAAGTGATGAAGAGATAGTTGCGATGCAAGTCATCGCGAGTGCAACAATTCAATAAAATGTGGCAAGAGATGGTTTGCTTTTGATCCTGGCATGTTCAATTTCTAAAATCTCAGTGTTGTCAGGTGTCAGTCAGTCAGCACTGACTGACTTAATTGGATTTGACCTGACAACTAGTCAGTGCGTCAGCATCATGGATGAATCCTTGATATCCACTGTGAATTGGATCAAGTCTGGACAGGGTGTGAAAAGATGACATAATTGGTATATGATTGGAGGTGGCAAAGTGACACAGTAGTGGGAAGTACCCATTTCGGGTCACATAGTAGGAACACTAGCTATATATGCTGAGTTTGAATATGGATTGCTAGAGTGCTGCTCAAATTAGGCGGCACAAGTTCAAGGTGTGTACAGCCAATGTCATATTCCATACATCCGATCCAAGATCCGATCAGATCTGATCAGATCCGATCGATCCTGCTTCTATCCGGACCACAGATCCGATCCGGATCACTCATCCGATACGCTACAACTTCTTGTGTTCTAAGTCCACTGCATCCTTGCTTCTATCCCCTTTCGGTGATCTACCTGTACCGGTGTCCTGGCTGTGTATATTCCTGTTCTGCTTACTGATCCGTTACCTGTGCTTCATATCCGACTCGCGTTTGCTGATCCGCTGCGCATTTACCACATAGACTTCCGTTATACTTTGTGCATAGCCCTCCGGTCCCGGATTCATTGATTGTCCGTACTATCTACATACAGTATATAAACTACATGTAAAACTCTAGAGAACCTTAGTTTGAATATCATCTTAGATTCTGCTCATTCCGTTCGTCCGAACCCATCCGTCCCAACTCTAAATATCTTCCGAGACTTAGGATTGATTCCTATAGTCTACGTTTCCGACTCTACCTCTGGTAGTCCATATCCGTTAGTTTCTAGTACGGATCTCGTCCGCTACTAGTCTTATACCTCGCATTCATCCTTACGCTCCGGATACCCTCCGGACGAGCTTATTCCACTCACACGTTTCGGATATATACCGGACGTACCATATCCGATACCTCCGGACCTTCGGATCCGCTACGCAAGCACTTCCAGACCCTCGGACGAAGGTTATCCCTCGGAAGTAAAGGGCAGTACTCGGGAAAGGGGCACAGTGCACGAACTGAGGCCAAAGCCCTTCGGATTCCTCCTATATTGAGTACGGTCTTAACAGCCAAACAACAATGGGTTTCAAAGTTTGGCGCATACGCTGCAAACAACTAGACTCGTAACCAGTCTGGACTATGTCTTTAAGATGTTAAGTGCTTGACGTAGTCAGACTGGTCAATCTCAGAGAAATTTGGCAGGAGAAGCGAGGAGTTTGAAATTTCACACATGCTGGTGATGCTGGTTTAGGTAATTCTTGTATCTATACAGCATTGACCACAAGTCCCTCACTCACACCACTTCAGCAAAGTATTATATGCCTCTCAGACATTATAGTCCATTGAGCAACAGTACTTAACATCTAATAGGATGATGAAATGATACCTTTTTATGCCTTTCACCTGCCCATGCCACAACATCAGCCACCTGTTGAGCCTTTGATTTGGATTGTCAGTCCTTCAAGCCTCAACATTGACGAAAAAATCCTTGGAGTCCTAAAAATCCTTTGTGGGCTTTGCATGACAGTCTCATGTTGCACTCTATCTTGCACAAGGCCTCCACGCTACCTTGGAGAGAAGCTTTTTTTCAAAGCAGGGCCCTTATCCAGTTTCTCAATGTGTTGGATGCTGACGAGCAAGCAAGTGAGCAACTTCATGTCATCTTACGACCAATTGCTAAAAATAGTCACCAATGAGGTTGATGCTGAGATGGGGGCTGCTAAGGACATTTTTGGCATGTCATCGAAAGATATCACCCCCGAACTACTCCTCTCTTTTGACCTTGATGCTTTGCTGATGGTGTGGTTATGAGAAACTACTCCGTGGCTATGACACATCATTTTGTCAGCTATGCAGACAGTATGAGCTGCAAAGGAGAACAAGAAGCAGAACATCAAGACAGTAAGTGTTGTGTGCATTTGGTTGAGTAACATGTCTTGCAGAAAGTAATGATATAAGGCATGTGAGCTGGAACAACTTTGGCCGTTGTGATCCTTGGGAAATAAGATCAAGTTGCGAGAAGGCATCAAGAACTTGCTGGTGTTGTGGTATTGAAGGGCACTCATAAAGTCTGTCGGAAGATCTTCAATTGCATCTCAAGCAGTGAGCAGTAAAGGTTGTATGGAAAGCATGGTTAAAACTTAATGTAGCATTATAGAGTCTGAATGATGGTAGATGTGTTGTACTAGTACATGCAATTGAGTACGACCAGCACCTGCTAAATTTCAAGCTCCTTGCTCGTCCTGCCAAATCTCTCTGAGATTGACCAGCTGGCTTTGCCACTCGACTTGTCCATGGTATTAATAAGCTAGGCTGGTCACAAGCCTAGCAAAAAATGTGATGAATGCAGATAATTAAAACTCCAATAGCACACTGTGCCAGTCATGATCACTAACATCATTGTCACTGTCCATCACAGGCATCTCCAACCTCTATGGCCACACAAGGCACCATCTGCGGATGTGGAGCTAGTAGCAACACACCACATTTATGATGCATAAGCTGAGTCTGCCCAGATCCATTCATTTGCTCCCAGAAAGTTCTCAGGGTGTCGTGCAATTCATGCCTTTGAGGATGCATTAGCATCATGCAGACTTTCTGGGACCCCAATCATGTAGTCGATGATATGGAGGTTGTGGGGCATCTAATATTATAAGGGTGAGGATGAATTTTTGATTTATTCTACATTACTTACCTGTGTGAACAGGGAATTGTTTGATTTTCAGTCAACAAAACCTTCTCCATGCCATCCTGGCTTCTGGTACACATTGAAAGGTGTGCTGTCAACACACAAAAACCCACCACACCACTCCCAACATGTATGTTCCTCAACCCAGTCTTTCACTTGATCTATCTTGATCTGATCTTTAGCCTCCAGTGGGTCAAAGTGGATGGTATCATCATGGTGCTGCAGAATTGCAACCATAACATGCCAATAACAGTTGTATACTGTTCTGACCAAAACCCCAGCCCAATCACCCATATCTTCTACAGTCACTGCATGTCCATAGTGTCCAGTGGCATTCAAAAATATTGCCAACTGTATGGGAACAGGTAATTGTGGATTATCAGAATTGTTGTAAAAGATGGGATGATAAATGATTTTATTGATGAGTTCTATGAACACATCAGGATTGACTTAGAGTTTGTGATGGAACTTCTGAGAATTTTCCAATCTCCATTCTTCCAGTGGATGGAGCTGTGGCATATGGGTGGCTGTAGGATGTGAAATGAGGGTACATGCTTTCATGACTTCATCTTTGAGTGCTTGGATGGTGTTACTAAACTTGAGAAAGACTTGGCTACTGAACAAGGGTCCAGAGGCTTCTATAGAATCTGAATTGGAGGATGATAGTGGCATGTCATTCCAGATGGAGTCAAGGGATATCCAAGTATAAAAAGAACTTATGGAATCCATGCTGATATTTAATGATAGATCAGAATTGATAGAGCCAGAGCCAGAGTCTGAGTCCAACTCATCTGAGCTAGACTTGTCAGATGAGTCATTGTCCATTCACATGTTCACTAGCTCAAGGTACCAAGCAAGCTGTAGATTACCATTTGTTTTTCAAAGGGCTTCTAGTATGTACTTTGAGACCCATTAACATAGCTGACCAGTGAGACTCCATTTGGACAGCCAAAGCCAAGCTTACTTTATCCACCACTGCACAACATGCTGTCCTCATTGTGCAGTGCAAACAAGAGTTTTGTGAACTCTTAACTGTCCTTTCTGCCTCATTGTTTATGTTGGGCATCTTAAAATGCACTCACCTTGAACTTGAGCACTTCATTTTTCCTGATGGCGACAATGACAACAACATTCACCATACTGCTGCATCTCTCACAAGAACAAGCATGGCACTTCAAGTACTTGCAAGTATGTGTCTGGTGTCTTGCATGGCCCATATAATCAATGGAGAAAGTGTTTTGAATTCTTTGAGATTTCTCTGAGCTGGCCAGACTGAGATTTTCAACATGAATGCAGGTAAGTTTTCTATTAAATCATTAGTGCTATCTTCACTGACATCTTTCAGGGTTGGATGGCCCACCTTTGACTGTCTCATCCATCTGCTTGAACAAAATCCCATTTTCCAATCAACTGGCAAGAGACCATAGTGCACAGTCCAACATCAATTGGCTTGCTTTCTTCTTCAGTATGGCTCATGAGGGTCTCTGCCCTTGTGCTGTTTACAGTGTGATATTAGTTAGTCTATATAAGCAAGGACAATAATGAGAGAACTTATGAGGTGTCTTTGCCAATTTTACATGTGCTTGGATGACAGTTGGACTAACATCTACTTCAATATTGCTGATGTTCTGATCTTCTCACACATTCACCTCAGCCTCAGTGTCCTCACAAAGGATTTCCAGGCTGATCATTTGTAATTTGGATTTGTTCTGTGTAGAGTCAGTTGTAGCACATTAAATATAATATTTTTGGGCTTACCTAGTGCATTGATAGCTGCCAAAAGGCATGTTTCATTGAGCATACCTTGGTTTGTAAAGTCCATTTGTGCTGCTGCAAGTTTATTGAGGTACTGATTAGTAACTAGCATCTGGCCAAGTGTTTTATACCAACTTGAGCACCACCATGGTTCCTTAACCACTTTGATATGTTTTGATTCAGTGATGGAGGAGCATAAGCTATTTGGAGCACAAAAAAAGTGAATAAGATGTATGTAATGCTGAAGTGAGTGTTGATGGGGGAGTGACAATGTTTCAACAACTTCTGTAGTCTTAAATATTTCTTGGTATTGGTGGAACCAGTCATGTGCATCTTGTATTTCATCCAGCATCCTCTCAGTGATGATGTTTTGGTGGACAAGGTAGCAAAACTTCAGGAATGCACAGAATGTCCAAACCACATCTATAGGGACATGTTCCTCAATAGCAGGTAAATAAACCTGGAATATGTTTAGTAAAATAATAAACTTAAATAAAAACAAATGATTACCTTCATTAATGCCTTCAAATCATTGCCTGTCCACTGTTTGAATCCATGTCCTTGAGGGAAGCATCAGAGACCAGCAAATGATGGGGTGGCTGCAATTCTACACAATCATTAGATAGCTGCCAGTGTATGTAATATTTGAATGAATTTCATACCTTCAATCAATATTGTCTATAATGTGCTCAGCCTTTTTCTTTCCATGCATCTGATGCAGGTACTTTTCAACCCAATCTACAATCTGATCCTTGAAGGCACCTTTGATCAACTGGTGCAAAAGGTTGGAGGCAATGAGTTCATGAATGTCTGCTCAAGGGAAATCATTTGTGAATGGCTGGAATGTATTATTAGCATGCCATACCATTGGAACAAATAATTAAAATTAAACTTATGACAAGATCACTGACAATACCATACTCATCCCATAAGTCTCCCAGGGTTGCTTCCTGAACCAGGGCTTTTGTGTGTTTGCAACAGTGACCACTGGCTAGTTCATCTAAATCAATGTGTGATGATAGACATCTATTCAATTATTAGTATGTATCATCAGTAGATAGGCATCATAACATGTACCTTGCACACCAGCCTCAAATGATACAAGCCAATAGTACTTGTTCCTCATAATCAGCAATGTAAGGTCCCAGACCATATGTCATATACCAGATTCTACACTCGATTTACACTATAACATCCTGCTCAAATCCACATCTATCCAATCCCCACTCAATCCAGTTCACATATCCAATCCAATACACTAATCCGATCCATATCCATCTATCTGTCCATCTGTCCATCTATCTATCTGTCCATTTACCCATCTGTCCATCCATCCATCCATCCATCTGTTTATCCATCTGTCCATCCATCTGTTACGAACTGGGATAGTTCTGAACATGACTGCTGCAAACAAGCAGTATCAAGAGTCGTGGGTTTGGAATGCTAGCCGGGCAAAGGCCTAGCACTGTTCAAGGTAAACGACAAAGATAGGTCCGAGTGTAGGTTACACGGAACTAGCTGAGTCGAGGTTCATAAGTTCACTTTAGACTAAGGCTTAGGTGTGCTAAGCTTAGATACGATCTTAGACGACTAAGGATTGGAGGTCCTTAGCGAAGGAAGAATCCAGGTAAAACCCAGTAAGATTAGAATGAAGAAATACAGTATATCTACGAGTGTTTATATACTAAAGTAACAAAGGACTTTAGGGTGGGCTCATCAGATATAAGCGGGCTACATAACCAAAGGAGGAAGGTAGCTAAAGTACAACATGTTGAACGTATGTTGTCATAGAGAGTCAGAATGAGTCACGTATGAATGTACAGTCAAGTGACCATGGATGAAAGTGATATATAAGGGAATGATGAGCTAAG
>MU172966.1:61190-74210 GCA_016695475.1 Suillus decipiens
ACATCTGGACTTCACCAGAACTCTCCCTAGGACTTCATCCGAAATTAAGGGGCAATACTTGGGTAAGGGGCACAGCGTATGAGCTGAGGCCAAAGCCCTTTATGATCCGCTAACCCTCCAAGCACGTCTCTAACACTATAGATGACATGCTGAAAATGACCATTGCCAAAGTGTGTGACTTCAGGCTCTGTTATGACAGGATTAAGCTTCTCAAGAATTTTGGCAAGGGAGGAATGGAACAATTGGTGGCAAAACTTGCAGAACTTGGGATCAGAAGCATGCTCTTTGGTTGCTGTTGATGGAGAGGATTAGTCAATGATGTGTAGATGAAAATGAAGATGAAGAAATAAAAAACTGAGGCAAGAACTCAGTTTCAGAGGACAAAGATCAAAAAGAAACTGAGGAGGTGTGGTGTGGTGCCAAGGTGAGAATGCAGTTTTGTAGGATGAAGATCAAAAAGAAACTGAGGAGGTGTGGCATGGTGCCAAGGTGAGAACATATTTTCATAGGACAAAGTTCAAAAAGAAACTGAGGAGGTGTGGTGTAGTGCCAAGGTGAGAATGCAGAGACTAGCCTTATTGCTTGTTCCATCTCTACGTTCCAGGTAACCTTCAGACATGTTGTATCTGATACCTTTGGACTTCCAGATTCATCGTACGATCACTTCCAGACCTTCAGACATATATCACTCCTCTGAAATAAGGGGCATTACTCAGGAGGAATGGTATAGCTAGAAATCCAACAATGGCAACAGCTACCCAAAACAACAGGCACAAATGTTGATCCATGCATCTCTGGATCTGATGCCCAATCACCAGACATAAAGTCCATCCATTGATGGACATCACCATCATTTGAAAACTCATGGTATGGGCAGTAATCAAACTTGTATGCATAGTTGGGATTTGCAAGCATGTTCTGGATGACCTGATGTGGGTCTCAATACCAAACATCAAATTTCTGATCCATCCATGGTGGTGCAATATCTGGTTGCCCACCAGAGTACTGTGCTGCAAATGATTGCTATTTGACATCACTGACTGAAATGTTGTCAATGGTCTTATAGAGGTCACAATAGTCAGCAAATGGAGGGTGATCATTGTTCTTGGTGAGAGTTGAAGCCCACAGATCTAGCAATCTGTTGATTTGAGTTGTGAGCATCTGATTTTTGATGATGAAAAATTCAGCTGTTTTGAACTTAGTGTGATTATGAAATGAGCCCCTTCAGTGACAAACTCCATACTATATGGGTCACCTCACCCACATAATATCCTGTCAAAGACAGGCTGGCAGATCATTGGCCGAGGTTATATATATCCTCAATGTTGATGGATGGGCCAGGGTGAATATTATTTTTGATGAAGACAGGTGGGCCAGGGGAATTTTATTTCTGAGAAAGATGGGTGGGCTGAGGGAAACATGATTTCCAATGGGTACAGGTGGGCCAGGGGGAATATCATTACCAATGGAGATGGATGGGCCCATCTGGGTAATATGTAGAGGAGGTATTAACTGAAGAGAGATGTGAGCAAATATATTGATATAGATGGGTGGGCTGACAGGGGGTATATTACATAGATGGGTCAGCCAAGGTGGAGTGTACTACATAGACTGATGGGCCGGCAGGGGTTGCATTACATAGTCGGATGGGCTGATGTGCAGGTATATTAGATAGATGGGTGGGCCGAGGTAGGGTGTATTACATAGATAGGTGGGCTGAGGTAGGGTGTATTACATAGATGGGTGGGCCGAGGTAGGTGTATTACATAGACATGTGGGCTGAGGTAGGGTGTATTACATAGACAGGTGGGCTGATGTGCAGGTATACTAAATAGGCAGGTGGGCCGATGTGCAGGTATATTAGATAGATGGGTGGGCCAAGATGGGGTGTATTACATAGACAGGTGGTCTGAGGTAGGGTGTATTATATAGATGGGTGGGCCAAAGTGGGGTGTACTACATAGATGGGTGGGCTGATGTGCATGTATGTGACATATATGGGTTGGCCCAAAGGTTGTATCTCATAGATGGGTGGGCTGAGGTGGGCTGTATTACATAGATGGGTATGGTGACATGGAGGTATACATGCAGGGTACATGCCCACTATATTACAATTGCATGAAACATTCCCTGAATGCTAACCAGTACCGAGTGCCGAGCACTGAACACCAAGTACTGAACACCAAGTATCAAGTGCCGAATGCCAAGTGCTGAGTACTGAGTGCCAAGTACTGAGCACTGAGCACTAAGTGAATACCAAGTACTAAGTACTGAGTACTGAGCCAAGTGAGGGAGGAGTGGACACTGGGAGGTTGCAGGAATGGTCACCTAGTGTCCCCCAGGCAAGAAATTTCTCGCACCAGGAGTGCTTCAGGAGTCAGGGGTCATCATGGCCAATGCTGTGCTAGTTGGGCCAGACCTGGGGCCTTATGGCCCTGACCCTCATCAGCTCCTTGGAGCATGAACAGACTATGCCAGGGAGATAGGGGCCCTTGCTATAGTCCTGGACAACCTGGGCCTACCCCCAGAATTTTAATCAAACAAGGGCCAGATAAGATAGGCACTTGTTAGAGACATACTCAGAGGGTTAATAGATCATAAAGGGCTTTGGCCTCAGCTCATATGCTGTGCCCCTTACCCGAGTATTGCCCCTTAACTTCAGATGAAGTCCCAAGGAGAGTTCTGGTGAAGTCTGGATGTAGTCCAGAATGAACTCTAGGGTAGGATAGCTCAATAGAGCTCCGAAGGACTTCCAGATGAGCATAGGAATATACCGGAACTATTCCTGGATGTTAGGGGATGATGACAAGACTACTTGGACGAAGTCCAGAGTAGAACAGTGAAGGATGTTACAATAGGATGAAGGATAGAATAGGACAGGACTGTTAAGACTGTACTCAATAGGTGAGAGATCTGAAGGGCCTTGGCCTCAGTTCATGCACTGTGCCCCTTTCCTGAGTACTACCCTTTATTTCAGAGGAGCAATCTATATCTGAGGATCCAGAAGTGCTTGCGTAGCAGATCCGAAGGTCCAAAGGTATTGGATATGGCATATCTGAAGTATATCCAAAATGTATGGATGGAAGGAGTATGTCCAGAGGGTATCCAGAGCACATGGATGGATTCAAGGTATAAGGCTAGTAGTGGATGAGGTCCATACTAGAAACTAACGGATATAGACTACCGGAGGTAGAGTCAGAAATGTAGACTATAGGAATCAATCCTAAGTCTCGGAAGATACTTGGAGCTGGAAGAGGATCAGGTTTGGATGAATGGAATGAGCAGAATCTAAGATGATATTTGAACTAAAGTTCTCTAGAGTTGTACATGTAGTTTATATACTGTAGGCAGATAGTATGGATAATCAGTGAGTCTGGAACTGGAGAGCTATGCACAAAGTATAATGGAAGTCTATTAGTAAATGCGCAGCAGATCAGCAAATGCAAGTCAGATATGAAGCACAGGTAACAGATCAGTAAGCAGGACAGGAATATACACAGCCAGGACACCAGTACAGGTAGATCACCGAAAGGAGATAGAAGCAAGTATGCACAGTGGACTTAGAACACAAGAAGCTGGCTCTTGGATGTTTGATCCAGATCGGATCTGTGGTCCGGATAGAAGCAGGATCAATCAGATCGGATCAGATCGGATCAGATCTGAGATCAGATGTATGGAATATGACAAGGACCTTAGGACCATAGGACCAAGGGTCCGAAGGTGGTCCAGATGTACAAAGGTACAGATGTCCAGAAGTAGGAGTAGCAGAGTGTTGGATGGATGATGGATGGATGGATGGATAGACAGATGGATGGATGGATGGATGGATGGATGGATGGATGGATGGGTAGATGGATGGGTAGACGGATGGACAGATGGACAGATGGATGGTATAACTAAGAGGAAGACTACCACAGGTAGAGTCGAAGGTGGAATAGAAGATGGACTACAATCGGACAAAGTCCAAAAGTAATTATATGACAGAGAGTCAAGGCTCCGGACTAGGGAGTACTCCCATAGTCCAGAGCCAGAGACTTACAAGGGCTGGAGCCCAAGTGAGAATGGAAACAGAGTTATATAGACAGCAGCATAAGTAAGGATATAAGCAATGATCAGACTAAGGTCTGCAGGAGTTATACTACAAGTTTATATACTGTAGGTAGCACGCTGGAAGGTAAGTAAGCATAGTCCGAGGCTATGTCAGAAACATAATAGTAAGTACAGCAAAACATCAGGCTATGAACTCGGAGATAAAACTTGTATGGAATAACTTATTGAGACAGAGGCAGAGATAACCGATAGCTGGAGGCAGAGATGACCAAGAGGCAAAGGCAGGGATGACTGAGAGCCGGTGGCACAGGTATATCCTAAAAGGGGTAATGCACAGGTGCGTGGGAATGTTTTTGGATATGAACATGGATCGGATATGGACACGGATCAGATATGGATCGGACAAGTGTCTCGGATCAGATATGGATCGGATGAGTGTATTGGATCGGATATGTGAACTGGATTGAGTAGGGATTGGATGGATGTGGATTTGAGCAGGATGTTATAGTGGAAGTGGAGTGTAGAATCCGGTATATGACAGCACTCACCACCAGCTCAGTGACCTGTGCTGACAGAGCCATATGAGCATTGCCTGCAGGAATCTGCCAAGTGCCAGAAATGATGCCCACAATCTGAGCAGTGAGGGCCTTGAGACTGGCCAAGGAGGTATCAACTTGGGTAGACATTGGGATTGAATTGGAAGTGTTGAAAAAGCAAAATATTTTCAAATCAGGATGAAATCAGTTATCACAAGGATGATGTTTCAAAGCAAACAAGACATCTGAAACATATTCTTGACGTTCATTGATTGTTTTTCCTTATTTGGTCATGGTTGACTTTGCAGGGGCTTCTGGCCATGCTTTGACTGTCCAAGTTATCTCTTATCAATCTATCTGTTGATCAGTTAATCAGCCACCATGAGATCAGTTAGATTTGATGCCTCCCCACCCACTGATCATAATTCAATGGATGTGGATGACTCAGATGTGTCCCAGACACCACTAGGTGTGTCATTTATGTATGATAGCCTTTCAATTTGCTGATCAGGCATTAGATTCATTGAGCAATGTGTACCTTGGGCCAGATGATGATATTGAAGATGATTATTTATCATCCAGTGGTCTGGATTTGTTGCAGGCAATCCCTGGTAAGATCTACCATTGATATGTACAACTTGTAAATATTTATGCTCACCAAAATCTCACAGATCAATCACTCCCAGCCCTGGGTGAAGCATCCAATTTCTTCACCAACCCAGATGTGTACCTTGGGCCAGATGAAGATCTGATTGAGTCTGATGTGTACCTTGGGCTGGAAGAAGATTTGATTGGGTCTGATGTAGTGGCACAATGTGCTGATACTCCCAGAAATGCTCTGGCAATGCCAGAAGTATGCCCTTCATATGAGTATATCCCCACCATCTTGGCCACCATATCTAATACATTTTCTTGATAGCAAATATGACATCTCCTGGCCATCACTTAGCCATGCTGGAGCTCACTGATGTAGATGTAGATTCAATGGTGCAGGATGCATCAGTAACATGTAAGTTCATTCTCACCACCCTATCCCTAATACTCAATCTATGTCAACAGCAAATGTTCCATCTCCTGGGCATCACTTAGTTAACCCAGAACTCACTACTGAAGAATTGTATGCCATGGTCTGGGAGTTCCAGCCATTTGGGACATATGACTACCCAGAATGTGAGTGTCTGCTCATGCCTTATATGAATGTCTCCTAATTTCGGGACTGTGAGTTTTTGATGTGCCCCTGATGGATTTCCTGCTCTTCTTGCTCTCTTGTGTGGGGATCTACCATCTGCCGAGTCATCATCAGCTTCCTTTTCTGTCTCCTGAGTGTTGCTCTGTGCTTCTGTCAAGGAATCCTGAGGGCTTTGGTGAATTGCCCTTTTTCTTTCTGATTTTTTTTTTGCAGGAGAAGGTGACTTGGAAGACACCACTGATGGTACTATCTCACTGTCCTTGTTTTTCCATGCTTCGAACAGGAAGGTTGAACATTTGCCTGCCTCCTGCTGAGCATACCAGAAATTTAGCAACACCATTGTATCCCAATGTTGCAATTTCGATGGTTCCTTCAGGTCCACATTAGCCAGAAGAAATGTTCTTGCTACAAACTCATCTTGCCTGTGTATGATGGTGCTCCATGGAATAACCACCTTGTCATTCCCAGAACAAAGTCCTGTGTGCATGTGTTCATTCATTTTGCACTCAGCACCTAGCAAAAAGGAGATAGAGCTCAGACTTCTAGAGGATGGTAATGCCCGTAATGCAGCACCCTCTTGCAGATCTGTTGCAATGTGGATATCCATGGGGTTGGCAATTGAAGAGGCTCAAATTGCATTGCTGATTGAGATTTAATGAATGGGAAGAAGGCCAACAGAGACACAGAGACTAGATATTGCCTGGCAACAAGATTGCATTCAAGGCCAAATAGATGGATTCACTCGGTCTGCTTTTATGCATCTTGGAGAGGGATTTGATGCAGATGATGATCCTGATGACTTGAACATAGATATTCTTGATGATCTCAAAGATGACCCAGCAGATTTTACCAAAACATCCAATGTATGGACAAACACCCCTGAGCTCACCATAATTCTATTTCCATCAAACCTTGGGGTTTATTGATGCAGACTCTGTATGGCAGATGATCTGATTCCACTGGAGATGTTGCTTTGTGAAGGGCAGGCTAATGATGCCCTTCATAATCTCCACATTCATTTGTGCAACAAGGCTATCCTGTTTGCAACAACAGTCAGGCAAGCCAAATCACAAGCACTGAAAACTTGAGCTTGGTCCCAGGTGACGTCTGTGTAGCAGGCAGTATCCCTCCATGCCAGTATATATATAAGGACCAGGAAGCAAATGATATGACTGGAGCTGGGGCAAGACCAGCTTCAGAGATACAAACCCCTGCTTTGCAAGCAGCTCAAAGTCAGCTCTGCCATTGGTGATCCAAATGCCCAAGGTCAGCAAAATGAGTCTCTTGCCTGGTTCTTGTCCATTGAAGTTGACCTGGGGGGTCTGAATCACTTATGGAATGAGGAATGTGAGTTCCAGCATGCTTGACATTTCCTGCCATGACCTGACAGGACCCATCCAAAGTTTACCAAGTTCATTGGCTTTGGGCAAAGGCACTGCAGGATCAATGGAAGGAAGAAATAGAATTGGTCCAATTGGAGATGAATTGGACATGCAACTTTTTCTTGTGGAAAGCAGCCCAATGGGGTGACCAGATGCAGCAATCATTGGTGAAAGATCTTCCAGGTTATGCATGCTACTCTGGAAGGCAATCCCACATGTATTCATTACCAATCCCACATGTATTCATTACCAATCCCACATGTATTCATTACTGGCACAGGATGCACAGACAGCATTTCAAGCCCTGCAGATGGTGTCAATGGATGCTGATGATGAATGAATTTGTTTTGCTGATGATTTGCAAAACCAATTTCCACCCAAAACCTGAGTGCCAGGAATTGTCTGGGTCAGTCCACCCAATCTTGACTCCCGGAAATTGTCTGGATCAGCCCATGTCTGAGTTTAAATTTCTTATCCATCCATCAGTGACTGCTATCTGCATATCTGAAACAACTGTCATTGCTGAAAAGACACACACTGATTGGGTTTGCAATGCCACCTTTGCAGCACAACTAAGTGTGCTCAAAATACACCCTTCCATGACCATCCCTGACCACATCAAACTTGCCCCAACCATGTCAGTCACCAAAGAACACCCTGAAGGGTTATATTTCACTTTTACAGAAGCACATGAAGACATTATCACTGCTTGTGTTATTGCAGAAGTTTTAGCAGAAGAAGCTACTATACACCCTGCTGCAACCCTTATCAACCCCTCCACAATTGGGCAAGTAACAGTAGAAACACTTGGCCCTACATCTTCCTCTGAGCCCAGGGAGTTTATTGCAGCTGCTGAAGAATCCACCCCTTGTCCTTCTGCTCCCTTCCAAGGAGACCTTCCTGATGACTGCCTGTCCTATAAACATCATTGAGGCATTCATTTCAGAAAAGCAAGAGTGCAGTGTAAATACTACAATCTAGCTAGTATGATAGTGAACTACCACCTATGCTAGTATATGTTGAATGCTTGCCTAGCTGCTATACTTGCAGAGCAAGAACATTCGACCTGAGGGGTTGCTGGTGGATATACTTTATCAAATGCTAATGTGTGACATGTGATACTACTATAAGATGTTGCCAAAGGTAGCGGTAGCATTGCCACTGATAGTGCTGTGGAAACTGTGGATGCCAATGCTAAGTGTGCTGAGTATGATATATATACTGATGGTACTGCGAGAAGCGCTAATGATGAGTGGTGTGATAGTGAGCACTGATGACTATTATAGCACTGTAGCGATGGTAGCAGTGAAAGTGATGAGTATAGCGATGATAGCATTGATAGCAATGGGTAGGGTGATGATAGCATCGAGGGTGACAACTATAGCGGGACAGCAAAGACTGTAAAAGAATTCAGAGATAATAGATTTTCAAAGTAGATGTATTCATATAGCGATAGCAGTAGCAATACGGGGATCCTGTCAAATGAGTGATACAATGTAAGAAATAATAATAAGTGACTTCTCCTACCGCTGTACAGTAGAAGGGGAGTGAAGTATGAGTCTCAGTAGGTAGGAAATTATATACCTAAGTAATAGCAACAGAAAGGGATAGGAAAACCATGCAGTAGACATGTAATAAGGATGTACTACATATCACAAAACATAAGGCAAGGAAATTTACATACCAGCATGGCTAGGTGGATATAGGATGGAACAGAATTCTTGAGCCTTTAGGTTGCCAAATGGGTCTCAGCAAGTTACTGGAGCTGCGTGCAGCATGGGAAAGTTTCCATAGGGTGGCCACTAAGCAGCAATGAGGCTGCTGGAGCTCAGAATGGAGCCAGAGATAGGGGTAACATATGGAAAATGGGCTCAGTAAGGGACAGAGAAGCTGAGGGGTAAGGATAATGATAGTAAAATACTTCAGGCTTGATACCTATATGATAAAGGGGTCATACAAGCCTATAGTGAGTTTGACTGCCACAGCAGTCAGCTAGTCTACTCCCTGTCCTCACCTCATCGCCACTCCATAAATTGTTCTCCAACCTAGATGAAAACATGAAATGCTGCTTCTGCCATGACCTTGGCCATCATCAAGCCAACTGCCCTCACTATAAATGCCACATTTGTGCTGCTTTCCAACCCAGCCATCTCACCCTTTACTGCCCTCAGTTTCATGGCAAACCACCATTCAACCTTACATACTGCAATGAGGGCTTCTATGATGCCCTTCATGAATGGGAACACTATCATTCCCACAGTTGATGTGAAAGCACATGATAGAATTTGGGCATGTGGGGCAGAAGAGGCAGCATATATGTTGAGACACACAGGAGGAGATGATAATGATGATGAAGCACACTTCAACTACCCAGATGATATCTACTGGGCCAATCAAGAAATGTAAAGTCAGTGACTTTATGCATTAAAAAAGGGGTAATGTTACAATCATATGTACCCCTATTCATTTTCTCTTCTTTCTCCGCTATATCTTTACTTATGTCACCATTACCTTGTATATCATACATCTCAACACATCTGTACTATAGTTGCCTTCCTTCTTAGGATATGCACTTACATTCTCATGTCTCATTTCTCATACCTCTTTTGGCAGTCTTGGCCTGTGTATGCATAGCTATCCTATTTAAGCACAGTGTACTTGTCCCTTGTTCTTTACTTGAATCTTACTGGGTTTTACCTGGAACTTCCTTCACTAAGGCCTTTCAACCTTAGTCATCTGAATAATATCTAAGCTTAGCACTCCTAAGTCTTAGTTTCAAGTGAACCCTTGTCTCAACTCAGCTAGTTCCATGTTGCTATTGCTTCACAGAGCTATCTTCATCATGACCGATAACATACTTGACCTGGCAATCTCATACCAGTACTCAACTGCCTTGTTGATACTGAGAACTATTGCTCTTTTGCTTTAGTGCCAAGATCCACACTACAAAGCCTCTCTTTTGCATCTTGTGTGTTAAGAACTATCCCAGTTCATAACACAGTGCAACAACAAACTTTTGGGTCCTTGACATTTACCAAGCTCATTTATAGAGCAACTTGCTTTAGTTCCTTGGATATGTGTTGTCCCATCTGAGTCATAGATCAAGTCAAGGTTGTCCCAGATTGGAAGTTAAAAGTTTATTGTCCCAACTTATTGCCAAATGTATGCAGTGAGAATTTTTTGGCCTAGCATTCTGCAAATGGCTGTAAAACAGAGTTTCAATTTAGTACATATTTGATTACATGGCATATCTACTATCTATATATGAATTTTGTGTCCTATATATACTTGTCATTTTTGTTATCTGACTATGAATCTAACAATAACCCTTATCCGTGCCAACAAATTCAGCAATTTTGTCCATACATATTCCCTATTCATTTATGAATTTAGGTTCAGAACCAATTGTAGACCTTTTCAGGTTTTGATGATGAATTTATCCCTAAATTTGAATGGAATCTTTCACAGACTCTTATCCTGCCATGTTTCAGGTATTACTGTATGTTATCTGTACTTTAACCTAGTGTCTCACAGATGAACTGGCAAGTCTCCCAGGTGAGTCACATGATATGAATTTCTGTCCAAACAGGACCTTAGTAAAGCTCTATATCATTTTATCATTTTTGTGTCAGTTTTCTGATGCTCTATACTACTATCAGTTCTGTCAGTCATTTTTTTCTCTATTATTTTGCTCGCCACTTATGCAAATTGTAGCAAAAGCATCCCAACCCTCTCAAGATGTATCATGGTATATGTTATCAAGATGTCAAGCCAACACCACTGCAGAAATTCATTTGGTGAATTTTTTCAATCTCTGCAAACTCAGCCTCTTGTGTAAGAAGCACTAAGGCTCTGGCTGCAAGTTTCTTAGGGTGTGGGACCTGTTTAAAATAAAGGCGCATTGAATAGTTAGACAAGACATTAGTGATAGTTATGCAATAAGGAGAGTGATAATTCTGTGATGATAAATGATAGATTTCGATGATACAGATAATAACAAGTGCGATACAAGAATGAGACTGATCTGTAAGACTGATCTAATTGCCTGTCTGCAGAAATGAGTGTACATGAACTATTTTATACTGTGAAATGCTAATGCATCACAAAAATTGCATGACCAAGACATGGCAATATATGGTAATATTTTTGGTGCCTACCATGTCAGCAGTGTCAGGTCCAGGGCCCAGTATATATTGCAATACTAGGGAACTGAAAAGTCTGTCTGACGAGTGCTTGTATGTCATAGATGAGCACATGACTTAGTATTTCATTTAGGTATTTCAGATATTGTTGGACATTAACAGTCAACCAGATAGCAAAGACATTGCATGGTATTGTCCACAATAATGAGAGTACAAAGTATTGCTATGCAATGGAATGTAAGGAAAATTGATTCATAGCTATCCAGATACCATGTAGGTATCTGTAAAGTACACTAGGCAGCCAGGGAGCATAAGTACAGAGTGGTCAACTTTGTCAGTGGGTAGACAGAAATGTGATATGAAGCAACAGAAACACGAGAGCATGAAAATGATAGCATGGAGGAATAAATGAAGTCCTGAGAGCAATGCAACATGAGAACACTATCAATCAAAGTAGCGGAGAACATCAGTAAGAGCCTACAGTATAAAGACATACCTTAGAAGAAAGCACCTACTTCTGGCAGTGCGCTCGTCATTTGGGATGTCAAGCAAGTTCAGATGGCTGCTCATCATCTGATTCCATGACACGCTTCCTTTTCCCCACAGCCTTGTCTGTGATCTTAGTCTTTTCCCAGCTGACTTCCCTTTCTTATGGTACTGACTCCAGGTACCTCATCTTCATCCTCCTGTGTTAACTCACTTAATCCAAGCAAAAAAGGAGCAGGACCTTTCTTGTGCAGGGATGTATGATGAGGTGGAGTTGGAGAACAAGGCTGACAGGGTGGAGTGCCTATCTTACATAGGGATGTGCGACAGGGGGGAGTTGGGAAATGGGGACAATGAAGGGGAGTTAGGGAATGGGGATGGGGGGGAGTTGGGGAACAGAGACAATGAGGGGGAGTTGGGGAACAGAGACAATGAGGGGGAGTTGGGGAATGGGGACAATGAGGGGGAGTTGGGGAACAGGGACAAAGAGGAATTGGGGAGTGAGAGTGACGAGGTGGTGAAAGGACTGTGACAGTATCAGGTACTGCAGGAACAGCCCATTTAGGTGGGATTGGATGAGGATGGACATGCTTGAGGGGGGAATAAGAGTAAGAGGAGGTATGAGGAGTAGTATAATGTCTTCAGTGAGCAGGAGAGCCCCTACCATGTACAGGAGCAGAAGAACGTCCATAAGGCACAGGAGAATGGATCCAGTGTAAAGACTACAATCTAACTAGTATGATAGCAAACTATCACCTATGCTAGTATATGTCAAATGTCTACCTAGCTGCTATACTTGCAAGGCAAGAACATTCAACCTGAGGGGTTGCTAGTGAATATACTTTGTCAAGTGCTAATGTGTGATGCGTGATACTGCTATAAGATGTTGCCAAAGGTAGTGGTAGCATTGCTGCTAATAGCACTGCAAAAACTGTGGATGCCGATGCTAAGCATGCTGAGTAGGATGAATACTGATGATACTGTGAGAAGTGCTAATGATGAGCAGTATGATAACAGGTACTGATGACTATGATAGTGCTGTATGCCAAGGGACAGCGATGAGTGACAGCACAATAATGATGATACTGATGCTTTTGTGATGGTAGCAGTGAAAGTGATGAGTATAGCAATGATAGTGTCGATAGCGATGGGCAGGGTGATGATAGTGTCGAGGGCTACAAGTATAGCAGGTGTCATATTCCATACATCCGATCCAAGATCCGATCAGATCCGAT
>MU172966.1:90713-155555 GCA_016695475.1 Suillus decipiens
AGTCACTTACAATCATTTCTTATATCATATCACTCATTTGATGGGATTCCCATACCACTACCACTATCGCTATACAAAATACATCTTCTTTGAAATCCAATATCTCTAACAGTTCTTTGATGGTCATCGCCCTCAATGCTATCATTACCCTACCCATCACTATCAACGCTATCATCGCTATCCTCACCACTACTACCGCTAAGCATTGGTACCATCACTTTCATGCTGTTGCTCATTATTGCCCCTCAGCATACAGTGCTATCATAGTTATCAATACACACTATCATACCACTCATTGTTAGCACTTCTTATGGTACCATTGGTATCACTGGCATCACCAGTATCCATCCTACTCAGCATGCTTGGCATTGGCATCCACAGTATTCACACTGCTATCAGCAGCAATGCTACTGCTATCATCAGCAACATCTTATAGCAGTATCATGTGTCTCATATTAGTGCTTGACAAAGTATATTAACTAGCAACCCCTTGGGTCAAATGTTCTTGCCTTGCAAGTATAGCAGCTAGGTAGATACTCGACATATACTAGTCTAGGGGGTAGTTCGCTATCACTCCAGCTCGATTGTAGTCTTCACACTGGTATCCACAAACACCCAAGAAAAAGGATCAAATGACACACAGTATGACCTCTCAAGATGCAATTGAATACTTGGTTAAGAAAGTCATTGCTGCCTCTGAAACCATTGTCACACAGAAGGCTAATCCCAGATCAAAGTGTCTGTGCACTGCCCCAACTGATCACTATTACATTGTGAAATATTCTCATGATAGTTTCAATCTTACAGCATGGTTAGTTGATTTGCTGGATGATCCAGCGGTTGAAGTATGTCTTTCTGTGTTTCACTCAAGTTTCATTGCATTTTTTTCAGAACTTCATCCCTCGCCTCAAAGACCATTTGCTTGCCCAGCTCTGTGGACTTGCATATAATGGTGACAAGTACAACTTCTCCAATGAAGATCATGACTCTGTTATCATTGGCGAGAACAAACTTTTCCAGCATAGTACATTGTGCATTAACTATACAACATATGATCTATGATGCTGTAAAGACTACAATCTAGCTAGTATGATAGCAAACTATCACCTATGCTAGTATATGTTGAAGTCTTGCCTAGCTGTTACACTTGTAGGACAAGTACATTCAACCCACAGGATCTGCTGTCTACTGAGGTAAAAGAAAGTGCACACTATATGGGACATGAAAGTCCGAAGCTCTACAGTCAAATCTGATGGCTATACAGGATGTCCAAAGCACAGGAATTTCAGGTCCACAGGTTGGTAACAATGGAGAGGGTAATAAAAGAGTGCAAGTGTTTCAGCTTGATATAGATGTGATGGGAGGGTTGATATGATGATGAGGATAGTGTTTCTGTTATGACTGGGATTGGTCGCGACACGACTACTCAAAAGAGAGTAGGACGAATGCAGAAGGCATGGACGTATGATGATACAAGAAAACAAGGTAAATGATGATGTGGCAGAGCCACATAAGTACAACAACCAGTTCGTAGACTGCATCGTGAGACAGGTAGTCCATGGTCATACACATTATGTAATCAGCGGAAGAGAAAATGTATAGGGGCACATATGACTGTAACATTACCCCCGTGTTTATGGTAAAGACACCATCTTTACTCATCTTGATTGGCCCATGTTAAGACCATACTCAATAGGTAAGAGATCCGAAGGGCTTTGGCCTCAGTTCGTGCACTGTGCCCCTTTCCTGAGTACTACCCTTTATTTCAGAGGAGTAACCTTCATCCAAGGGTCCGGATGTGCTTGCGTAGTGGATCCAAAGGTCCAAAGGTATCGGATATGGCACGTCCGGTGTATATCCGAAACATATAGGTGGAAAGAGTACGTCCGGAGGGTATCTGGAGCGTACAGATGAATTCGAGGTATAAGGCTAGTAGCGGACGAGGTCCATACTAGAAACTAATGGATATAGACTACCGGAGGTAGAGTTGGAAATATAGACTATAGGAATCAATCCTAAGTCTTGGAAGATGCTTAGAGTTGGAAGTGGATTGGGTTCAGATGAACGGAATGAGCAGAATCTAAGATGATATTTGAACTCAGGTTCTCTAGAGTTGTACATGTAGTTTATATACTGTAGGTAGATAGTACGGACAATCAGTGAATCTGGGACCGGAGGGCTATGCACAAAGTATAATGGAAGTCTATTAGTAAATGCGCAGCAGATCAGCAAATGCAAGTTGGATATGAAGCACAGGTAACAGATCAGTAAGCAGGACAGGAATATACACAGCTGGGACACCGGTACAGGTAGATCACCGAAAGGGGATAGAAGCAAGTATGCACAGTAGACTTAGAACACAAGAAGCTGGGGCGCTCGGATGAGTGATCCGGATCGGATCTGTGGTCCGGATAGAAGCAGGATCAATCAGATCTGATTGGATCTGATTGGATCTTGGATCGGATGTATGGAATATGACAGCCCAGTAGATAGGGTCGTCGGAGATGAAATGACCATCTTCATCGTAGTTGTTTTCAATAGCTCTCGCCTCATCCTGCTCTTGACAAGCACATGTGTACTTCTCGTCCTCCTCTAATTCCCAAGCAGCAAGCATGGCGTAGAAGTCTGGGTGTTTAAAGTCCTTAATAGGGAACCTGACATCTTTCCCTTTCAGCAAGGGGCAATAAATGGACAAATGTCCGGGGGTGATGACATGACAATACACACAGTGGTATTGGTTGCAGGTTTTATGACAGTGACCCATACCTTTGCAGATTCGGCAAGTGCAGTTCTCATTGGGGTTAGAAGTGGATGCACGTAGGGGAGGAGCAACAGTGACATTACCATAAGCAGGGTCTTGACTTTGCGACCAGTGTCGCTTTCCCGCTGCTCTAGTCTTCATAATTGGGTGCAAGTCTTTAGGGATGTGGGCTCGAAAAGGACATCTAGTTACTGGTTCAAGCACTGGCTTGGCATCCTCTGTTTCCGCAGCAGCAATGAGCTCTTCTATGGAAGAGGGTGTAGTAATGCCTAAAGCAGCGACTGGTACGAACTCTGGGAGTTGAACTACGACCAGGGGTAGAGATGTTGGTGCCGGTTCATATAATCCGGCAGGGTGCTCTTCGGTCCAGGTCTTAACAGACTCTGGGGACGGAGCAGAGGAATGATGGTAGTTTGGAGGTGTGGTCTGATTCTGGATAATGGTGTGAACAGGGTTTACCATTCGCAATGGGGATGATGTTTGTTCAGTCTCGTAGTTACATAGTACATTGACTATGTCAGTGATCACTTGCCTAGCCTCTCTAGAGGTGTCAACTGACTGCTGGATGTCTTGGATGATGGCAGAAGTGGTTTCAGAGGCGCTTTGGACAGCAGCCAGCAAGCCAACAAGGTTGCTAATAGTAGAGCAGGGATTTGGAGGGAAGGCAGTATCTGTGAGAGTGGCTCGGCTAGCTTCCACTTCAGCCACTGGACTATGCAGTCTAAGGGTTTCTTCTGCCCTGGCGTTAATGACCTGTATAGCTTCTCTAAGGTCTTCCTCAAAACCATGAGGGAGGAGACATAGAGCGTGAGTCCTAATGCGCCTTTGGAGGTGCATAATGCTGAGACGAGTTTCTTGGCATGGGATTCTTCTAGCCCATACTTCAAGGAGGATGGCATTTTGTATGATGTGAATGACGAGGGAAGTGGTGAAGGCGTCTCTATGGATGATGATGTTGTTGACTTTGATAGCATATTCCTCACACATGAGGACAGCTTCAATGAATGTATATTCTTCAAGGTCATCGAGGTAATGCATGAAGCATTCTGTGTTGGTGTCACATTCATGGTCTTCAGCAGGGGTGGTGATGACAGCAATGGGTCTAGTGTAATCTTGAGCGACTGGGGTGACAAGCACATCAGTGCTGTCTGTGAATTTGGAGATAGAGGATTCGGTGGGAATAGAGGCATCGGTCATAGCAGGTGTAGCAGGGACGAAGACATTGGAAGACATGTAGTTATCATTGTTTATATCAGAAGACGACTGGAGTGAAGTGGGTTGGAGGGATTTCAAAGTTTGTGTCGTCTTTTATATGCTTTGAGGGTATCTCCAGCATTCTCCAAGTTTTCTTCAGGTAGCCATTCATTATTGGCTGATGAATATCCCTTCCATGTCACCAGGTACCGTTGGCATTTGCCATTTCCTTTATGGGATAGGATGGCTTCTACTTCGTATTCTTCTTCTTTGTCTATTATGTCAGGTGGTGGTTCTAGGAAGTTCAGTCCATGAATGTCATTTTCACTATAGGACAATAACTGGGAAGCATGGAACCTGTTGTGAATTTTCCACTGCTTCAGGAGTTGGAGTGTGAATGTGATTGAGGATAGGACTGCGGTGATCAAGAATGGACCATAGTGTTTGGGTGCAAGTTTCCTGGATGGTAATTTCAGTCATAAATTCTCCGCCAATAGCCATACTTTTTCTCCTATTTTCCATGGTGTGTACTTCTGCCCGTATGATCATTCGGCCATCTTCTGCATTGCAATATTATGGCATGAAATTGCTTCTTCTCTGATCTTTTGTAACATGCAGACTTGTTCTTCGGCTGTTGGTACAGTAGAATCTGGGATTAAATGGGGAATAGCACAAGGTTCGTATCCCATCATTAGGAAGAACAGCGATGTGTTCCTAGCATCGTGTTTTCGATGATTGTGTATGAATTCTGTGATAGGTAAATGTTCTACCCAGTCTTCTGGGTTGTTGCAGCAGTAGATTCAAAGGTACGTTTCTAGTTCTTGGTTGAGTCATTCAGTCTGTCCATCTGTCTGTGGATGGTAAGCAGTTGAGGGGGCAATGGAGTATTTGAGGAGTTGTGCCAGTTCTTTGGAAAATCATGATAGGAATTGTGGTCCATGGTCTGAAATAACCTTATCATATAGCCCAAACTGTCTGTAGACATGTTTTAAAAATAGTTTGGCTACCCCTTCTGACATGATTTTTTTGTGGCATGGAGGAATAATTACCCCCTTCATAAGCCCATGGTCTACCACAACCATGATACTATCAAAGCCTCCAGAGGCAGGGAGGTCGGTTATTAGATCGATGGACAGTTGGGTGAAAGGGCAGGTAGCAGAAGAGGGGATAGGGGTCAGCAGGGGACGAACAGGGTGGGTATCGGCTTTCATCTGCTGCCAGAGGGTGCAACCATCAACATACTTCCAAATATAGGAACCCATAGCTGGCCACCAGGCTTCATGTTTGACCAATTCTTCCATCTTGAAATAGCCAGGGTGTCTGGCCATAGGGTGGTCATGGTATTTAGCAAGGATGGCTGGATGATGAGCGGGTGGAATGTAGGCACAGTCCTTAAAATAGAGGATATCATGGTCTATCCTCCAATCAGATAATGCTGACTTCATGGGAGGCAAGCAGACACCATCAAGGGCATCAGAAGCGGTATGGAAAACTGGATCATCCATTGGGTCGGAGGTGCGCAGGGTGTCAGCAAGGTCGGTGTTGAGGAGGTGAACAAATAAGGAATCAGGGAGGAGGATTTGATCAACATTATCGTCCTTTCCAGTCCCATGATCATGGCATTGTGATAGTGCATCTGGAGCTGCAAGTTTACTGCCCGCAATGTGGTGGAGTTCAATATCAAATTCTGATAAGAATAAGTGCCAACGTGCTTGGTGACAGGTGAGTTTCTGGGCGGTATTAAAATAGAGCAAATTCTTGTGATCTGTAAAAATGATGATTGGATGTGGATTCCCATCCAGATAATGGCACCATTCTGCTAAGGCACAAATAACCGTGAGGAGTTCTCTATCGAAAATCTGATAATTACGTTCTGCAGGGTTCAAATATTGGGATAGGTACACGCAAGGGTGATAGACACCATTTTCATTGGTCTGTAGGAGGACGCCCCCAGTAGCTACCAGAGAGGCATCCATAGCAATTGCAAACTGTTGCAGGGGATCAGGATTACGGAGGACCAGTTTGGTGGTAAAGGCTTGCTTGAGCTCGTTGAAGGACTTTTGCGCACTATCATTCCATTCAAACTTCTTGTCTTTCTTAGTTAGATCAATGAGTGGTCGCGCAATATCAGAATAATGAGGAACGAAAGATCTGTAGAAGTTGCAGAAGCCGAGGAGTGATCGAACCTCAGATACGTTCTTTGGCACTTCCCACTTCCAAATCCCTTTGACCTTTTCGATGTCAGAAGTAACCTGTCCAGGGCAAATGACCATTCCCAGGTACTCAACTTCCTCTTTGTCAAAAGCGCACTTCTCTGGTTTACAATATAACATTTCTTTCCTGAGTTTTTCGAGGATCCTACACGTGCACTTTCGATGTTCTTCCAGATCATTTGAGAATATGAGGAGGTTGTCCATGTAGACAATGAGCCAACCTTCATTTAGTTCTTGTTGAAAGGTACAGTTCATATAAGCTTGGAATGTTGCCGGGGAGTTGTATAGACCGAAGAACATCACATTAGGTTCATACAATCCAAATTCAGTTGTGAATGCGGCTTTCCACCTATCGTCAGGGTGAATGCGGATGTTGTTATATCTGGAGCGTATATCCATCTTCGTAAAGTATTTGGCTTTATGAAGTTGGGCAATGAGCGAGGTAGGGAGTGGGAGAGGGTAGGCATTCTTGACAGTCCATTTATTGATATACTGGTAGTCCTGAGTTGGTCATAGGTCTCCGCTCTTCTTTCCAATGAAGAAGAAGCCGCTAGCTTGAGGGGATTTAGATTCCAAAATAAATCCTTTGGCTAGGTTCTCATTGATGAATGCTTTGACCGCATCTCGTTCCTTAGGTGGCAGTGGGTAGATCTTGGATACCCTTGGGACATATCCTGGTTTGGTTTCGATATGATGGTCTGTCCCTGGTTGTTCCGGTGGCAAATAGTTGAGTCTGTCTTTAGCAAATACATTGGCAAAGTCATGAAGGTATGCGGGGACGAGTTCTTCAAAACTCTTCTTCTTCACTTCCTTTTCAGCCATTGCAAACTCCTGCGATTTGCTACTGAATTTAAGTGGAGTCGCATGTTGTTCAGCATATGATGTCCTGTCTCTTGTAAGAGGTGTATCCATGGAGACGTCTTCGATGATCCTGACTGTTTCACCATTGAGTGCGTATTCTGCCAAAAATTCTCCTTCCTCCAAAGGGTAATCTGCTACATTTCAGACCAGTTCCTCTGGTGTGTCCATCCAGACATCCTCTTTCGTGTCATAGCTCTCATCATCTTCAGTAGGGAGCATGGCTGGTACTGGTTCGTCTTCATCCATAACTTCTTCGATAGAAGTGAAGGGCTGGAGAGGTTCTCTTCATTCACTACTGACACTTCTTTCCACTTTCCTCTTTCCTTTCCTTTGTTCTTCAATCGGCCGCTGTTCTTTGACAGCTGGCTTTGGACAGAATGATTCTTCTAGCTCCACCTTCTGTTTCTCGGGCCATGGTATGGGCTCTATTGGTTTCGAGATCTTCTTTGGTTTTGATATCAGGATTGGTTCGACTTCCATCGGTTCCAGCTTCAGAGTTTCTTCTACTATTGGAAGTGAGGCATCATAGGTGTTGTCATCTACAGTAATCAATTCTTCCGCCTTTCTTAACTTCGATTGGGTCCACCTCTTCTTAGGTTGAGGTCAGAAGAAGGTTGGCAAGCGGTTGGTAATTTGGCTGTCATAAATAAGAGTTTCTACCTCTTTTGACCTCTTAGTAGCAGGTAAAGTGAGCGTCTCAGCTGCCCAATTGATCATAGGATTCATGGCCTTGAGCCAGGGTATCCCTAAAAGGATTTGGTCTCATCGACCTAGTCTGGTGACATTGAACTTCCCAATCATGACTTGGTCATCTACTTTGACATGGAGCACGCAGTAGTGTGAGATTGGTCTGCTCTTCAAGTAGCTTCCATCAGTGGTGGTTACAGCAAAGGGTTTTCACAGATGGTGAGTTCTAATGTGGTGATCGCAGATGGAATCTTCGGATATGAAAGTTCTGGCTGCTCCAGAATCTACAACTGCGGTGGTTTTGACTGGATCCTTATGAATTTTGGAAAGAAGGGTGATGGGGATACGCATTTCTTTTCGTTCACCTACTTTTCATACAACTCATATGGGTACAATAGGAGAGTCTGTTGTCGACCCAGCTCTCCAATTTAAAAATCCGAGTCGAGTCTCCTCGCTTCTTCTTCTTCTGTTTCTTCGGCAATCTCCTGTTTCCTGACAGGGATTCACTTCTTTGGGCATGCATTGGCGCGGTGACCAGTCTGGGCACAGTTGAAGCACTGGCCCTTCTGCATATATTCGCAGCAATCGGCTTGTGTGAGGCGATCAACTTCCATGGCATTCAGGTCATTCCTTCTAGGAGGTGGGATATACTTTTGCCTGTTCTTCCTCTTTCCTTTTCTATTCCCATCTCCTTTTCTGACTGCGACACACCTCTCCCAATTTGCATTGAGGTTGACCACCACTGCAATATACTTTTCAATGGTTACCAGTACAGTTTCCATCTGACAGATAGCACGTTGAAGGCCTGGCTTAAGCCCTTGCTCAAAGAAATAAATGAGGGTGGTACTTTCTTTGAGCAAAGATTCGATCATGAGGGTGCGGAATTCTGTGATATAGTCGGTGAGGCTCCCAGTGTGTTGGATCCTTCCAATCTTGGTCATGGCATTTACTTGCTTGTCTGCTGTACAGAATGAGGCTCTGAACTTTGAGGCTCTGAACTTGGCTTCAAACTCGTCAAACTTTCCCCACTTTCCACTCAATTTGAAGATGTTAGCATAGAAGTTGGAGGCCCATGCTCCAGCGGTTCCTTCCTTCATATAAGCTAGTGCTGTAGTGATCTGCTTTTCATCGGTGTTGTAGTAGTTGGCATTAATGTGAAAATAAATTTTCATGGAGTAGAGCCATCTTTTGGCATCAGTGGGTGTTCCATTGAAGTTACCAGGTAACCCCACTTTCAATTCTGGTGTGGTGATTTGGACTGCAGATGATCCAGACATTGCTATGTTGGTATCAGTACTCGTATGTCTTTGGTCGAGATTTATCTGGGTTCAGGGTTCACTTCGTGGCGAGTTCTTCTGAATTCTGGTTCTGGTGGTGCTGGCACTAACAGATGTGTGGTGTTCATTAAGACTTTAATCTTTTGTTATGACTGGGATTGGTCGTGACACGACTACTCAAAAGAGAGTGACAGTCATTCGGTATCAGCGTCAAAGTACAAAAGAGTACTATGTTTTGATAGCCAACAAAGACAGTATAGTCATAGAGAGGACTAGACTGGCTGAGTCGAATATAAGATCATGTTCAGACTAAGACCTTAGGAGTGCTAAGACTTAGAATATGATTCAGATGACTAGAGTTGCAAGGCTCTAGTGAAAGGAAGTTCCAGGTAAAACCCAGTAAGATTAAAGTGAAGAAACTACAAGCGATGCACTGTGCTTAAATAGGCCAGTATGTGCACCAAGACCAAGACCGTAACGAGTAAGTAAGTGGTAGGATGAATGCAGAAGGCATGGACATATGATGATACAAGAAAACAAGAAAGGTAAATGATGATGTGGCAGAGCCACGTAAGTACAACAACTGGTTCATAGACTGCATCGTGAGACAGGTAGTCCATGGTTGTACATGTTATGTAATCAGTGGAAGAGAAAATGTATAGGGGCATGTACAACTGTAACAGTTTCACACAATGATAATGAATGGATGATAATATTGCCTGCCTATGGCTTGTTAGACAGGGACCAAGTATCTGGGGCAATCCCCCTTCTACAGGATGGTATGGGATAGTGTCTATGGGTCCCTTATAACATGCTACATGAAAGTCTGGAGTACTATAGGTGAAAGTAGGCAAGTCCGCTTTGGGTCCGAAATTCTATGTAATAAGCCATGAGGTACTATGAGTTGTGAGAATACATATAATGACACTGCGCAATGCATCAGGAATGGGAATATCAATGACTATGCACCAGTGGGGCTAGCTGGGACTGGACTGGACATGGGGAGGACAAGTGCAAAGGTTTCCAAAGTGCAGGAATCTCAGAAACTGTGGGTCCAAGGGTCTGAAACCTTGGAAATGATGGGGTTTGGTGGAAATGGCTTCGGACATCATGGGGTTTGGTGTAAACTTTGTAAAAATGACTATTGACAGGTCACAGAATGTTTGACCATCACAATGCAAACAAGATACTATCAATCCCCAAACTCGTGCCAATGTTATGGTGCTTGCCCAGGAGGATGAGCACACACATCCTTACTGGTATGCTCGCATTATCAGGATATTTCATGTTAATGTTGAATATCGTGATAACAAGGAGTCACATTATTCACAGCCTAGATGCATGAATGTCTTATTTGTGCATTGGTTCAGATGTGATGGGTCACCTGCTGGCTTTGCTGCTAAATGCCTACAGTGCTTGGAGTTCTTCGACCAGGACAGTCTTGTGGAAGTGTTTGGATTCCTGGACCCTGACTCTGTCATCTGCAGGGTACACATTATCCCTGCATTTGCCTACAGTCGCACTGACACACTGTTGGGACCATCTTTTGTCTGCAAAGAGGACAAATATGATACAGACTGGTGCTACTACTATCTTAATATGTATGTATTTTTTTTAATTGCTATGTAATATCTTATTGTGGCTTCTACAGGTTCATTGATCATGATATGTTCATGAGATTTCATGGGGGTGGGATTGGTCACAAGGCCATGTGAGACTGGGATGATTTACTCCAAGGTGAGAAGCTAGGAGATGAGTCCAATTTGGAAGATGAAGGTAATATGGAAGACTTGGAGGAAGAGAGCATTGATGATGACAGCGAGGACACTAATGAAAATGAGGATGGTGCTCATGAGGACCAGGAGGACATTGACAAAGATGAGGATAGTGCACATGAGGATGAGGAGGGCACTAATGAAGAAGACAGTTTTGGCTGATGAGGGCAAGGAGCTTGACAATGACCTGCTTGCAGAGGAGGGCTATGGCGCACTTTTAACTCAATGTTTTGTTTATATTTCATTCACTTAATTTTGCAAGGCAATCTGGGCAATACATTGTATACACTGTATATATCATGTGGATACAATATAGTACATAGTAATCCTATTCTGACAGCATGTAGATATATAATATGTCATGTTGATCGCACTGCGATATGTTTTCTGCTGTTACCGAGATGGTCTGACAGTGACGTGTCAATTATTGTGGCACACAACAGTCTAAATTAGGTAATATCTCAGTTCTGCAAATTTTGTGATGTGGTCCTTGGGTATGAGAGGCTGAACGATTAGGTGAAACAGAGGCAGAAGGGAGTGGCGTTGGACCTGACAGGTAGAGAGGTGGTTGACAGAAAGTACGAGAAATTGAATGAGTGGCGCAGGTAGGGGTATGGATATTAGATTGTTTTTGACAGCTAAGGAGGTGACGGTGACGAAAGACGGACTAAGGGCCAATATACAAGGGAGGGATGACGGCGAATGACGACGAAGGTGAGGTGGAGCGGTGGTGGCTTCAAGCTAAGTGTTGTTTCAGCTATTTCCGGCCGCACACGCTTGGTAATCACTACACTTGTGAACGTCTTTTTAGTCTTTTGGGCACATCACATCTGTCCTCACACAGCGCTCCTTCGAAGACGAGGATGCCATAGATGATATTCCTATGTTCAATGACATCCTCCTTCAACAACTATTCAACTTCGAAGACGAGAACTGGGTAAGATTGATGGAAGTATTTGGGATGAGGTCAATAGATGAAAGGATCGATTCCTGCAGGGGTTATTGACACTGAATTGCCATCACTGTTGGTGGATTCACAAACTGACTTGGAATGCGATGCAGCGGCCAAAGCAGACATCGGTGCTACCTTCTCCAACCAACCAGCTTGATGGAGTAGCAGGAGTAACTTGTTCGTGTAGAAATCTTCATTCGAGCTTCTACCACGAGGGTCTGGAAGTGTGAGGTCAATATCATCTTCCGGATGGGCCTTTCTTCTTGCTCCTGTCAATCGTTTGCTTGTTTTCATCACCTGTCAGCATCTCTCTCATCCTTACATCCATGAATAACCTCCCAATTGTGCATAACTGTTTTATGACGTGGTGTGAATCGGTATGACTCATATACTTCTTCTGCCGTTGTGCTAGAATCTAATGGGGATTGGTAGTACCGCAGAGTGTGAAATGTGCCAGCGTGAAGACAGCCCACAGCTTCACGTTATTTACACGAGGAACGGGCATTCCAACCACTCTTCGTACATATTCTCGATTAAATTCTCCACGATCCTCATTTATATGTTCTACCAACTCGTGCATGGCACTAGCGCATGTCTATGGAGCACACCAAGTCGAGTTACATGGGTGTTCTTAACGCTCTCACACCTTGCTTTGATCTGCAGACACACTGGCACACAAATAAATACGGTGCAGAGCAGCTGAATTCAAAAGACTCTGGCCTATCAAACGAGGAGTATTCCAGATCGACTGTGAAGAAACCCGACCTCCTGGCTCGTACTCTTGATGGGGAAGATGAGATCCCACGTAATACAAAGGCAAGATAACAGAATTTAGACGCCATGTCATGGTAGGTTCGCAATAGCTACGGATCTATTTCGCTTTCCCATGATTTTCTTCAAGGAGAAAGAAAGCATTTGGTCTAGTGTCGAATTGCAATAAGTCGACGCTGTAGTTGGAATCTTTATCCCGGAAGCTTGGTAAAATGGACTTTGGATCTGGTGCACTATTTGATAGCAATCGTTTAGCTTGAAAAAGTGTATATTGGAACATTGCCGTGTAAGCGGATCCACGATGAAGGAATTCAGGTTCATGACAAAGTGAGCGGACACAGAACAAGGAAATGCTCAGCCATCGCAACATACTGGTGTCGTCGGGAATTGGCGCGAACACAGCGCTACTAGCCTACGATCACCGTAGCAATGATATCGGTTTCACTGACAATCAGTGTAGCTTACACCAGACTACAGACCTCTTACGTTGCATCGTGTGAGCCGATGTGCGAATGGTGGAAAGGAGGCAGACTTGGATTGAGTCACAGAAATCATTGAGCACCGCGACAGCGATCGACTTTGCTGGTTGTATCAGATCTCCTCTCAAATTGCTGAAACTAACGCATACCAAAAAACGCTTCCTAATCACGAATGCACAGCGTGAATGAGCAACACTGGAAACAAGAGTTATACATGTAGTGAAGAAGAATACAGTTGAAATGGTCATAATGCATCGACTTTTGTGGATCCTAACGTCGTTCCCAAGTAATTCGACACATATTGCATAATGCATTAACGCATAAGGTTTGCATACCCAATATGCATTATGAGGTATTGATTCGATAGGGTGGGACATGTGTATAATAACACAGTGCATAAATCTATTGTTGTGCCTCAGTGGTATTGTCTCCTTTGACTATGTATAGAAGCCAGTGAGCAATTGAAACGATACAATACTGCATAAAAATGTCTTTAACTTGAAACTTAAAGCGCAAACCTCGTGCCAACAAGCCTGCTGTCTACAACTGGCCTGCAAAGCGGCAGAAAATTGCCACTTGAAGCCCGCAACCGTGTTTTTGGTACCTTGCTGATTATTGATGAACTTTTAGACCCTGCCAAGGAGAGAGATAAGGGAAAATTCTCTGCATTTGAAGGTGGTGATTCATCCATTGCAGATGAGGTCCGTCATGACATTGAAATTGATTCTAATAATGATGATGACGACGACGACGATGTGGGTCCATCAGTCACGCGCAACGATGTCCTTGATTTGTGCCAGCAGCTTGAAGTTACATGTATGCAATATCGTATGTGATCCTCAATTTTCACTTGATTTATCTTCGAAAGTTTCGCACCAACCTCATAATCTTTTTTGTCACATTTTTGGCGGAGGTCACACGTGTCACAGTTATGTGACAAATATCGTCTCGCATATTCCTCATAATGCATAACATTTTGGGGGTCCCATCGGTATGCATTATGACCGTTTTCATAATTATGCGGAATCGAACTTTTTTTTTGGGCTGGTCGGAAACATCCGGGCAGGACCCCGAGAGATTATGAGTGAGACACAATAGCTGCAGTACTAGCTGCCTCGATACACCATGTCTACAACGGAGACTGAGAATACATCATTCAAAACTATTTTCTTGATCAATCTCGTGGTGCACAACCCTATTAAACCGATTGGGAAGAAGAAGAAAAGGTTAACAAACTCAAGGAGGCAAATCGACCATCGTGTTCTTCGGACAAAGGGTCTGGATTGAACACAACGAGTTCCATGTGCTGAGCATCCCACTGTCGATCCAGCATGTGCTTGTTCTTCGCAGGCTCGTCTCTAAACATCAACATCTCTGGATCAGGGGCAATCTCAGCAAGCCAATTCATGAATGCAGCGCGTTTCGCTTTAGGGCATGCCGAGATACTTTTTTACTTGTAATGCCGAGACATCGTAGAGTTCGAAAGAGGTGGATAATGAAATCTTCACATGTCTGCGTAAGAGCAGCTGACTCTGAAGTTCATCTAGGAAGACTGAACTGCGTAAATAGTAGTGGGACTTGATGTAATTGATGTCCTCGTAATTGAGACTGCGCCAATGGCCTAGTGTGAATTTGAGTTGGTAACATCAGCAAATTTCTCAGAGCTATAGAGTTTGGTATACAAGGGATTTTCGGGTGCCGAGAACCTCACAGATTTGTCTGATAGAAAGTCCTTGTACATGACGAAGAACAGGAATGCGAAGCTTTAGATCAGACGAAATAGCCCCCTGAGGGAGGCATATCGAGTTCAGTGGTCACGTGGTGTCACGGTTCTGGGGTCCTAGCCCCAAAAAAAGTTGGATTCCGCATAATTATGAAAACCGCTGTAAACTGTATATGAATATTGTGAGTATATGGAGCAGACCGTGACTTTGGAATCGAAAGCCAGAGACTTGGTGCGCGATTTATGTACGTAAACTCTGGCGTTCCTGAATATTATGAATATTTAGGCGATACCGAGTTCTAACCCTTTATGGGTACCGAAAGTAATAATGGTACAAAGAGTTGACACGTGACAACTTGAGAATTGAGCACGCCTAATCTTGTAGAATCCGCACTAGCAACTTCGGTACTCCCTGCGGCAGAAATTGCTACTGGGTTGCGGCACAAGATTGAAGCACTTTGACATGACGAATGGCCCTTCAATCAGCAAGTCAAAAATTGAACGTTCAAGTTTTCCGTAGTCTAATGAGCAGGTACGCTATGTGAAGTCGAATCATTGCACTCGCGATGACTCAGGTCGCAACTACCTCGTCATCGCTTTTTCGACGGGGAATGACGTGGCTAAGGTGCCATTTCTGGCACTTATATAATGGGCCACCGATATGACTTTTCCAGTAAGCCATGATCTCCGCTGCATCCCTGTTGACACTCCTGACCTTTTCAATCACGGGATTGACCGTTGAAGTTCGCAATTCACTCGTCACACTCCCCATGACCAGGAGGCTAAAGCTCTCTAATGGTACTAGTAACATCTTGCAGCACGATGAAGATCGCCTGGCGGCCTTTGGGGACAATATTCAACCTACTCATGTTCCTTTGGCAAACGCTGAGTGGAACTACATCGTAGCAGTGAACATTGGCAGTCCCCCCACAACCTGTAAGTTCAACACTGAGAGAACATGCGGCTGCTGATGTATCATTGAAGACAACTTGATTGTTGACACCGGTAGCTCGAACACATGGGTTGGCGCCGGAACTCCGTACGTGGGTACCCGCACCAGCGTCAACACTCGACGGTATGTGGCGCTCCAGTACGGTAGCGCCTACTTCGAAGGTATGACATACAACAAGATCATGAGTTGAAAATACCTACAATCATCTATAGGAGTGCTATGGACTGATACCGTCTCACTCGCTAATGCGCTCACCATCAACACGATGCCATTCGGTGTTGCTTATAGGTGGGGGGGTATCAATTGGGACGGTATCCTTGGCATCGGGCCTACAGCCTTGACACTCGGCTCCCTGCCAAATTCACAGGCAAGAACGATCCCAACTATCACTGACTGCCTGTATACCCAAGGCCGCATTCCGAAGCCCATTGTTGGGATGTTTTTCCAGCCCGCCGCTCGGGATGCAGACGACGATGGAGAGCTCACCTTTGGTGGAGCTGACCGTGCCATGTACACCGGCGAAATTGCATACACGTAAGCTACCTCAGCTCCTGGATCAATCCAGACTGATAGTAAATGTTTTGTTTCAGTGATATCACCCCCATCCCCCGCTCATCGAGCCATTGGGGTATCGATCAGAGAATCACCTATGGCGCCATGGAGATCTTAAGCACCACCTCTGGTATCGTCGATAGTGGCTGCGTCTTTGTTTACATTCCCACCTGTGTGTATTTTAGAGTGCAGCGAGTAATAATGGTCTCATCAGCGTTCAATAGATGCCTATCAGAGGTACCAGGCTGCAACCGGCGCCGCTGTGTCTCAGGCGAATGATCTTCTCCAGATTTCCCTTGAACAGTACGATGCTCTAGATAATTTGAAATTCCATATTGGCTATGTACGTCAATTTTGTCAGCCCTGACGCCTTTTGTTCACCATTTTGCACAGGAAACCTACAGTCTCAACCCTAACGCCCAAATTTGGCCTCGTTTTCTCAACAGCAAGCTTAATGGTGATAAAAATGCTATATACCTCATTGTTAAAGACATGGGCGAACGCGTTGCCTTAGGGTTTAACTTTATTAATGGATACGTATTCCTCCAGCGCTTCTACACTGTGTTTGATACCGAAGAGTCCCGTATCGGTTTTGCCGAGACCCTGTTCACTTATGCCACCACTAACTAATGTGGAATTGCCTCTCAAATAGGCTATGGAGGTTTTATGACTTAGCTGGCTTTCTGTATGACTTGATTATAGCAATACAAGTGAATATTGCCGCTGCGCTGCTCGTCTTGTAGGAGAAAATTATGTGTCAGTTTGCGTCTGGTACTATAGAATATTTCTTTGGTGCATCGATACGTAGTATATTATCGTCTATTGGAAGGCGATCGGTTTAAATGAGGGCCCAGTGGTAATACCCGATATAACCCACTCCCTTATGGTAGCAGGAATAAATCTACATAACACATTAGAATGGTCGTATGGGGTGTTCGGAGGCCAATGGAAGCACTTACCTTACTAGGAAGGTTCTGAGAATTGGAAGCCTTGGAAGTAGAGCACAGTGGTCTGGCTTTCCATACTTTCGTGCATGCATAGCTTGATGATGCAAGGCATACTTGATGAATTTTGACGAGGTTGAGTTAACGCTCGTGATTCGAGCTTGCGAAGCCAACTCGCAACACATGGGCTGATAAGCTCAGTTTGGCCTGGCTTGTTGTTTGGAGTAAGGACCGCCCCTCGATGAACGGGACGTAGCCAATTTGATGCGATCGTGACACTGCACCGACGAGCTGACTACTGAAGTACTGACGCGTCAGCGCAAGTGTTCACATATGTTCTACATTCAGGCTCCTAGATCAAGTTACACGCATGACCATTCTTTTGTTCATTTATTCATGCGTACCAACGTTTCACGGGTGCAATTTCTTCTTCAGCCAGCGGAGTGGCAATGTCAGTTCTATGTGATAGGAGCTGTTTCAACGGCAAAGAGTCATGGAAGCATCGCTGAATTAAAGCATGCGAAGGCCGAGTGGTCTGCATAGAGGCCAGAAGTTAAGTTGTTACATTACTTGCTCTACTTGTTCAAATTAAGTTCTCAAAGAGTATCAGTCGGATGACATACCTGAGCATAGCAAGGGACGAGGTCCCAAATACCCAGTGGTTGACTTGAATGTTAGTAAATTATTTGATTGCTGCCTATGCATTGTATAACATCTAATTCTGTTAAAAACCAATCATTATGGTAGAGTTAAGTTAAAGTTAAACCGATAGTTCAAGCGCTGACGCACAGAGTGGAGTTTGACCGAACTTTGATGTAGCATGTATGAGGCGCGGTACAACATGCTTGATGTAAGTGTGGAATTTTACATTAGTGTGGAGGCTGCGAAGATATCGGGGAAAACTTGTCGTGGTATGAGGGGTGCTTGCCACTCGGCTTGAATGAGGCTAGACATCCAATTCATGATGGTGGCACGGTTCCGGGGGCTTGATCGCACTCCAGCGAGTAACTTAAAGAGGTCGCAAGCCGTTTTTGTGGCCCTCACTATCAGTAACAACTCAAGCGTCTGTCCATTTGCCATGCTTTGCGTGATAGATACTTGCATTGCAGTCGATTTTGAGTCAATTGTTGAGGTGATGCACTCGGTGTCAAGTTAGGGTCCAATGTTCGAATTGCAACGCCGAATCTCCGATGTTACGTAGGCACGTGACCTCATCTAAATGAATCGGTGGGTGCCATTAGCAAGACTCCCTGTAAACTTTAAAGTCATGTCCACCACACAGTCTACACCTACATCCCCAACGACTCAACGTGTGAAATCAGTCACTAGAGTGCTTTCATCTCCTCTACGACCAACGTCGCCTCAAAGCTCTTCAACCGTAATTCCTTCCAATTCTCGTCGATCCTCACTTGGTGTCGGACAAACGCCTCGTACGAAAACACCTCCAGGGCCTCTTGCAAAGTCTCGCGCTAGAGATCTCTTAAGGAAACACTATGGCCTTGTAGTAGGTCCACCACCACCTCTACCTGGGAGATCAGACGACCCCATGGACTTAGGTATGCTTTAAAAGTCACAAGGTAGCCTTAATTCTTATTATGCTACTGAAGATTCAGCAGCCTTTGACGCAAAATCATACTACGAACAACTTATAACCGCATCATCTCTGCCAGCTCTGCTGAAGCGAGAGAACGACCTACTGACAGGTTCGTATTGTGCAAGACCGTGTGAGACGTCCGCTCATTCATTCAGACATTCAGAAATACGACAACTTGAGGGTGATAGACAGTCACTGGTTTACAACCACCATCACGAGCTGATTGCAGCTAGTGATACCATAGCTGCCGTGTGTAAATTCACAAGGTGTATCTTTGTGTAGTCTCATTGTTCTGTAGATGAAGACACGGGCGGAGGGCTTGGACGCTGACCTTGACCTACTCAAGGCAGCGTTCTCAGAAATATCTCGCTTAGGTGCTAAAGTTTCCATTGAGGAACAGCCTGCAGATGATTAATGAGTGTCTCCACGGCCATCGAGGATGCGAACCCCAAGACCATCCAAATATACATGACGTAACAAAGGAGTGTTTTATTTATACAGCATACCCTCAAGCTCCAGGCTTGCTCCACCACAATATAACTATATGGAATAATGATACGCAAGTTCAGCTCGTTGTCCCCCTCAAGCCCTCACATGAAGTTCTACCTGCCAGTTGGATCCCGACATGTGCACAAGACTGGTGATCAAACAATCTCTCCAGATGCTGGGAACACCGCGTGGCCTCCATGCAAGCTCGTATTTCTCGTATCCTTTTTCCACGTGTATCGATTTGCGCTGCACAAGATGATAAGTTTCAACAAAAAGGGCCAGTACACCTAGACGTACGTGGATGTTGTGTACAAGCTCCTCGACATACTTTGCCAACATTTTGAGTAGCCTCTCCCTTTTGAGAGTTCCATTCTCGGTACATATCCGTCTTTCTACGGGAAACTGACTGTATCCAGGCCACTGCAACGGAAGGATATCAGATTGCCGCAAATGGTCCGGTATTTAACTTACCGTAATCAAGATCTTGATAGACCTCTCTCCATTGCCACTAAACACATGATCATGACCTCCTTCCACCTCCGGTTTATCCTCGAGCTCGATCAGCTCGTCAACACGGAACGGCGTCCCTCCACCCTTCCTGTTAAACTTGATGGCAGCATGCTGGCATCCAATCCTACTCCACGAAGAGGGACCCGCGCTTTTTTCAATGACAATGTGCTGCGGCAGCTTATGGAACTCTGAAGGAATGACGGTCTTGTACGCCTTTTGGGACACAGCGGCCGGCATATTGGTGGTATATTTGGCAGGATGTAAAACATTCCTCTCGGGGTATGGGTAAGCGGACTTCGGGAATTAGAAAGTGATAACGGCAAGAGTTTTACGCGCACTTACAAATGACCTGTCGTAACTGCCACTTGACGTATGTGGGACAGCTGAATATGGGGAGATTGGTGCCCCCTACAAATTCACAATACGTCAATCGATGGTCAGGTACTACAACAACGGGTCACGTACAGCTTGTAACCGAGTATGTTGATGTGGTGCAGGCCCGAGGGCACCTGATAGGTCCGGATTGACTGATGTCTGAGCACGTAAATACTGGGAGATGGGTATTCCCTACAAATCGTAATTACGCATATGTCAGAATGATGACACAACTATAAGCACAGTCTTACATCATCGGGGATGGCATTCGACCGAACGGGATGATACATCGACTGAGCTGGGTCAAGTGCACTGGAGAGTGTTGAGTACGATGATGGTTGGGAAATTTGCCTAGCGTCAGGAAATGGGTAAGGGTACTGGTAAGTCATGGTTTTACTTGGATGAGACAGATAATTTGGATGATGATAGTAAGTTAACTTACCTGTCCTTGGCATCTGTGAAGGCATTTTATAGTACCTGTATTCAAAGCGCTACGTCCACAGTTCCACTAGCATTGCCAAGTCTACGAGCGTCCACAGGAAACTTGACAATGGCACGCTGTGATTGTATATGACAATATTGTGAAACTTGCGGATGACTTCCAAAGGAAATGGTGGTCATCTTTGTAACTCATCGGGTGGTAGAGTGGCGTCTTTATGATGGTATCTTACACTGGAGATGCTGTGACTGCCACCCGAGGTCGGTAACTTGTAGGAATGGCAACCCACATGAGCATTAGCAACGGAATCCATGGAATACTTTTTTTGAATGCTTTGACCTGCATATATGTTTGTTTTGAAGTTGAAGAGAAAAACTAGAACAAGAAAAGAAAGCAAGCTCCGCCATGCTCCCTCATGAGGTAATAATTTGTCAGGTACGGAGCTCGGAGAACGACGGGGATCTTGGGATTTTGGAGCTGCGGCTAAAGCCAAGTAAGCTCATTCAGGCAAGAGTACCAGTGCCTTTGAACACTGCACGATGCCAAGTTTCCAAGCGCACACGCATTATAGGTGTGGTGGCAAGGTGGTGGTGGATTGATCGCCTTCCTAAGTGCAGATTAAAGCACTCGCAATTAGTGTTAGTACTAGACGCCATCTTAGTACGCTTCTAATGGCAAGAATCGAGAATCGACTGCAGGGTGTAGCTCATCCACATCATCCCGGTAAATTGGCTGCGTGCGATCCTGTAAAATCAACGTTTGGACGATAATCAGTTGGCAAGTTACCCTACTATGATCAATGACCCGAATCCGGAATGCTCTGGCAGCTAGCCATGATGATCTTATACTACTACCGTATTAATAGGGCGCCCACTGAATTTTGATTGAGTTTTACAATCCAATCAGCTGAAGAAATTTGTGGATGAGTCCGGACAGGAAGGAGCGGCGGGAAGGACTGTGGGTTTACCGCTCACGGTCGGAGCCCGTCTAAAATAAGTTTTAGTGGTTGTCTCGAACCTACTAACATACCATTCAAAATGCTTGAAGTCTATTTCGAAAAATGTTCGGAGCGCTCAGGTAATTCATTTCCTTTGACATGTCTTGTGTTGGTCCCCGACAACTACGGGAACGCAGTGCTCTTCATCGCCCGGCTACTAGCTTGAAGTTTCACTGTAAAACATACATCTTGCATTCCCTGACTTTGCACACGAAATTATAAGTTAAACGCAGTCGCACAAACTTTTCGAATGCGCTTCAATTAGAATTTCTATTTTTAGACCAGGCGCATAACGGACACCTGTGGCTGTGTGTCTTTACCGTTGCGAACCGCAGTGATAGTCAGTGTTCTTGGTGAACTCTTCTCCTACCTCTGCTTTTATGGCCTTCTCCCAGGTTGTTGGCGTGCTCGACAGTCTCAAGGATCAAGCAAAAGACGCTATCTGGGCCCTCTCCTCGTGTCTCTGTCAGCAATCAGCCAAAGTAAAAATTAATGGCCGAACGTGTCAGTCATACCCTTTTCAACGAACCTGAGATATTCGTTTGTACCTAGCAGGTTTGCTGATATAGGTTTTATTATCTTAGTTAATATTATAAAAGTCCTCGGCGAGGGTGGATTCTCCTTTGTGTATCTTGCACAAGACGAGACTAGTGGGGTGCGTGATCTCCTGAATTTGTTCCCTACAATGTCTCATATATAGTTGGTGTACATGTAGCGACAATTTGCTCTCAAAAAAATAAGATGTCCTACTGGATCGGAGGGCGTAAAGGAGGCTATGCGGGAGGTAGAGGCATACAGACGCTTCAAGTAAGTCAAGCTAAATATTGTTATATTGCTGTCTCAAGTATGCCCTCAGACATCGAAATATCATTCGGATACTTGTGGGTGATAACGGATGATATTTTGTAGCTCCTGAATTACTGCACAGGACTCTGCTGTCGTCCAAGACCCCGAAGGTGAAGGCAAGATTGTATACCTCTTCTTGCCGTTGTATCAGGTATGTTTTTATGGCGTGTTTTGCTATGGAACATCCGTGGACTCTTTGCGATAAAGCGCGGGAACCTTCAAGATGCTATCAACCTCAACATTGTGAATGGGAAGCATTTCCCTGAGCAAGATATGATTCGACTGTTCAAGGGGACGTGCGAGGCGGTGCGTGCGATGCATGATTACCACACAACTACTGGCTCTTCTTCTCCTCAACCTCAACCATCTTCATCAATTTCATCTTCGCGCGTGGAGGAGAACCACTCCGACGGAGAGGATGAGCTTTTTCCACAACCAGAAGGCGATACTGAGGGAGGCTACTCTTACGACAAGTCTATAAACATGCCCCTGATGACAAAACACCGTGTCGAGGGGGATGAAGACGTGATATTCGACGGTGACGAGGAAGTATCTGCAATTCAAACCACTCAAAATGGTAATGTTCGGCCGGGAAAGAGCGAACATATTCCATACGCTCACCGGGACTTGAAACCTGGGTAGAAATATTGTTGATCAGTTGTTATCGCACCTCTCATTTTCGTTACAGGAACATCATGATCGCGGACGATGGGGTCACGCCCATACTGATGGACTTTGGGAGTACTGTAAAAGCAAGGATAAGGATAGATAGTCGATCGGTGGCTTTGCTACAGCAGGTATCTGCAACTCTATGTTTACTGTATTTCATCTCATATGCATCTCACAGGATATTGCTGCGGAGCAAAGCACCATGGCATACCGCGCTCCAGAACTTTTCGACGTGAAAACGGGCATTACTCTTGACGAGAAAGTTGATATATGGGTAAGGATTCCCGTCTACGCTCACGCATTCTTTAACTCTTCGTAGTCACTCGGATGCACACTCTTCGCTCTAGCATACTCACACTCGCCATTTGAAAACATTCAAACGACGGAGCAAGGTGGCTCAATTGCAATGGCTGTACTGAACGCTCAGTATAAGCACCCGAACTCGGCATATTCACAAGGGTTGAAGGACTTGATTGATTCTATGCTGAAAATTAATCCTAAAGACAGACCTAATATTCACCAGGTACGTGTTTGTGGCATGAGTATCAACGTCGCTGAAAGAATCCCTCTAGGTCATTGCAATGACTGACAGAGTTTTACAGTCACTGTTGTAAATCATGCGGCATACCTTGACGACTGGGACTGTGTTCCTTTACTTATTTATCTCGCAGTTTTCTATGCATATCTAACGGAATCATCGTGACATGGCCTGATCGGTACACACTACCTACCTACTCAAACAGCCTTAGCTCTTGTCCGTTCGTTTTCACGAGGCGCCTTCGATTTTTTGAAAGGTTTCTCCTGCGACCGTTTTGGAGATCGCAGTGGAGCAGAGAGGGTTACGACATGGTCCTTTTCCACTTTGCGCTTCTTCTTTTGAGGCTCCAATGGTTCTGGGGGCGCTGCATCCAATTTTTCTACCGTTTGAAGCTTAGAACCGGGGAGCTTCCGTGCTCCTTTCTTCACCGTTCCTTTGTTGCCGAGCGGTACGTCGGAGTTTTCCAAGGGGTGAACCTTGACACCAGCCGTCTGCTCCCCTTTCTTTACCAATTTTTTGTCGGCGGTAGTAGTTCCGCTCTTTTGTGACTTCTGCTTCTCAAGCGTCTTGCTGGCTGGTGACTCCTTCCCTGCTACGTCCTGAGATAGTGAAGCTTTACTGACAGTCTTTTTTGCCTTTGCTTTGGCACGAAGCTTGTTGTGGAGTGTTCGTTTCTCTTTTATTGATGCTTGCTTTGCTGACTGAAAATCTAGTGTTGAGAAAGCCCGCCTCAAAAATGGTGAAATACCACTCACTCTTTTGAGAGCACGCTTTGACATACCACCTTCTCGATTCTGAGTACCAGTAGGATTTGACGCCTCCTTTTGTACTGTCCTTGCAATTGGCCAGGCGTCACTCTGCGCATCACATTTCGCTGCTGAGGTCTTGAAACGCTCGAAACGTCGTGTATGAGCCTGAACTTCCGTCTTTTTTCTCAGTTGCATGTTCAGAGAAAGGGACATACAATAGATGCTTTGTGGACTGTGGACATTTGAGTGCCCTTGATGACCTTGCCTTTGCATAATATACAAGCTCGGATATCTGGGTCGAGCGACACGACATAGATGGGGTCCCTTAATGCTTCTGATATCAAGATAGGCGGTTCTTCATCATCCTCCATTTCTTCAACACTCTCGTCACCAGCTTCCTCCAGGTCCTCTTCGCCTGATTGCGACTGGCCTGCATCTGAGTGGTCGTCAGAGCTAGAGTCTGAGTCTGATGCAGATTCGTCCGAATCGGTGTCGTTGAACCCCATGAATTCTTTCATATCTTCATCAATTCCTAGTTCTTCCTCTTCTTCTAACTTTTTGCGTTTCTTTTCGACTCGTTTGAACATGGTGATGAGCGACGAAGGGAAGACAAATGGATAGTAGTGGATAAGGACAGTGGTGATCAGGCCACGAGTCTAGTGAAGAAGCTTGGATAACCATTTCGTGCATGTTTGGTTACACTTCGACTTTGCCGCTAAGCCGCACACATTTTCAATGTCCGATCAGTGTTTGGTTTCATTTATTTCGTTTGTTCTGGACAATGCTTGCCATACTAACTTTGGCATTGACGCGAACGTTTTGCCACTTGGAGGTGTATTCATAATTGGTCAACAACTCTACAGAAATGAACGTGAGGCTAGTCAATGCACGTGGGTAAACAAGCGAATTATAAATCCCTGCCACCTGGTATCTAAAGCAAACCGTCTCTTGCCACAGAATCGTCGCACTCTTGATGACACGGATCGCAACTATCTCGTCCTTTTTTCGAGTTTACTCATGGCTAGTAAGGTGCACAATATTGCCGATGATCGCATCCGCTAGCACATATAATGATAACGGGCCACTGAGTATGATATCATTACTTTCCAGTAGGCCATATTCTCCTCTGCATCCTTGTTAACCCTACTCCTCCTAGTTTTGTCAATCAGGAGATCGCCCGTTAAAGCTAGCAGATCCCCTGTTACTCTTCCCATGGCTACAGTTCTCCGTTGGTGCTACTACTGATAACATCTTGGCGCGCGATAAAGCTCGCGTGAAGGGATCCTGGCATGCGCGGACAATATTTTTCTAATGCTTCTTTGACGAACGATTATGTGGGCTACACCATAACAATTGGCATTGGCAACCCCCTTACAAATTGTAAATTCAATGCTGAGATCCCATGCGGATTCACGTGTTCGCGCTACTGCTGTCGATCGTCAACAGCAGTAGCGCGAACACATGGATTGGCGCCTCTACTCCGTACGTGCCAACCATCAGCATTCTATCCGACTCTGTAACCACCTGGCGAAGACCCGTAAACTTCTAAGGAGATCATCAATGTGTGAATGTCAAGGTATGTTCCGGTAGAAAACAAACCTTATGATCGGCAGGTTTCGAACCTGCACAGTCCAAGATAAATAAATCACGATTCTGTTGTGGAAATTCCCTGCCTAAGACCAGTTACAGTGGACTGCTAAAAAGACCATCCCATGATGAGTGAATGTCAAGGTATTAAAACTATTCACGATAAGATTTAGATCTCAAAGGAACGATCCATAAGGGAACGTAAACGTGTGTTCTGATAGCAAAACTTTATCATTAGCGGGTTTCGAACCTGCACAGCCCAAGAGCAACGGATAGCGACACTGTAACCACCTGGCAATATCATAACCATCCATGGGCGAATGTCAGGGTGTGGAAAAAATCTTGTCATTGGCAGGTTCGACAAACTTTGATTCTGTTTGAAAACATACACAAGTGAATGTCAAGGTGTAGAAAAAACCTTATGTCGTCAACTGGCTCGACAGAGTTTGATTCTGTTGTGGTAGGAAACCTCGTTAAGATCAATTAAGGGCCCTCCAAGGAGATCATCCCTGAGTGAACCTCAAGGTGTCTTCCAGTAGGAAAAAAAACTTATTGTCAGCAAGTTTTGAACCTGCATAGTTTAAGAGAAACAGATTTGGATTCTGTTGTGGGTGACCGATTGGCTAAGACCAGTTCGGACGTGTCCCTGACGAACCCATCCATGAACGAAACCTATGATGTGATATAACAAAATCTTCATCGTCAGTGGGTTTGGAACTAGCGCAGTCCAACACACACAGATTTTGAGCCTGTTGCGTGACCATTTAGCTACGACTAGTTATGATATATCAGCATGTAAATGGGTCGTTTCGACGAGTCACAACACTCAATATAATTAGTGTTTCGGACGCATGACTCGCCATGGAGCAAATATTAATGTTGTGACAACAATTTGGACAGGGGCTAAGACCAGTTAGGATGAATATCTAAGGAAACTATTCATCAGTGACAAGGTGTGTTCTGCTTGGAAAAAAAGGTTGTTATCGGCAGGTTTCGAACCTACACAATCGAAAAAAAACAGATTTCAAGTCTGTTGTAGCAATTACTATGCTAGACCAGTTACGGTGAACTCCCAAAGAAAGCATCCATGAGTGAATATCAAGGTGTGTTCCGATAAAAAACCTCGAGGTCGGCAGGTTTCAAACAGATTTTGATTCTGTTGTTGTAGCAAGTACCAGGCTAGACCAGTTGCGGTGAACTTCTAAAGAAACTATCGATGAGTGAATATCAAGGTGTGTTCTGATAGAAAAAAGCTCGGGGTCCGCAGGTTTCGATCCTGCACAGTCCAAGAGAAACATATTTTGATTATGTTGTAGCAACCATCTGGCTAACACGAGTTACAGTGAGCTGCTAAAGAAACCATCCACCAGTGAATGTCAAGGTGTATTCCGATATGAAAAAAAACTCGACTTCAAAGCTGCACAGTCCAAGAGAAACAGGTTTTTATTCTGTTCTGGCAACCATCTGGCTAAGACCAGTTACGATAAACTTCTAAAGAAATCATCTATGAACGAATGCCAAAGTGTGTTCCAATAGAAAAAAGCTGTAGTTCAGCAGGGTTCGAACCTGTACAATCCAAGAGAAACAGATTTTGATTCTGTTGTGGCAACCACCTGGCTAAGACCCGCTAAGATTGCCTTCTAAATAAACGATCCACGAGTGAATGTCAAGGTGTGTTCTGATAGAAAAAAAGTTGTCGTCGGCAGGATTCAAACCTGCACAGTGGAAGAGAAACAGATTTTGATTCCGTTGTGGCAACCACCTAGCTAAGACCAATTATGATGATCTTCCAAAGAAACCATCCATGAACGAATGCCAAAGTGTGTTCCAATAGAAAAGACTGTGGTTCAGCAGGTTTTGAACCTGCGTAGTTCACGAGAAACGTATTTTAATTCTGTTGTGGTAACCACACTGGCCAGGTCAAAGTCTTAAGTAACTCTTCCACTTGGCGACTCACAAGACTTCCCAAGTTGAAAACTTATGGGGACCCTGATTGACACGGCCCGAAAAAGATGACATGGACAATAAAGTTCGAGTCTGAACGTCTACGAGATAATACAATTGTCCCGACGAGGGACAAAGACTGAGATAGTTTTAATTCACCATCATTAGCAGCAGGTTTAATATGATTGACATTGCCACTAAGGATACATGGAGTTTCTAGAAACAGAAGGCAATCAGCAGATACTAAAAAAAGAGGACAATAAGACGCTGTCACCACCTTGAAGGCCAGACATGGAGGATTGGAGACGGGAGTCTCATCTTCTCACGAGTGAGGGCCAAAAAACGGTGGCCACGCAGCAATCCAGTCCATCCTAAACATAACATCGCAACCTCGAACTCGACACCGGTAGTGAGAGTACAGCAATGGATCATTGAAGCCATGGGGATTTCAGCGAAACCTGAACTTGGCCGAGTGAACGAGCAATCGAAGAAGACGAGAGAATAATACGATTTAAGGTCAAAAGCAACAGACGCAGAAAAACGACCGATTTGAATGAGGTCCCAGTAGTAAAACATGATACAACCCAACCCTTATGGTAGCAGGAATAATTCTACATGACGTATTAGAATAGTCACACAGGGTGTTCGGAGGCCAATGGAAGCACTATCTGGGAGACATGCAGATGGTCTGAACTTACCTGAAGTAAATCATACTGATGGGGACCTTAGACGCACACAGATCGACTGTTGTGTGTCTTATTGCGCTGACTGGCGTACCAACTTGATACGTCATTGCCCATACGCTTGTGGCGCAAGAAATTGTCCAAATAAGGCAGCATCAGATTTCGATGATGTGTGTTTGGTGTCACTCCAACAAACAAAAGCGGAGATTCTGGTCTATCGATATGCAAATAGCTGTAATGAACAGGTAGGTACTAAGTATCGGTGCGACCAAGCCGCAGCCAATGCAGGCCAGGATCAAGATTCAAAAGCAAACCATCTCTTGGGACATTTTATCGGGAAGTCGAATAAGTCTTTGCACCCGAGATGATTCGGATTGCAATTACCTCGTCATCACTTTTTCGAGGGGGACTGACGTGGCTAAGGTGCCCAACATTGCCATCGCGTTCGCTAGTACATACTATATAAAGCCATCAAGTATGATATAACTTTCGAGTAAGCCATGTTCTTCGCTGCATGCTTATTGACACTCCTGACTTTGTCAATCACGGGGTCGCCCGTTGAAATTCGCAATTCCCGCATCACCCTCCCTATGACGAGGAGGCCAAAAGTCTCCAATAGTACCAACCTCGTGCAACGCGATGAAGCTCGCGTGGCGGCCTTCATGGACTACAGCACGCATGACCGACGTACTCATATTCCTGCGACAAATCATCACACTCGTTACACCGTATCAGTTGGGATTGGCGATCCAGCCACAGTCTGTAAGTTCAACACTGAGAAAACATTCAACTGCTAATGTATCATTGAAGACAACTTGATTGTCGACACCGGTAGCGCAAACACATGGGTTGGCGCCGCCACTCCGTACGTGGCAACCGGTACCAGCACCAACCTTCGACAGCCTGTGGGGCAAACCTATGGTTCTGCCTCCTTCGAAGGTATGACATACAACAATATCATAAGTTGAAAATACCGATGATCATTTACATATAGGAATGTTATGGACTGATACAATCTCTCTCACTGATGGCCTCACCATCCCCGGGATGCTAATCGGCGTTGCTTCTGAGTGGCAGGGCATCGTTGATGACGGTATACTTGGCATCGGGCCTGCGGAATTGACAATCCGCACCATGCGAAATTTTCCGGATGAAACATTCCCGACTGTCACTGACTTCCTGTATAAAGAAGGCGCCATCAATCGGGCACTTGTTGGTCTCTCTTTCCTGCCCTCCTCGACGCATACCGATGGAGAGCTCAGCTTTGGTGAAACTGACTCTACCAAGTACATTGGCAACATTGAATACGTGTAAGCTACCTCAACTCCTGGATCAATCCAGACTGATAGTAATCGTTTTGTTTCAGTCCTATCACCACCAACCCCCGCTCATCGAACTTCTGGGGTATCAATCAGAGTATCACCTACGGCACCACGGAGATCTTAAGGGCGACCGCTGGTATCATCGATTCTGGCACCACCTTTCTTTTCATTGCCTCTGGTGTGTATTAAGAGTCAGCGAGTAATAATGGTCTAATGAGCGTTCGATAGATGCCTATGAGAGATACCGGGCTGCTACGGGCGCTAATTTTGATCAGGCGACTAGACTTCTCACTATTACCGTTGACCAGTACAGTGCTTTACGGTACTTGCATTTCCATATTTATGGCGTACGTCAATTCTGTCAGTCCTCACATCCCTTGTTCACCATTTTTCACAGGTAACCTACAGTCTCAACCGCGACGCCCAAATCTGGCCTCGTTCTCTCAACCACTTGGTTCTTGGTGTTGCCGATGCTATATATCTCGTCGTTAAAAGCAAGACAACACCCACTGGCCATGGATCTGACTTTATTAATGGCTACGTATTCCTCCAGCGCTTCTACACCGCGTACGATACCGACAACCGCCTTGTCGGTTTTGCAAGAACCGCGTTCACTGATGCCACCACCAACTACTAGTAATATGAAATTGCCAAAGTAGACGGAGGGTCGTCTTGCAGAAGCAAAGCAGCATACGGATTTAAAGGCTGTAAGGACTCGAAGTTCTCAAATAGGCTATGGAGGCCTTATTCCTTAGTTAAGTTTCTGTGATTTGATTATGGCAATACAGGTGAATTATTACTCGTCTTGTAGAAGGGGATAGTACTCGTGTTCCCACAACAGCTCATTACAGGTGAGCTGTAAATTCCTGCCACCTGGTATCAAAAGCAAATCGTCTCTTCCCACATTTTTTTTGGGAAGCCAAACCTTCGCGCTCGCGATGATTTGAGTTGCAACTATCTTGTCATCGCTTTGTCGGGAGGGACGTTTCATACGTGGCTAGTACTAAGGTACCTAACATTGCCATCACGCATATATAATATGACACTGAGCATAATATTACTTTCCAGTACGCCATGTTCCCCGCTGTATTGTTAACACTTCAAGTTCTAGTCTTGTCAATCACGGGATCGCCCGTTAAAGTTGCCAAACCCCCTATCTCTGTCCCCATTACCAGTATGCTAAAGTTCTCCAATGGTACTAATAACCTCTTGGCGCGCGATAGAGCTCGTGTGCAGGCCCATAGGGATTCCAGCACGCGCGAACAACGTTTGACTGACGTTCCTGTGATAAACGATTATGTGGGTTACATCGTATCAGTTGGCATTGGCAACCCCCCCAAAACCTGTAAGCTCAATACTGAGAAAACATGCGGCTGCTAATGTTTTTGAAGACAACTTGGTCCTCGACAACGGTAGCGGGAACACATGGGTTCGTGACACTGTGTACGTGGAAACCAGCACCAGCTTCCGCACTGGCGAACCTGTAGCGATGACCTACGATGTTGACTCCTTCTCTGGTATGATATACAATGATATCATAAGTTGAAAATACCTACAATTATCCATAGGAATTGAGTTCCTCGACTACGTCACTGTTGGTCCTGGACTCACCGTCGTCCTGCAGTCGATCGGTGTTGCTTCTGAAGTAAGGGGCATCAGTGATTCCGACGGTGTCCTTGGCATCGGGCCTGTAGCCACAACACTCGGCAGCCTGAAAGACATGCCAACAGAGCCTGTCCCGACTGTCACTAACAGCCTGTATGGCCAAGGCACCATTTCTCGGGAGATTCTTGGTATATTTTTTCAGCCCTACCGCGGTTCGGTGGCAGCCACCGGTGGACAAATTACCTTTGGTGGAACTGACCCTGCTATGCACGACAGTAATATTGCATACACGTAAGCTGCCTTTGCACCTAGATCCATCCAGACTGATAATAATTTTTTTGTTTCAGTCCTATCACCAATAGCATGCGTTCACGGAAATATTGGGGTATCAATCAGAGCATCACATACGGTCCCGGGGAGATCTTAGGACTCACCGCTGGTATCCTCGATTGTGGCACCACCTTTATTTTGATTGCCACAGGTATGTATCTACTATAGTGCAGCGAGTAATAATGGTTTAATTCGTGTTCGATAGATGCCTATGTGAGGTACCGGTTCGCAACTGGTGCTAGATACGATCGTGCGACTGAACTTCTCACTATTTCTGAAGATCAGTTCGGGGACCTATATTACTTGAACTTCCACATTAACGGCGTACGTCAATTCTGTCAACCCTCACCCCTTGTTCACCATTTTGCACAGGAAACCTATAGTTTCACCCCTGACGCCCAAATCTGGCCTCGTTCTCTCAACACCGTCATTGGTGGTCATCAGGGTTCCATATATCTCATCATTTGTGACATTGGCACGCGCAGTGGCTCAGGGCTTGACTTTCATAATGGCTACGTATTCATGCAGCGCTTCTACACTGTGCTCGACACCACCATGTCCCGCGTCGGTTTTGCCACAACCGCGTTCACTTATGCCGCCACCAACTACAATGTTAATGCATAAAGCACATGAGCGACACGACGCGATACTGGTCGGAGTATAAGGTTTGGAATACAGAGCTATAATATATGTTTTATTTGTATGTTCTTGTATTTATCTCTTCCGTCTCACTTATTCCATCATTCTCTCTGCTACTGCTATACCTTTCTAGCATCTAGTATTCCATTATGTTCTATCTACAATATGGGATGTTTGATCTCGCGGAAGCAATTCGTGTCAACCCCATGTGCTCCATCTTCCTCATGTAGATAAAGTAGTATGTAAGAGGGACGACACTTCCGCAGCAGAGGACAGCCCGTGGTACGTATGGCTCATCGCAATCAACGAGGCATTCGCAAATTGGCAACGCAGGCACAAGCACTAAAAATACATCAAAGTTAAATGAAAGGGACCGAACAGGAAACGTCACTCCTATTAATACTCCAGGCACCAGTGTTAGTACTTCCATATTGGGACGAGTAGATTGGGGATTCCCGTGCTGTCCTATGCATACCACGTGCGAGTCCTTTCAGGCCCTTTCCGCCATCAATACGTGTTTGAGGAGTCAACGTCAACTAAATCCAGGTAGTCTTGGTGGCGGCCCTATCAACAAGTAATACCTCCGACCTTTATGATTACTATTTCAGAGGCTCTTGCTGCGGTACATCGCATCAAGGTCTTGAACGCAGCTCTTTAGTTCGGTTCCAGGATACAGGGATCCAGTTTCCGATCGCAGGAAATTTTCTGTAAGAATTGCGTCTTTAATCACCGCTCTTACTGGAATGGGGAACTACACCACACATATCGCCTCGGCATAAGGGAAATTTATCTAGGTCAGCCCCACAACTGATAGTAACTCGAGACTATTCAGTTAACAGGTCTTATGGTAGTAAATTATAGCCGTAATTATAACTTCCATTATTAACAATACATCAATTCGATACTCGTGAATTTAATATGTAGTTATTGCGCAGCACGATATTCCTTATATATTATTAATGGGTGAGATGGGCGCTCACTGGAAGGGTAAGAGGAGGTCAACTGTATCTTCGGGGCGAGTAACCTTGGATTTACCGATATGAACAGTGTGCTTGACAGACCAATCCAAGGTTTTCTCGTAGCTCCTGTATTGGTGGCAGAGTTAGGGTATGAAACATCGTGTCCGTGAACCCAGGCCCATGTTATTCTACTGTGTGACGCGGGAACCAGAATGATACCAGGATATCGGCCATTTCATCGATGTGACCGGCGGTATGTCTCCGATGGCTGACGATGCGCTGGTCTCCTCAAAGACCTAGACATCACCGAGGATAATGAGGGCGTTGGCAAAACAAAGAAAGGTAGATATCTAGCGCACGGGATCAGCGCCAGCGATCTCTATGCCAAGGGCTCCCGCGAAACGAGTCGTAAAGGTTTCGAATGTGATGGTCGAAGGATTCAGGCCTTCGTAAGTCACAAAGAAGCGTCGATCAGCAAATTTCTCTGCGACGTGCAGTTCGTTGAGGATAGTTTTCGCCAGAGAGCTCTTCCCTACTCAATGCAATCTGCTCATCATTGACAACAATAACTTACAAGGTTCGTCAACTCTGCCGCAAAATCATCTCGTCCATACAGCATGACAGCATTGATAGATTGTAATGGAGGCTCGATTGGCCAATACCTGGTTGCATTTAGAGGACAGGCACAACCCACCCGAAATAACAACTTACTTGCAAGCATGAATATTGAATGCTAATAACATTGCCGTTGGATTCCAAAACTAACTTCATAATCTTCATATCAATCGCTATGCCAGCGGTCACTTCAAAGTTGAGTTTGAGACGCCATTCAACAGCAAAGTCGAGGTGCTATACAGAACAAATCGAAGGATGCAAGGACGCGATCTATGTCATTGTTCCATCTAGTGATCTGGTCACCATCAATTGTGAAAGTCGGTTGCCAATATCCTGACGATTGCAGAGGCTCTTACTTAGGGAAAACCTAGGAGGTGTCCTCAGAACGCTGCCAGTTGAAAAAGCGTGACTTACGAAATGGTGGGCACGTTCGGTCTTAACTTTTTGCACAGCCACACCTTCATTTTCCTCCGTACCCTTTCATGCATCGACGCGCTGGCCAACTGCTTGCAGACATCCGGCCTAATGTCCAGCCAAGACAATCTCCGATAGTTACGCCAATAAAGTGCGATAATTCAAAAGGCTTTAATCGTCGACCTCGAACACTGCCGTCTAGTGAGCTCGCTGCGACCGCCAAACTAACGGATAAGCTCGTCCGCGTTGCCGCTGGGACCAAATTCACTCCTAAACGTCCATGGAAGCACACTCAGACACTACGAGGCGACGAAATGCGTCTACTAGATACTGTGAAGCCGAAGCCCCCCATGACAGAAACGCAAGCCACCTTTGCAAATGATGTAGAAGATGCAGAGCCTGGGGTGGGACCAGAGGATACTTCAGCAGTTTCCTACATAGAGCCTGGATCCTTGGTTGAGATTCGAAAGTGAGTTTATGGCTCATTTATTTTTTCATTCTCGATGACTTATGATATCGTAGAGGTACCACATATGCACATGGTGTAGTCTTGGGCCATTCGTATATAAATGGTCGCATGTGGCATCTCTCCTTGATCAGTACAGGCGAAGTAATTCAGCATGTCGAGTCAGATGTATTCATCGAGGTCCCTCGTATGGCTGACGGGGACCTCACTCTTCGCGCAGGCACCGGCGTAATCCCAATGGACCGCGTAGAGACTAACGCGCGCGTTGAAATCCTAAGGTCCCTACGGGAGGCTGAAAAAGAAATTAATAAGGCATTCATGATCATTGGGCGGAAGAACGTGATGCTATATCCTCGTGTGCGGGCGAAGCACCCAGACGAGTGGGCGTCCGTCAGTCTTTCAGATGCTGCAAAGTTGGTGTGCGATTATAGACCGGAGAGTTGGCCGACTCTAATCGCAACGCATAAATATATCATGGGCCGCCCTATCGAATTTGTGCCGCACATGCATTCTCAGAGGATTGCACTCACCTACGACGTGCGGCCAGAAACTCATGTTGTCAAACTGCAGAAAGTTGTGGATATGGTGCGGAAAAGGAGTCCAGAACTGGAGGCGTTTATCGAGAAAGCTCGGGGCCTCATTCTTACTGCCAGGGAGAAAGCTAGCGAGTCTTGGGATGAACCTCCGAACAGAGTTGTCGTAAAGGATATCACATTTTCCTCAGACGATCGCACCATCCTTGATGTCTTGCACCTCGCATTCCGCAGGACGCGTAGCTCTTCTACTGATCCCTTTTCTGGAGTGGTGACATCCATCATCAAGAGGATTGGCCTGCATGCTCATAAAATGGTAGACGATGTGTGTCTGCGGCAGTTCTTGATAGAGATAGGGGAGATGGCTCCTTGGGAGGATACCGTCACCCATAGGAAGGAACTAAATCTGGACTTGACGCCGTACAAAGAGTCGCAGCGCGTCAGAGATCAGGATGCTCTTATCAAAAAGAGCCTGTCTTTGATGGAACCCTCGCGGACGAAGACAAAGCAACCATTAGGACCAGAAGACTTCTATGATCGTGATCCCGTCGAGCATCTGCGACACGACTTCGGAAACTTGCCAGTCTACGTGATTGACGACTTGGGCGCAGAAGAACTGGACGATGGCTTGTCGGTGGAACCTGTTCTTAACGAGCCTGGATCGGCTTGGGTACACGTCCACATTGCAGACCCTACCGCCGTCCTTCCACCGACTCATACTATCTCAGAAGCAGCACGTCGAATGGGTTCCTCCGCATACTTTATCCACAGGACATGGCCTATGCTACCTTCCTCCCTTACACACGATCGACTCAGTCTGTGCTCACGTTCTCGAAAGGGAGAGCCTGAGCCTGTACTTACATTCAGCTTCAAGGTAGATGCTGAAGGTAGCATGGTCGCCTACGACGTTAAAGCGGGTCTCATTCGTAACGTTAAAAGAGTGAATTACGATAGTGTGGATCGACTTCTTGGAAAAGAAGGTGCTCAATGTGGCTACCCGTTCGGGCCACCCCAAACCTTTGGAGCTTCCCATGTACCCGTACTAGAAACTAAAGATGTGGAGAATATGCGCCTCATCGACAACGTAACACGCAGGTTCCGACAGCGTAGCCGCCAGACATTAAATCCATTTGTATTCTCAGCTTCCATAGCTACTCTTGTGGCTACTGAAAAACCAATCCACGGCGCTCCTACAACACCAGCCAGGAACGCTTCGTATTATCGCGGCTTCCCCAACCTTACCTATCAAGTATACTCTCAGGTGACAATGGAACGCGGCTCACGGTTGTTTGTCGCCGAGTGCATGAAAACAGCATGCCGCGTTGCTTCACGGTGGTTCGCTGCAAATGGAGTGCCGATGTTGCGTCGTTCTGCACGGCCTCCAATAGCCCTCGAGGACAACAGAGACATTGAGAGGCTAGTTGCAAAGATGGACGAAGATGGATTTGTGGATCACATGGAATTCCTACAGGCGAAATTGCACATCCCACCTGTCGAATATGTCCTTGAGCCAGGTATGCACTGGTCCTTGGGTATCCCGGAAGGGGAAGGTTATGTGCGTGTCACATCTCCACTACGACGGTACAGCGATCTGGTTGCGCACTGGCAGATCAAGGACGCACTACTTCGGCCGAAGGCATCTACGCGTCCATTCACCCCCGGGTGGCTCACTAACTACGCCACTGAGGTATTCAAGCACGAGAAGCTTTGGAAGCATAACGATCAGAGTCATCGCATACAGTGGACACTCATGTATATCAAGCGCTTCCTTGACCACCCGAACCCTCCCAGTGATCGCGTCGACCCTCTGCAATCGCTCAGCGCATATATCACAGAGCCTAGCAGGACGCGTGACTTCCTAACAAATCAGCTTCGGTGTCACGTCCCATCACTTGGTCTACCAGCAGTAATTGTCACACCTAGGACTGTAAATATTCCGGTAGGGCAGTGTGTAAATGTGAGAGTCAAGGACGTACAGGTCGGGTTGAAGGCGGCGTTCGTCCTGGAGTTATGTAGTGGTGCTTAGTTTTATTAGATTTTGACATGTCATAATGTTTTTCCACTGCATATTTGTTCATCCCCATTCTCTTGAATTTCTCTCCGTCGGATGCCAGTCGACTGTCGGGATATGATTGGTTCGGATGGTGAGATGACTAAGCTGCGTACCATGGTTCGATAACCTATTTTGGCAGGATAAAATGCGCGCTGAAAAACAAATTGACGTACTTCGTGAGACCTACCAGTGCTCATTGGACAGCGCGTGAGCATTGCTTTCCACCTTGCCTTCATTCTTTCATGTCATCGGATTCGACTTCCCCGGCTGTGGGCTACGTTGCAGCTATCATTGATGCTACGCAACAGTATGTTGTGGCCTCTCCTGGCAGAGCAGTTCTACTGGGACTTTTCTATACCCCGATTCTCATTGTTGTGCTGAACATCCTTAAGCAGCTGGTAAGCATCTAGCAACACGTATTCTCATATCTGCTGACGTGTTGTCGCCAGGTTGTTCCTCGAGATCCTTCACTACCTCCAGAAGTGTTCCACTGGATCCCTTTCATTGGGTCCTCCATCTCGTACGGCAATGACCCGCTCGATTTTTTCTTCAAGTGCAGGGAAAAAGTATGGTCGTGTGATATACATATCTCATGTCATGATTTTATCTCATCTTCTTCTTCAGTATGGCGATGTTTTCACATTCACTCTACTTGGACGTAAAGTGACCGTCGCACTCGGGGCTAAAGGCAACAACTTTGTCTTGGGTGGCAAATCGACTGCGTTCTCTGCAGAAGACGCTTACACGGTATGTGCAATTGTTTTTGCCTCGCAAATGTCTCTCAACCACAAACAGCACCTCACGACCCCTGTCTTCGGTAAAGACGTCGTATATGATGTCCCCAACGAAGTGTTCATGGAGCAGAAGAAGTTCGTTAAAGTCGGCCTTTCAACTGAAAACTTCCGGGCGTATATGGGTATGTTCGAGCAAGAAGTCGACGACTTCATGCGCAACGACCAGGCATTCATCATCTGGCAAATGAACGACATCAATGAATGGGGACGATTCGATGTGACGGATGTCATGGCCCAAATCACTATTTTGACCGCCAGCCGGACTCTGCAAGGCAAAGAGGTCAGGAGTGGTTTAGACAAATCATTCTCTGCGCTCTACAATGACCTAGATGGAGGCTTTACCCCGCTGAATTTCATGTTCCCTAACTTGCCTTTGGAATCTTACCGCCGTCGGGACGAAGCGCACAAGAAGATGAGCGAGTATTATACCGACATCATCCGCAAGCGCAGAGAATCAGGTCATTCTGTAAGGCATTTGGATCAATGAGATCCAGCCAACACTCATCATGAATTCCATAGGACGAACCTGATATGATCTCGGCTTTGATGGATCAAAAATATCGTGATGGCAGACCCCTCCGTGACCACGAGATCGCGCATATCATGATTGCGCTTCTCATGGCAGGGCAACACACTAGTTCCGCCTCAGGTTCATGGACACTTCTTCACCTTGCTCACAATGTCGAAGTCCAGTGGGTCTTGCTCATCATTGGCAGCTAACATATACTAATCGTCATGACAGGGAAGCACTTTACCAAGAGCAAGTAGAGCATTTCGGCAACCCGGACGGTTCTTTCCGCCCGATGACCTATGAGGCCTTCCGCAAGCTTCCAGTCCTCGATTCCGTCATTCGTGAGACGCTTCGCATGCACCCGCCTATTCACAGTATCATGCGTTACGTTCGTTCTGATGTCCCGATTCCTGCAACTCTCGCTGCTCCCTCCAAAGATGGCATTTATGTTGTCCCAAAGGGCTACTATGTACTTGCTTCTGCTGCCGTCAGCCAGGTTGACCCTCTTATTTGGGTAAATCCTATGAAGTGGGACCCGACACGATGGAGTGATCCCGAGGGTGTTGCTGCTCAGGCGTTTAAGATCGACTCTGACGAGAATGGCGAGAAGGTTGATTATGGTTTTGGTGCTGTGAGCAAGGGAACTGAGAGCCCGTACCAACCTTTTGGTGCTGGGCGGCATAGATGCATTGGCGAGCAGGTGCGCTTGATTATCTGCATGCTGGAGTGAATTCGGCTGATTTTTTCAATAGTTCGCATACCTGCAACTAGGAGCCGTGATTTCCAGTATCATCCGCAAAGTGGAGGTTCGGTTGGAGGATGGAATTACAGAGATCCCAGCAAACAACTACCATGTTTGTCTGCTCATTTGATCGACGTTCACGAGTATTGTTGACCGTTTTTCTGCAGACCATGATCACAATGCCGAAGAAACCTCGGAATGTCTGCTACAGACGCAGAAGATTTGATTAGAGGAAGCGCTCCACGTCCTCTAGATAGCGATACCGTACACCTTCCGTATTTACTCTTGAATGGTCGTTGACTTGCCTGAAAACTGCCACTTCTACAGAAACGCTGGGGTAAATTAATAAAGAAAACCAAGCGAGGGGACTCGGACTCACTGCTAATGGTACTACCTATAAGGAACCCGGCACATTGAGGATGTGCTCCTAGATATCTATATCATCTTTAATTTATAATGCACCATCATTACCTACCCCATTTGAGCAGAAGGCCTCATTCGAGTAAGTTGGTACATCCTCAGCTCTTGCGATATCACCCCATGACATTGCGGTAGTGCCCCACCACCTCATAGATCTTTTATCACTGTCAGCACTTAGACCGACAGATCACATGCAGTGCGACGCAGTAAAGACGAGAAAATGAATAATAAATGGGCAGAGTGACCGTGCAAATTCAAGTTGGGGATGCATGCTGGCGTGGACTAATACTTTGGATACCAGACAAGTCCAGTGCTGGGCCAGAGCAAGTGCCAAATATTTACAAGTTTCCTTCCCAGTTGAGAGTTTGACCTACCCATAGTCTAGACCCTTTATCTATGTCGCGGCCTCGCCACTAGCACCTGCCAACCTGGTGGCCTGTTCATGGCACATCAAGGGTCTGAATTGGCAATTTGCTCATAGTGCGTCTGTGACATGCTTTGTTTGAAATATCAGTATCTTATCGTTCTCGCGTGCCTGAAATCCTCATAATGATCGCCGTCCCATACACACTGCCTCGGCGTTCACTTAATAGTTATCTTCTATAAGCCAGTTGGCGTGAGTCAGGTGAGAAAACAGGGGTGGGACGTTGAATGAATCGAAGACGGATAGCTGAGGAACTGCAGCAATATTGCACGACTTGGCTCTTGCGCGTACGTTTGCCCAAAAGATCATGGCGATGATTGTCATGTGCGGCTGGATAGTTAGTGCCACCAGTAAAGATACCCAGGATATTGGTTCAAACATGGTCAAGACATGTGAAAAATACTATAGCGAAAATATTGTCTAGACCCCTGCTTGAAATTTACTTCAAAACACCAAATAACTTGGATCAATACCATCACGGGGGATAAATAAAAATGATTTCCCCCCCTCTTTGTAGAGCACTAGTCGTTAATTTTACCGAGCATTATACATCACTTTCAGTCGATATATACACGCGCTCTTGCAAAACGATTGAAGTCATGGCAGTCGCTGCGTCGGAGTCGGTTACGAGCTTACTGTGATGCTAAGGATCAGGCAGGGTCCAACAACTGCACGACCACCCAAATCTGAAGCAGGCCTTGAGAAGCCTGAGTCTTGGAATATTTATCCTATATGAACCGTGCTTGTATGCGGAAGGGAGTGAAACCGCAGAGGGTGTTGGAGAAAACTTAAAATCAAGTTCGATGCAAGAGACAGCGACAAGGCTAGCACATCCTACCTTCAGTGGAAAAAGGGAACAGTGATCACAATATGAGCTCACCTCGTAAAGACATGTAAGTTTTGATCAACACCGTGAAACAGTCCTCGATGATCCCTCTTGCTGAATGTTGTCGAAGTATTTTACCGTGATCCAGACCGCGAGACACAGTGCGAGGACCTACAACATGGTTCCGAGTATCCAGGTAATGGGACTCAGAAGTAGGATATCTTCCGCAGTTGATAGTGCACTGATAGGCGCCGGAGACAATGAGTCCCTCTGATATTCATCAATGAGCCTCATGTACATTTTGTTGTCATCAACAATGGAGCGTACCCCTGAACTATGCACCGTTGCCATTATGGTTACCACTCCATTGAAGATGTTGACAGCTAGGAATGAAACAACGAGAAACACCGGGATCTTTCTGAAATCTAGACTGTTGATACATGGCAGATAACCGAGTAATGGTAATGACTTGCGACATGTTTTAGTGAAGTCAATATTACTGAGTTCTACAAGTGCCAAGCTCACTCACAGCAGTGGAAATACCACAATGTACAGCTAAATCCATACGACGATCAGCCTGACGAATCCAGTCAGTGACCAGCCTCGCGTAGCAAATAGACTCGCATCTATGACAGCATAGTGTGGCAGCAATTATTGAACAAAATTTTGTAAAGAATCATACTCACGTTTACAGGACCACCACGGTTAATTGGAGGTGTCAGATATCTTTGGTCCGAAAACTGCCCGAATGCCGTTGGTCAGAAGAAGCAAGGACAGTGAATGATAAAGGAGGCACACCCAGCATGTCCAGACTGATTGTCAATGTTTAGCGGGGGAGTTTTCCGGTAGAAAGTTAGAGTCGCGTTGCGTAGGAGAGCAATCCATTCCTTTTCGAGTGCAGCTTTCAGTATGAGAGTAGGCAGAGCCCACTCAAATACCACCATACGGTAGTATTTGAATCACTGAAATGAGATTGAGGGACTCAAATGATGAGCGTTCCTGCCTTGATTGACAGAAGGGCTCGATGTAAATGTTAGTTACGAAACATCGTGAATGCTGTAAAAGGTGGAAGGCAAAAAATAAACCGTTAAACATAGGGGAGATCCACATGAAGCAAACAAATAACTCACGTTCTACCCAGTGCGGGAATATATCTCATTGTCTGCTATCTATGCTCCTCGTCGGTTGTCAGGCTTTCATATCAGGGGGTTGCTAACAATAATGCAGAGTCTTTGATTTCTATTTGCGAGTTGCTGCGCTGCCGATACGGGATTAACTTGCATAGCCAGAGATAGCCCAGCTGAGATCCATGCTCGATATACAGTAGAGATACGATATCATCGCGAGAGGACCTGAACAGTCGGGCGCGCTGATATGACCGCATGAAGCGCAATTTATCGTTGTTCGTCAAATTGTACAGTTGATCTCGTAAAATTGATTGACGACGCGGCAACATCCATGTACTAGGGGCGTTTGATTGTATAAAGGACCGAAGACAGGAATATTAATATTCTGTTGGCGCATCATCAGAATCGAATGAGTTTGGAGGTAGCCATACAGTTAACAATGTGTTACTCCTCGAAATGTAAACCAAAAAACTTGGTCTGACCGTAGACCTAGGTATGATGCGACCCTGCGAAAAACCTTGCTGTCTTGATCATTCTCGATGAGCATCGGTGGCCTCCATGGGAATAACAGGACTATAAATTATTCAACAAGGAGAGCCTAGACAGAGCAAGGAGGAACAATCAAGTACTCAGTTATGTAATCCTGTTATAAATAATCCATGTCCTACTATAGTAGTAACCGGTTATCGTCCCATAAATAGTACTACGCAAGATGCGCTCGTGCCACGATTGATGGAAATTTACAAATCCTTCCCTCGATTACAAACAGAAAGGAAAGAGCAGCTGCAGAAGACACGAATCAATACAACTGCAAGAAGTCTGCCATGAGTTCTCAATGAGCGGTTTCATCAGCCGAGTTTCAAAACGCAGCGTGTCCTTATCTGGTTTGCTGAAAATCTCGCTGGCCCCTGTGGTAGATTTTAGCTACTATTCAGTGACGGGGTATGGTACCTGACATGCTGTCACTTACTGGCAGGTGCGTATCAGACAAAGTAACAGTAAACACAGCACGGTGCCACTCTGATGTAACCACACACTACACTAAATCCAGCGTGCAACTGACAAATGGTCCTGTACTGCTTGTGGTGTTACGATGGAATACGGGGACTACATAACTTGCATTGTTTGAATCTTATCTTCATTCTTTCATGCTGTCCAATTCGACTGCCCCAGCTGCGAGCTACATTGGAGCTATCGGTGATGTTACGCAACAGTATGTCGCCGCCTCCCCTGGCAGAACACTTCTACTGGGACTCGTGTATATCCCGGTTCTCATCATCTTCATGAACATCCTTAAGCAGCTGGTGAGTGTCTAGCAACACTTATTCGCATGTCTACTGATGGTAATATTGCCAGGTCGTTCCTCGAGATCCTTCACTACCTCCAGAAGTATTCCACTTGATCCCTTTCATCGGGTCCACCATCTCGTACGGCAATGACCCACTCGATTTTTTCTTCAAGTGCAGGGAAAAAGTGCGGTTGTGTGACATACATATCTTATGTCATGATTTCGTCTTACCCTCTTCTTCAGTACGGCGATGTTTTCACATTCGTTCTACTCGGACGCAAGGTTACCGTCGCACTCGGGGCTAAAGGCAACAACTTTGTATTGGGTGGTAAATCGACTGTGTTCTCCGCAAAGGATGCTTACACGGTATGTGCAATTGTTTTTGGACTCACAGATGTTTATATCAAGTCATCTACCACGAATAGCACCTCACAACCCCTATATTCGGTAAAGACGTCGTATATGATGTCCCCAACGACGTGTTCATGGAACAGAAGAAGTTTGTTAAAGTCGGCCTTTCTACTGAAAACTTCCGGGCGTACGTAGGTATGTTCGAGCAAGAAGTCGACAACTTCATGGGCAACGACCCGGCATTCGACATCTGGCAAATGAACAACATCAACGAATGGGGAAGATTCGATGTGACGGATGTCATGGCCCAAATCACTATTTTGACCGCCAGCCGGACTCTGCAAGGCAAAGAGGTCAGGAGTGGTTTAGACAAATCATTCTCTGCGCTCTACAACGACCTGGATGGAGGCTTTACCCCGCTGAATTTCATGTTCCCTAACTTGCCTTTGGAATCTTACCGCCGTCGGGACGAAGCGCACAAGAAGATGAGCAAGTACTATACCGATATTATCCGCAGACGCAGAGAATCAGGTCACTCTGTAAGGCGTTTGCATCGATGAGATTCAGCCAACACTCATCCTGAATTCTATAGGACGAACCTGATATGATCTCCGTCTTGATGGATCAAAAATATCGTGATGGCAGGCCGTTCCGTGACCACGAAGTCGCGCACCTCATGATTGCGCTTCTCATGGCAGGGCAGCACACTAGCTCCGCCTCAGGTTCATGGACACTTCTTCACCTTGCTCACAATGTCGAAGTCCAGTGGGTCATGCTCATCATTGGCAGCTAACATATACTGATCGTCATGACAGGGAAGCACTTTACCAGGAGCAAGTAGAGCATTTCGGCAATCCGGACGGTTCTTTCCGTCCGATGACCTATGAGGCCTTCCGCAAGCTTCCAGTTCTCGATTCCGTCATTCGTGAGACGCTTCGTATGCACCCGCCTATTCACAGCATCATACGTTACGTTTCTTCTGATGTCCCAATTCCCGCAACTCTCGCTGCTCCCTCCCAAGATGGCATTTATGTTGTCCCAAAGGGCTACTATGTGCTTGCTTCCGCTGCCGTTAGTCAGGTTGACCCCCATATCTGGGTTAATCCTATGAAGTGGGACCCGACACGATGGAGTGATCCCGAGGGTGTTGCTGCTCAGGCGTTTAAGATCGACTCTGACGAGAATGGCGAGAAGATTGATTATGGTTTTGGTGCTGTGAGCAAGGGAACTGAGAGCCCGTACCAACCCTTTGGTGCTGGGCGACATAGATGCATTGGCGAGCAGGTACGCTTGATCATCTGCTTGCTGAGGTGAATTTGGTTGATTTTTCAATAGTTCGCATACCTGCAACTAGGAGTCGTTATTTCCAGTATCATCCGCAGAGTCGAGATTCGGTTAGACGATGGAATGACGGAAATCCCAGCACACAACTACCATGTTCGTCTGTTCATTTGATCAACGCTCACGAGTATTGTGACCGTTTTTCTGCAGACCATGATCACAATGCCGAAGAAACCTCGGAATGTCTGCTACAGACGCAGAAGATTTGATTAGAGGATGCGTTACAGTTCCTCTAAATATCTATTCCATACGTTTCCAAATAAGCAGGCAGAGTGTCGTGCAAGTCGGGGGATGCATGCTGGCACTTTGACCATGAAAGCCAATATGCGATAGCACTATTGATATAATTAGAGAAGTCCAGAGCTGTACATCTTCGAGGATGACTTTGGATGAGAAGCAAGAGCAAAAAACTATTTCTCTTATGAATGATCAGACTTGCAAGTGATCCATTCCACGATGCATGTGTATTGAGAGCTTGATGTGCTTGCATTTCCAGCTACTAGATTTCCCCTCGTCTAAGCTACTAGAGTGCACAATATTAGTGCAGACCGTAAGTCTGGGCTATTCATAAGTCACAACCCATTCTTGTGGAAAACGTGAGCATCCACACATCGGGCTGTATAATCAGTATCTCCATGCATATCTGTTGTCCATGATCCTCTGCACCCTCAACAGAATTGACACCAGAAGATGCTGCTTTGCTCCTTAATTGTGATATTGCTTGTGTTCTCATGATTCAACAAACATGCTATCTACAGGGATGATCCCCTGTCACCAAAGCTCCCAGTATTCACCTTGCTTGAGAGTTTGCCCATAATCCATCTGACCACTCTCAATGATTGACACCAGAATATATATCTTGGTGGGACTGCAAAATGGACACGCTTACTCAACAGTACAGATCATAATTTGACACCTGAGACATGGCCGGATTGGTGGGAGGATAATATGCAGGTCATATTTGCAAAATATCTTGCATCTATTGTTCAATGTTGACCCTAAACATATAATACACACATGCAAAATCTGTGGTCAAAATTGATTCCCTACTAGATCTGTCTCCAAATGCAAAATATATGGACATTAGTATTCAGAATTTGAAAAAAAAAAGCCTTTGTTTTGATACCAGATCCATGCTCATATCAAAATTATGACAAAGATATCTTGTGTGTGCAGACTTATTCTGAATTTGTCTGATGACTGACCAATAAGAAAGCTTCATCCCGAACATGTATAGGGTTCATATTCAAACTTTGTAATTAAAATTGATCAATCATCAGATTCATGCTTAAATTCTATATATGACATGTATTGTAAAGCAAAACAGATTTTGTTTCAAAGTTTAGATACAAGATTCCATCACATTTAGGATAATTCTCCCCTCAATCTGCCTCCATGTCATATTACAAACATATGAAAAATTTGATGTTCAATATTACTGCAGTATGGATTCCATCACAAATGCAAAATATTTCTGTGGATATGATTCTAATCTGTCTGGCAGACAAATTCCGTCCTGTCTCAGGTGAGCAGCACTCTAGCAATCCATATTCAAACTCAGCATATAAAGCTAGTGCATCAGCAAAACTCCCCAAATGTCACAACATGTGATACTGCCTGATTAGGTATTATCATTACCCTCATGTATTATGACTAATGTATGCATGCATCATGTGAACATCATACATTATAAATACCTCACCATCCTCACATGACTCTTGATGCAGCTGAAACATAGTGGCAGTGATCTTATATAGTAGTTATAATATTGTGACAATATTATATTGTAGTTATAAAGTAAAATTTATATTATATTATGTAGAAGCCCAAAATGTAAGTACATAATGGGAATGCTTGCACCAAGGGAATAGCCAGTCAGATAATTATATTAATGATGGATGAGCAATTGAATAATCAAATGGATCAACAAATCATTTGAAACTATAATGCACCATATCCCTCTGCTGCTAGAACATCATCGTCCAACACCTCTCCCTCATCCACTTCTATCCTATCAGGATTGTCTTTGTCTTTGTCTTCATATTTGTCTATTGTCTTCATTCTCCTCTTCCCCTCCATCTTCATCCTCCTCATCCTCTTCCTCATCCTTCTGTTGCTCTCCCTCTCCCTCCTCCTCTCCCTCCTCTTCTTCTTCCTCATTCATCGCATGTGCTCCATCACTCTGCAAAAAATCATCTCACTCATGGGATATCTTGTGTCCAACACTACCTCCACAATAGCACATAAACATGTCGCAATCTACAAAGGTAGAAATATATGGATGAATCAATTAGCCATAGATAGATATTATAGACTCACAAGTTTACTTAGTAATAAAGCCAATCTTGATCTAGATCTGCATCATGTCAAACAAATGAATTGGAAAGAAGATCTTTGGTCTTGCCAAATTCAAATGTCAGAATGAGATGGACACCTCAAATGATAACATTGGGATTCAGAAAACTGAAAGCACTGGGATCGTCACCTCTAATAAAGCCAATGCAAGGCAAACATTTTGCAGACCAACCAGATCTGAAATTTGCATCATGTCCAAACCATTGCACGAACAAAAAATTCATATGATACAGCTTCTCCATGGATGCATCATTGCAGTCCCAGATGTTGACATGGAAGATCCATATGATCTGTCCATACCAATAGGGGTGCCAATCATCATTGGTCTTGTGTGACAGCACCATAATGTTGGTATGGGTACATGGGTTGAGTGAGTCTTGCTCTCATCACAGGTTGTAGGTAGTGTAGTTAATCTGCAGGACATTGTGCTTGTAGACTTTATTGTTAGCAATTAAAATCTGTGCACATTCATCATCAGTAAAATATAGCTCATCTTCACTATACTCAATCCCACAAAGCTGTGTGAGCAGATGATCCTTAAGTTTGGATATAAAATCCTGTTCCTCAGATCAAATAGGATTATTTTAAAAGTTTTAAAAATGATGTACCACTACTGCAAGATCATCCTCTAGCCTGCTGAGCCATTCTGTGAGATCATATGAAGTTCTAGTGTATTTGGAAATGTGGTAGTGATTGGCAGGTGATGTGTGTTCCCAAAGTTGGCAGTTCTGTGATCTGGGATCACCTCCATTTGATGCTAATGCAGCTTGGGCCTTCACAATCTTTCCCATTAGTCATTCCCAGGTCTCTATCATTGTCACACTTGACACTGTGTTCTTCTTGCCTTTGGGGGTTTTTGGATACCAATGCTTCACATGCCAATGCTGAAGTTCACCCTAGTAGTTTTTAAAATAGTATAGTCAATTTGTATCTACACACATATTCAAATTAAAATTTACAGGCTGTGTGCTGAAGCTATCAGTGGTACTGAACTGTCAGATTGTGTCAGGGTAATCTCTGAGTGCATGGTATTTGTAAGTCTTGAGATTGAGTTTCTTGTACTTTGGACCTGAAAGAATTGCCTTGCCCTTCTGGTCTGCTTCTGAAAGCTTGGAAGCTAATGCTGCTTCCCATTGTCCATGTGTTGCATACTCATGAGGTAGTTCAGTTGTGTAGTAGTGCCTACATGTAATATGAGCAAATCTTCATACTGTCTGACCCAGAATGGCTGTGGCAGTGTTGAGCCAAGTTGCCAGATCAAATAAAAGGTCCAAAACCATTGTATTGTTGTCATCTAGTAGTAGGCTCTTGAAGACAAGAAGTGCACACTATAAATAAATCCAGATCATTAATAACCATTTTGAGGAACTTGGAACCAAGACTTACCTGCAGAAGATCCTCAAAGTCCCTTGCAGCTAATCACTTTATTGACAATGCATTTGAATTAAATTTTTGTATAGATCCCCTACTGAAGGTTGGTGTGGCATGATATCTATCAAGATCTATTAGTAGATGTAATGAAAATTTGAAAATACAAATACATACCTCCTATTAAGCTTCTGCATGGAATCACCACCAGCTGCATGTAGAATGTGCATTAGATGAGTAAATTTTGCCTTCCACACACTGAGTTCAAATTCATGAAGCTCGTTGACCATGAACATTCAAAAATAGTTAATCCTGAATCCTCTATGAGGTGATAACTTGACAGAGAATGAATTCTGTACAGTGAACATTCATTAGTTATTAGAGAATGAAGTAATAAAAAAACTTACTCGAGTTAGCACCAACAACTTATCATTGAGAATATTCTTGACATGTATCCCATCAACAGGCACACCCAACTGAAAATGAGTACCTGTGCATCATCAACTTCTCATTGGAGTATCCCATTATCCTTATGCATGTGCCTGATCTGATGTTTCATATCCACCTTCATTCTCACAATCTGAATGAATTAATTGTACTCACTTCTCAGGATAGTCAGCTGAGTATGTAAAAAACCTAGGGAATACCCTATGGGTAATACCATCACTACATTTTATTACCATACCATACTGGTAGGCATGCATGAACTTCTCATCTAGCAGTAGAGCCCATATGGCCTGTATCAACTCACATTTGCAATGCGTGTAGACCTGGCTAGTTGAGGGCTTGCCAAAAATACTCATGTATTGATCCTGTAGATTATTGGGCAACTGAAGATCAGTTTAGAGTTAAATGTATTACATATATCAATGAGGAACTTACTGAAGGAATGTAAGCGACATGATGACATGTGGAGGCAGTTGGGTTTCCTCTAATATACTTTGACTGGTTGCCAAAATACAAATAGAAAGGTCAGAGTGAAGTGTTGCCAAAATTGGCCAGATGAGTAGCATTGGACCAGAACATAAGTGAAGCAATGGTGCATTTGAGGTCATCTCTAGCCTCATGAGGCAGATTATTGATCTCTACATATATCTCCACTATTTTAGTGCTAGAGTAGGCTTTGGAGAAGACCTTGATGTTATGGCCATCTGGAGATTTCCAGAACTCATGATAGAGTGTCATATTGAAGGTTCTTGTGATGTCATCCTAGAAGACAAACTCAATGATGTCAGTGATTGAATGGTGATAGACTCTGGGGATTTCAAGCTCTGGTGTCTCAGTCTCAGTATTCCACTTCTGACCCTCTTTAGGCAGCCTGACCTTGATGGCAGATTGACACCAGCCAAATTCCTCACAGAACAGATTGGACTTCTTCTGCAGATAGGCATCAATATTTTTGACTTCCCAAGTATGGGAAAATGAATTGGCATCACTATTATTGAATAACAGATCACCAATGAATTCTGTAAGGTGCTGCAACTCTGTGACAGACTGTTGGCTGATTCCAGAGTAATGATAAGCCATAAGAAGGCCAGATGTGAGGTTGGAGAAGGCTGCATAAAGGTCATCCTGGCTGATCTCCTTAGATAACGAACCTTCCATGATGTGACTTGAATTAGGACACTGATTGCCCCCAGTGAGTGTGGGAGCATCAGTGACATTTTCAAGTGTGTTTTCAACAGGGGGTGCACTGAGACAGGTAGGATAAATTTGGTAGAGACCTATGTCATTAGGTTCTGTCATATTCCATACATCTGATCCAAGATCTGATCAGATCCGATCAGATCAGATTGATCCTGCTTCTATCTGGACCACAGATCCGATCCAGATCACTCATCCGATGCGCTACAACTTCTTGTGTTCTAAGTCCACTGCATCCTTGCTTCTATCCCCTTTCAGTGATCTACCTGTACCGGTGTCCCGGCTGTGTATATTCCTGTCCTGCTTATTGATCCGTTACCTGTGCTTCATATCCGACTCGCGGTTGCTGATCCGCTGTGCATTTACCACATAGACTTCCGTTATACTTTGTGCATAGCCCTCCGGTCCCGGATTCATTGATTGTCCGTACTATCTACATACAGTATATAAACTACATGTAAAACTCTAGAGAACCTTAGTTCGAATATCATCTTAGATTCTGCTCATTCCGTTCATCCGAACCCATCCGTCCCAACTCTAAGTATCTTCTGAGACTTAGGATTGATTCCTATAGTCTACGTTCCCGACTCTACCTTTGGTAGTCCATATCCGTTAGTTTCTAGTACAGATCTCGTCCGCTACTAGTCTTATACCTCGCATTCATCCTTACGCTCCAGATACCCTCCGGACGAGCTCCTTCCACCCACACATTTCGGATATATACCGGACATACCATATCCGATACCTCCGGACCTTCGGATCCGCTACGCAAGCACTTCCAGACCCTCGGACGAAGGTTATCCCTCGGAAGTAAAGGGCAGTACTCGGGAAAGGGGCACAATGCACGAACTGAGGCCAAAGCCCTTCGGATTTCTCATATATTGAGTACGGTCTTAACAGGTTCCATCTCAAAGGGAATGAAAAGGCAGTGTTCATCATTTTCTGATTGCAGTGGGGAAGATGTATGAGGCTGGGAGTGCACAATTTGATCCATGATGACATCATTCTGATGTCTGTGTGGCTGATGGTCAGAGGGCAGCATGTGGGCAAGGTGAGTCACAGACCCTGGCAGAAAGTCTGCAAAGCAAGCAGGCATGCAGATTCTCCTACCAGAGTGCTTGGACACAATAGGTGTGGGTGCAGGCGATGTTGCACACTCTATTTCAACCTAGCAAATATGTAGTCAGTATGATCATGCTCTATAGATTAAATTAATACATGCATTATTGTAAAAGCCATCTTCCTGATCAATAGATATGCCATCTTCAATCTCAGGCTGATCTGGAATTATGATATCTTCAGGAATATGATCAGGGGATTTTTCATGACAAGCTCTCTTGTTTTTTCTCTTCTTCTTCTTCTCTGACTTACATTTTTGATTGAAAATTTGATCTGTAAGCAAAAAATTAAATGCACATTGACTTGTATGCGCTGGTAGCTGTTTGCATGAGCTAAACGTTGAAGAGCAACCTATACAGCTGAAATTGTGGACCATGGGGCTCCAGAAGGGGGATGTGTTGGAACTTATGAGATATCAGGCAAGAGTATATAGAACTGTATATATTGCAATCAAAACAGGTATCAAGTAGCTAAAATACACAATAAAATTCAAAATCAACAGAATGCACCTCAATTAAGAGAATTACCAGAACTCCACCTTGGAGTATCCTATTAATTTTCACCAGGATAATTATCCCTGAGGAAGAGGTGGGATCTATGCATATCAAGTTAGCCAAAGTCCTAAGTTTGAGACTTACCATGAATGTAAAGTCTTGTAATTGAAATACAATCAAAAGCAAGGGCATACAATCAAAAGCAAGGGTATACAATCAAAAGTAATTACATATAATCATATTTGATGAGATCATATGATCACAGTTCATATCAAATTTAATCATCATTGGGTTTTTGCAGTAATTCTGAGTTTTCACATTGGTGGCTGATGACATTCATTGACATCATTAATATCAATAGTTAATGTAACTGCCAACAATGCCTGGACCTCTGCAATAAATGTCTTTGGGAATGTTATATTCATTGATATCCAGAACACTGTCTCTTTAGACAACACCTACTACTTTAATCTTAACTTAGATTCTCCTGGCCCCAAGGTATTTGTTATTTTCTATTTGAAAACTAATCTCATCGCTATCTCACAGAAAATAGTCTTTCACATATGCCAACAGGCCATCACTGATGTGATGACAGAATCTGACACTGAGTCTGAGTCTGATTCTGATGCCACGGAGATCAAAACAGAAGATGTGGAGGAGGGTGGAAATGCCAATGACATAGAGATGAAAACCAAAGATACAGAGGTCAGAATCAATGAGATTAAGGTTGAAGACAAGGATCTTGCAGCTGCAACGATCAATCCAGAATTTCAGTAAGCTATCAATAATGTTTCAACAGAATTTTACTAAACAATATTTCTCATTGAAGACCAGTATCTGCAACTCCTTGCATTCTTCTCACTCAACATGCTGGAAACCCTGATCCAGATCCTGAAAATCTGACTGCACCATGGGCCTACTATGTCAAACAGGTGAAATCTGAGACTCAGGAGTAGTTTTTTGATCATTGTATTATACTGCATGTATTTTATTAAATCTTGCATGTTGCATCCAATCATACACTCACACAAATTGTTTACATAATATATAGATTACATTAAACAAGATCTTATCTGAATTCTTCTCTCTCCAATACCATGGCTTGCTGCAAACACTCTGATTCCATTTCATCAGTATCCTCTTCCAGTTCTAGTTCTATGTCTTCAAGCTCTGAAGATTCTGATGTGAGTACATGCCCCAGCACACTGCTATCCCATATAGCCAGCAGATGCAGAAAAGACATGTCAGATGCATCAAAAGCATCTGATAAGCATGTACGTAAGTCTAAAAAAACCAGGTGAGTTGCACTACACTATTAGAAGTTCTAATCAGAACTCACCTGATGTATATAGGATGCATAGCCCAGGTGTACATGAAAAGAAGACTGAAAAAACAAACAGGTAAGATATTTCATATTTGAACAAACTTCATTTTGATGATATTCTAGAAGATCACACAACAAAGTCCTTACTCTGTGGGAGCAGTGCATCCACATTGCACACTGGATCCCATGTGGCCTGGACATGTTCTGTGATCTTAAGCAGATGATCCAGGTATGTCTACTTTTAGAAGAAGAAGTGGCCAAGGACAGATGAAATGGAAGATGAAAAAATCAAGGCTGCCTGCAGGAAGATCTGGATGACTAGTAAGTACAATTGACTGCATATATGCACGTTTTGGCCACATATATGTGCACTACCACATATATAATGTATACTGACATCATTTTTAGTGATGATCTCACTTGTGCACAGTATAAGCGGACATTTGAATATGTCATGGAACATGCCCCTTATCTCAGAACCCTCATTGGTAGGAGAAAGAAATGTGAGGAGCTCACACAACTCATTGGTGAGGTGTGTGTGTATGTTTTAATTGTACTGACCACTACTAACTATACACAGATGCAAAATATGATAAATCACATGCACTCTGAGGATGTGAGTCACCTCAAGTCCTGCATGAGCTGCTATGTGGCTCCAAACCCTGACAAAGATCTTGTCTGCCCTCCAATCACTGACAACAGCAAGAGTTGTGCCCAGATGGGATTCAACCACATGCAGCTCGGCAAAATGCTTTGTCCTGCTAAATATCTGGCCAACTACATCAAGGAACCACACGGGTATGTTTTATTGTTCTCAAGTTGCTTGTACTAATGATGGTGATCACAGGATAAAGAATAAATTTGATAGTGGGTCATTGAAGGTGACTGCTGCCTTGTGGCCTGCCTACCTTTATCCAGGCAATATTGCAGGCAAAGATTTTGACCCTGAGGATATAATCGAAGGACTCTTTCATGGTTATCTTTTGGAGCAAGTATTTTTTCTTCTTCAGTTATATTGCATATCACTAATATATACAGGTTATTAAACATGTCTTTATGTCTCCATCATCTGTATTAAAGGCTGGCACCTCCAATGGCACTTGTGCTTGCAATGCCAAACTCCATGGTATGACAGAAGTGGGGGCTGAGCATATTGCTTATGCTGTGGTTCAGGTAAGTGTTTTTTTTATGTGCACTTTAGTTACTTAGTTTGTACTATACAGGCTCACTTTGCAGTCAGCTTGCTTAAAAAGTTGAAAGATAGGGACACCCTGTTCTATTATACTGACTTTTATACTAGGATAGTAAACTTAATTCATGGGAGGAGAGATGGGGAATGGGTCAACTCCCTGTTAGGACATTATAACAAGTAAGTGAATTTCTATACAATTTTCTTATCTAACATGTTCATGGATCTAGAAAATTTTTGGTAATGAAAATGGTGCCAGACCTAGTCATTCTATGAACACCAAGTGTTTGGAGGATGATGATATGATTGCCATGGAACAGCAACTTGCTGCCTGTGCAGCATGAGCTTCCAGATCCTTGGACACACTATCTATGCAATCTTTGATGCTTGATAAGCAACAAGAGTAGCTTCACAAGTCCCTACCTCCTGCTCCTGATAGATCACTCCCTCCAGATTCCAAGTCTCCAGTTGCCCAAGTGCCTGCTGATCCCTACAAGGACAAGCAGCCCCACCTACTTTCTCCCTTGTCTCCTTAAAAGCTGGATGATGTGGGCCTTGCATACAAGTGCAAGGAAAAGGACATGCCTGTGTGCTCCCCTACCCCTGATCCTCCTGTCACCTCACATGAAGAGGCCTTACATGAATGCTCCCCTACCCCTAGTCATGCTGTCAATTCACACAAGCGCAAGCACTCTACATCAATTGTGGCCATTTTCAATGATGACAGTCCTCTGACAGAAGAAGATGAAGAAATTTTTCAGCCTACTAAGTGCAAATGAAAGAGGGGTGCTATGCCCCACAAGAAAACTTTGAAATGCAAGTCTAGGAAATAATTAGATGAGTCACAATGTTCTCATAGTCCTCTTACCCTTACTTTAACCTTTTGCTTACTTGAAGTTGTATTAGATGTACTCTTCCAGGCATCCTTATCATAATAATGCATCAAAGTGCTGGGATTGTAGCACACCAGTGATGCATTCATGCTACAATCCTAGGCCTGCTAATATTTGGTGAATCACTAGCAATGCATCATTACTTTGGTGCATCACTTGTGCATCACCCTATGCATCTTTGATGCATCCCACCACCGCATTTTTTAGACTGTGGGAAATTTGCCACTACACCCAAAACATAGCCATTTTTGGTTATCTCCTGGATCTCAACATTTCCCACACTCCTCCCAGCACATTCCTGCTCACCACCATACCATATCCACCTATATACTGTATAAAAGTATTAGTGTATGCTATGTACACATAATAGGTTACAATAGAATGCTTTTTTTGCTGTTCTTATCCCAATACAAGCTTCAGAGACTTGTATATATAATACAGGAAAAACATATCAAAAATACATTTGCACTTTTGCTTCTTCGATTATAGAGTATCTCAGAACACTATTTATATGTTCTTGAGTGCATATAAGTCTATTCCACTGCTTGTTTGGCTCTATAAAGGTCCCCATAGCACCAGATGTATTATGTGCCCAAAAATAACAAATAGCTTCGCATTTTGTCAGGTTTCACTATATAAACTTGCAAATATAATCACTAAAAAAATTTTAACAGTATATACATTATATGAGCAATATAGGATTACAGGTCTAATCCCTGTGGTGCTATATTGCTATTCTCCCCTGATGATTCATCTCCTAGAAAACTTTTCCCTGGGGCTCTGGCCTTCCAGGAATGCAGGGACTATATTTATAGGTGTATACAGTGTATTATATATGTCATAAAAATATGCTAAAAGTAGTAGGATACTCTTCTATATACCAATACTTCCTCCTGCTTGCATAGGTATGTATTTTCATAATTTTAATGATTATACTCATATACCACCATATAAATCACCTGTCATGTGCATATATATTGCATATAGTGTATATAAAGGCCAACTATGGCTAAGATCAGTGAGAAATAGGGCGGATTATTGATATCATGGATATACTAGACATACTGAGTGATAAGGTATTCTACATGTCATCAGGGAGATAATTTATGACTGGACTATTGTATTACACCCTAAATATACTAGGAAGTATTGTCCTAGCAGTACAGGATGATTGACCTAGAATTGAGAGCAGGGCAAGCATATAGATAAGAATGAGACTGTGGGAAACCTAAAAAGTCAAAACATCGAAAACTAACACTGGTGTACATAAAACTAGTAGGGCCTTCAAACAACCTACATTTACACAACAATCCTTCCACATGACCTCTACCCATAAAATAAAGTTCAAGGAAGGTTTTCTCAGTACTCTACTGTGTAATTTACTGACTTTCAAGAAAAATACCACCCTGTATATGCATCAATTATGATATTTGTAGAGTTTTTCTCGTGTAAAAATCATATTTTACTTTGCTATTCATTGATTGTAGATGAGCGGTCCTGTTCTCCTGGTATATTGTATATATGATTTAAATGTTGCTGGTGATCATATTTGCAAGTCTATATAGTGAAACCTGACAAAATGCGAAGCTATTTGTTATTTTTGGGCACATAATACATCTGGTGCTATGGGGACCTTTATAGAGCCAAACAAGCAGTGGAATAGACTTATATGCACTCAAGAACATATAAATAGTGTTCTGAGATACTCTATAATCGAAGAAGCAAAAGTGCAAATGTATTTTTGATATGTTTTTCCTGTATTATATATACAAGTCTCTGAAGCTTGTATTGGGATAAGAACAGCAAAAAAAGCATTCTATTGTAACCTATTATGTGTACATAGCATACACTAATACTTTTATACAGTATATAGGTGGATATGGTATGGTGGTGAGCAGGAATGTGCTGGGAGGAGTGTGGGAAATGTTGAGATCCAGGAGATAACCAAAAATGGCTATGTTTTGGGTGTAGTGGCAAATTTCCCACAGTCTAAAAAATGCGGTGGTGGGATGCATCAAAGATGCATAGGGTGATGCACAAGTGATGCACCAAAGTAATGATGCATTGCTAGTGATTCACCATATATTAGCAGGCCTAGGATTGTAGCATGAATGCATCACTGGTGTGCTACAATCCCAGCACTTTGATACATTAATATGACAGGAACCTGTGACTCTTCTGCACCATTTTACCATATCCCTTTGCATTCACATCACCATGCTGATCCAACTGCTCATATGCTTTACTCACAGACTAATACTTATCTGCTCTCATGGACTTCATTTTTCATTTCAGTCTTCAATGACATTGCTCATATGTATGGTTTTCAAATTCAGCATTCATGTCCAGGTGATTGGTATGCAGTTACCACTACTACATTAGCTTATATTGCACCGTATCGCATGTATTAGTATAGCTCAATGATAGGTGGTTATTATAGAATATCATCATGCTTTAATGTTACTATCTTTGGCCCAGAGTTGCAAATTACAATGCAGCACACTCATTTTCCACCCATTTCCTTTGCACAATAATTCTAGAGGATGATTTGTATATAACTTGCTGTATGTATTTTTTATTTTATGAAAAATGAACTGGAAGTACTTGTGGCAGCGAAATACAGTGCAGAATATGCACTTTCTGTGCTAATCTATCAGAGGAGAGCTGTTACATGTACCAAAATTTTTTAAAAATTTACTAGTGATTTTGCATTGCCTTCTAACACTACTCTAATTTTTTCTGACATGAAGACTGACATATGTAGAGAGCTATAAATGTTGTACTCTCAAGATGCAAAATGTGACAGGAGGGGTGAGCTTGTGTTCAGAGTTGCAAAGCACTGTTCAGCAACTCAGCTAACACCTGTGCATGCATGCACACATCTGTGAAGTTAAGCTTGCAGTGCAGGTTGCATACCAAAGAGAAACTGACCTTCCAAATTTTCTCAAGAGCTTGAAGATAAGATTCAACACGCCTGTGCTATTCTACATGCTTCTTACAGGCTCTTTTCCCACCAAGAACAAGGATGACCTTATTGACATTGCAGGTGCCCTTCAAATTTTTACTGTAGGGACCAAACCAGAGCTCTGTACAAGGCTAGACAAGTCTCAGCGAGTGTGATGAACAATGCTAATTATATTTACCTAGACAAGTCTAGGTTACACATGAGCAAGAGAGCTAGATATGAGTAAAATGATATGTGTACCTCAGTGAGTGTGATGAACAATGCTGAGGTGATACTACAGGCAAGCAAGATGTTAAGTACCAAACATAGAAGGGAACTGCAGTACAAAAGAAGCCACCAGTGATAGGCATGCACCGGTGGTAGTGTCACATGGTGTCGAAGGTGCAAGAACCGATAAGGGATGATAAGAGAAGTAAATAAGGAAAGAGAAGTCCCAGAGGTTAATCCTCTGGGCTAACAAGCTCTTGAAAGCCATCAAAGAATACTTTGAGTTGCATCCAGAACTCAAGACTGATGAATGCTTTGCTGGCCTTTTTACTGGCTGCTCTCGCACCGGACAAAAACAGTCCTTCAATGAAGGCCTGTCTGATGACACTATTCAGAATGTCCCCTCTGCCACATGCCCTCATCCTTGATATTAGTCATTCCAATTCTTCATTGCATGCAGGTCCATCTTCCTGCAATACTCTCCCAAGCATTCCTCCCACTTACTCTCCTACCTACCATACTAACATATTTAATCCATACTTAGGTAGCAATATACCATCCAGTTCCAGCACACATTATTTTTCAGCTTACTTGACCACTGCTAATTAGCACTAGTAACCACCTCTATAATATTTCCTGCAGTATATTCAATATATTGTACCTATATAGTTAATACCTTACGGTACATACACATACTTATGCATTAGAGATACAAACCTCAATGCTTTACAAAGCCCTCGGAATCCTTGATAGCGCTTGTCAGTTTCATTCGTCGGAAAGTTAAAACGGCAGTGTGACACAGTGTGACACGACGACTTCTCACAGTATATCACGCGTTCTAGAACGTGGCTGTGATCATATCTCAAAAATCGATTCGGTATATTGGTATGTATTCTATGCTCCGTTATAGATACCAGTCACAGTCATTACAGGGTGTTTACATTGGTTACATGTGTATATATGGTTATATATACGTTGGGTTGTTTTGCTGATGTGTTCCTACTACGTGACCCGAAACGGGTACTTCCCACTGCTCTGTCACTTTGCCACCTCCAATCATATACCAATTATGTCGTCTTTTCGCACCCTGTCCAGACTTGATCCAATTCACAGTGGATATCAGGGATTCATCCGTGATGCTGACGCACTGACTAGTTGTCAGGTCAAATCCAATTAAGTCGGTCAGTCGGGTCCTGACTGACTGACGCCTGACAACGCTGAGATTTTGGAAATTGAACATGCCAGGATCAAAAGCAAACCATCTCTTGCCACATTTTATTGAATCGTTGCACTCGCGATGACTCGCATCGCAACTATCTCTTCATCACTTTTTGAGGTGGACTGACGTGGCTAAGGTGCTCAACATTGCCATCGCGTTCGTTATCACATATATAACCGAGTATGATATGACTTTCCAGTAAGTCATGTTCTCCGTCGTATTCTTGTTGGCACTCCTGGCTTTCTCAGTCACGGGATTGCCCGTTGAAGTTCGCAATTCCCCCATCACCCTCCCCATGACCAGGAGGCTAGCATTCTCCAATATTACCGACCTCTTACGGCACGATGAAGCTCGCTTGGCGGCCTTTGGAGAATACAGCACGCATGACCGACGTGATGCTGATAATAGGTATCCTTCTGTTACTTTGTCACAAGCCAATTTGGGAAACGCATTTTCGGGCTACACCGTGAGGGTTGGCTTTGGCTACCCCAGAGTTTTCTTCTGTAAGTTCAACACTGAGAAAACATGCGGCTGCTAACATATTAGTGAAGACGACTTGATTGTCGACACCGCTAGCGCGGTCACATGGGTTGGTGCCCGCCTTCCGTACTTGAGTCAAAGCGGCGTTGACACTGGGGAGCCTGTGGCGGTCGATTACCACTATGGCTCCTTCAGAGGTATGACATGCAACAATACCATATGTTAAAAATACTTACGATTAATATCTATAGGAACTATATTCCAAGATGATTTACTTATCGGTGTGACGCGGCTCACCATCTCCACGATGCAAATCGGTGTTGCTATTACTTCGTCGGATGACTTCCCCGCTGACGGTGTCCTTGGCATCGGGCCTACATTGTCAGGCCTTGGCGCCCTACCAAATTCACTACAACAAACGATCCCGACTGTCACTGACTGCCTGCTTAGGCAGAACATCATTAGTCGGCCCATTGTTGGTCTCTTTTTCCAGCCCACCGTTGCAAATACAGATAACCTTGGAGAGATTGCCTTTGGTGGAACCGACCCTGCCATGTACAGCGACAAAAACATTGGATACACGTAAGGCACCTCAGCTTCTGGATCAATCCAGACTGATAGTAATTGTTTTGTTTCAGTTATGCCACCACCACCGGCCCCTCATCGCGGTATTGGGGTATCAACCAGAGGATCACCTACGCAGATACAGAAATCTTAGCTTCCACCGCTGGCATCGTGGATTCTGGTTGCACCTTTCTTTACCTTGCCTCCGGTGTGTATTTAGAGTGCAGCGAGTAATAATGGTCTCATCAGCATTCGATAGATGCATATGAGAGGTACAGGGTTGTAACTGGCGGTACTCTAAATCCGGCAAATGGTCTTCTCCAGATTTCCCTTCAACAGTACGATCGACTACATAACTTGGAATTCCATATTGACGCGGTACGTCAATTGTGTCAGCCTTCACACCCCCCGTTAACCATTTGCACAGAAAATATTCAAACTCATCCCTAATGCGCAAATCTGGCCTCGTTCTCTCAATTACAATATTAATGGCGGTGACAATGATATATTTCTCATCGTTAAAGCACTTGCAACACCCACTGGCGCAGGGAATGACTTTGTTAATGGCTACGTATTCATCCAGCGCTACTATACTATATTCGACGGCCGCAGCCCCCGGCGCGTCGGTTTTGTCAAAACCGCGTTTACTGATGCCGACACCAACTAGTATGGAATTGCCAAAGTATACGAAGCATCGTCTCGCAGACCCAAAGCAGCATACTGTAAGGACCGTATGTCCTCTACGCTCGGACCACAGCTTCAGATCAAACTTTAACGCTCGAGCCTTTCGACTCGTTCGAGACCGTCCACGTGCCCTAATGATGCGATCAGTGTCACACAGCGCATCTGAAAGTCACGCGGATACATTCCTTTCCTCTTTCATTACCTACCTCAGGCGGGCATTTCGGTCCTTATAAGAGGTCTATCAGACCCGGTTTCTATGTTGTAGGAAACCCATCTGCAAGACCCACCCTCCCTCCTATCTAATAATAGCTTACATATAGGATTAGCTCATGCACCTCCTGCAACCCTCCCATGAGCCTCTCGTCCTTGATTTTGTAGCTTTTAGTGGCTCATTAGGGGGCTCCAGCGGTATGCACCATGGTCTCGTAGGGTCGTCTGGTAGGCCTGGGAGTTTCTATTTATGTATCATAACTTATGTAATAATCAAAGTATTTGGGTGTCTGTAATATGTATGGTCTTTGTGCACTGGAGAAGGAGACAGCATCTGATGACACCCTTGATGTCCTTGAGAGCCTCCAAAGGGGCCACAATCATCTCATGACTAAAGTTGAAGCATTATACTCTTCTCTTAATGTTCATGATAGATTCCCTGAGCTCAATGGAGTTAATCTTGACTTCATCTGTGTCCTTCTCATGACACATGATCTCAAGATCAATATTCAAAAATGCACTATTGCCAGCTTTTTTGAATGGGATAAACTTGATTGTGCCATAGGCAGATCCTGCCAAGCATTAGGTAACTCTTCATGTATGACTGTTCCTCCATTCTAATGTTATTGTTCAGGGATGAAGCTTCATCAACACACACACAAAGCTATAGTGAAATGCCAACCTGCTCTCATGACAGCAATCTGAAAGTTCAATTCTTACTGTGAGTGATTAGAGTCACTCTACAATCCTGCTTGGAATATACCACTTCCTACTCCCCTCCTGACAAAATTAGCTGAACTATGTGGTGACCAGACATTAATGCAGGATGTCTGGGTTACACCCTTGATCAGAGAGGTACCTCATGGTTGGAAGACTCAGACATCAGTGATAGAATTTGTGCCCTTCTTAAACATGACTGGTGCAGGGAGGAGAAAAAATGCTTAGGCATGGAGGCTGACAATTTGTGTCATTTCTTTGAAGAGGAGCTGACAGCATTGGAGCTTTCAATCTGATTGTCTAAAAATAAGTGTTGTTCTCATTACCAATTCATTCAAGGTTCATTGACAACATTTCTTATTTATAGACAAGCATTTCCTGATTCCATTACAACAGAGGCACTCACATTTTCTCAGATTTCAGATGCAATGGTCAAATGCATTAGCATCTTCAGTTCAGTTTAGCAGCCATGCAAAAGAGGTGCTAGACAGGGCTATAACATACTCTGGGGGTCCTCACAGTCCCTCTTTTCATTTGACCAGTGTGATAGTGCAGGATCCTGTTCTTGAGGACAAGCCAATACTGCTTGAGGCAGATGATACCACAGAGGTTGAGCCCAAGCAAGCTGCCCTTGTCGACATTCTGGAAGGTGATAGTGCTGGAGCAGAGTTCAATAAAGATCTAGACTTAGTGTCTAATGTTTGTGCTGACATAGTGTGAGATTGCCCTGAGGTACGTCAATATCATTAATAGGCTCAGTATCACTAATGTATTAGTAGGGTCTCTTAATTGATGATTTTCATGCCCCATCTCAAGATTTGCATGACATCATGCCTGGATGCATAGCCACTAGAACCATATTGTCAACTGGAGGCTTCCCCTGCCAAGTATTTGAGCTAAGAGACATAGGTTTTCTCACTCGTCCAACTGCATTTCTCAATGATGTATGTATTAATGGTTGTGCCATCCTTCTACAAATGGACATGCCCAATCCTGCTGTGGCTGTCTTCTCCACATATGATCTTCCTCGCATTTGCTATAATGCAGCTGATGATATACCCTGGTGCAATACATTGTGGATGCATTATTGGGAGAAAGATGTATGGGTTCTACCAATTCATAGGCCATCTGATATTGGCCATTGGGTTGTTTGCATCATCTACTTGTCAAGAAAGGAGCTTCATCTCTTTGATAGCCTAGCTGAACAGAAACCTTGGAAACAGGATGTCAAAGTGGGTTCACTTCAACTTTTGTCCAATGTTCATTTTGATGGATTTGCAGGATATCATGAAATTTATTTGTCAACTTCTAATGGTGGCCTGTCAATGAGATAAGAACATCCATGTTAATCTGGATGGATGGGCAGCTTGCCCATTGAATGTAAGTTTGATGACATTTCTCACATCTAAGTGCTCCATTTTTGATGATTCATGTAGGTCAAACCTCTTCAGACTAATGGTTATGATTGTGGTGTATGGGTATTAGCAATAATCATTGCTGTCCTATGCAGACAACAACTTATGCAACTACAAGAGGATGGAATGAGCAGTCTCCAACATTATCTACGTTCTCATGTACTTTCTATACCAGTATCATAGTGTGCATGTTGGAGCCAAGTTGAATTAAAGTAATACAATGTCTAGACATATGGATTCTTCCCAGAAATCAGCAAGTCCTCCTCCATTTGATAATTTATGATTTATGATCCTCTGTGCTACCCACTGGCAGTAGCATTCAGCCATGATCTTATGTCTCCGAGTCATGCTTGCCTGCAAGTCAGAAACACAAGTGTAAAGTTCATTCCAGCCCATGATCCAACTCTTCTGCATGTCTCAAATCTCCTTGAGAAGCCTGTCACTCTCTCCCATATTATACATGGCCATGTGGTGTGCACAAGACTCCCTTTCGACCCATAAATGATGTCCATGCATCACATCAACAAGATTTCATGTAAAATACTCTTTCTCTGGAGAGTCAGGTGGATTGGGGAAATCATAAGGAGGTTGTTTGTCCCATTGCAAGAGGTTGGATTCATTGATCAAGTTTGAACCAGCAAGGGATTGATGAAAGAGATAAGAGTCAGGAAGTG
>MU172966.1:171131-181132 GCA_016695475.1 Suillus decipiens
GGGAAGCTGCCCTGCTTTGCCCTTGTCAAAGACATCTGCAAACTCGTGGTATTCAAAGGGAATCCTGGAGAGGTCTGGAGGATCGGATGATACAGATGCGGATCAGAGGTGGGTTTCGGATGGACGGAGGTAGATGCTGAATTGAGTGGATCCTTCTAACTTGCAGGCTCGGCAAAATGCTACTGCATTTATCAGGGATATGTTAGGGACCGAGGCATCAATGGAGGGTTCGGATTTGGTCGGAGGAGAGATCTCTTCCACGGATGGGGTGCCCGGAGGCAATGGATGTGTCGGAAAGGATGTTTCTACCTCGGATGGAACTTCCGGAGGTAGCAGAGGGTTCGGATGGGAAACTTCTGCCGCAGATGGAATATCCGGAGGCAGTGATGATATGGATGGGTTTGATGATGTCTCTTGTATAGTCATCCAGAACTCGATGCTGCCCAATACCCAGTCAATCAACGGATTGTGTCGGGTGAGCCAGCTATATCCGAGGATGATATAACAAGAAGAATCCAAGGGGGTAACATAGAATGTATCGGAGGTGACTACGCCGGAGGAAAATCGGACGGACAGGTTTATGGCTTCGGAAATATTGTTATTGCAGGTACCATCAAACAAACGGAGCGGTAGTGGAGGGATCTGATAAGTAGGAATTTTATGTTTTCGGACGAAGCTAGTGTCTATAAAGCAGTGAGAAGAGCCACAATCTATGAGGGTGGGAAACTCAGATATATTGGAGAAAGACGGAAGGGAGATGTATGGGCATAAAGAGTTCGGATCCGGAAGGGTTACAGCGTTGAGTCATAGCTCTGTTGTACGGGTTGGGTCAACGCGACCCCCATTCCATACAGAGTCAAGAGGGTCGCAGACTAATTTTTTGCCTCATCCGAGGCTTCCGGATCCGCTTCCGGGGCAAGTACTGTAGCACGACCTTTAGCTGCACGCGAGGTCGACTTGGTGCAGTTCCGGGCGGTATGACTGGGTCTGCCACAGAACATACAGAGTCTTTTGTCAAACCTTCTCTGATGCTCCTCAGTGGTCAACTTCCCATCGGCTCCAATCCCATTGGGGAGGTCCGGAACCTTAGGAGTGGGGGAGGCCGCAGGATTGGATTTCGCGGATCTAGTCGTTTTGGATCCAGATGAGTTAGCGTTCATCTGGTCGGATACCAACTGTCTAGAAGGGTTGGAAAGGGTCAATCTGTTTTCCCGAGTGACTTCCCCCTTTCGTTCCCAGTAATGGGCATCGATGGTCTGGGCGAGGGTTTTGAATTCCAAGAGGGTGGTGGGTTTGCCCATGCGACTGATCTCGTCTTTGATTTGAGCCGGAAGACCATTATAGAATTGTCGTCGTAGAGCTCCATCTCCCCAGTCCCGTACTTGGGATGCAAGTCGTTGGAATTCTACAACGTACTTGTTGATGCGCTGTCCGTCACGCATATGAAGTTGCTCTAACTGCATTTCCGCATCTCCGGATGGATCGTGAGGTCTGAAGTTGGTTTGGAGCTCGAGCATGAACTCAGAGTAGTCATCCATCCAATCTGGACATATACTATTTTCGTCCGAAAGGAGATCCGGTTCAAACCACTCGAGAGCCATTCCCTTGAGATAGGATTGGGCAAAGTTGACTTTAGCGCATCCAGAACAGAAAACGTTAGGCTTGCTTTGAAAGTTGAGCTCACACTGGACAAAGAATGCCCGAAGCTTGCGAGGCTCGGATCTGTCGAAGGTATCCGGTTCCTGGATTTTGACCTTACTATCATCCGAGGTGTTGCTATGACGGCTACTGTGAGCGAGATGGTTGATGGCGACTGATAGTTGGGCTAAGACCCGGTCTTGGGGGCTAAGATGGTCATCATCTTCTTCATCGTCTGGGGACCCAACATCCGGATCCTCATCTCCATTGTTTGGTGGATCATCGTGCAACTCATCATCGAAACGGATGGTTGGGCGTGGATCAGGGTCTAGATTATTCATGTTCGGGGTTGGTGTAACCGGATCTGGTCTGGCGAGACGAGCTGAGATGCTTTGTCCTATGTCGCTCATGCTTGCACGGCGCATAGAGAAACTGGTGAATGTTTGGACAATGGGTGTGGGGTCTTGTTGGATCGGACCAAGTCTGGCTACTCGGAGGGAGTTCTGAGTTTTGCGTGGAGGCATGATATAGGTGATTACGGAGATTGTACTCGGAAAGGTGTGAGTTTGAATATACTGTTAAGACCGTACTCAATATGTAAGGGATCCGAAAAGGCTTTGGCCTCAGTTCGTGCACTGTGCCCCTTTCCCGAGTACTGCCCTTTATTTCCGGGGAATAACCTTCGTCCGAGGGTCTGGAAGTGCTTGCATAGCAGATCCAAAGGTCCGGAGGTATCGGATATGGCATGTCCGGTATATATCCGAAACATATGGGTGGAAGGAGTTCATCCGGAGGGTATCCGGAGCATCAGGATGAATGCGGGGTATAAGACTAGTAGCAGACGAGGTCCGTACTAGAAACTAATGGATATGGACTACCGGAGGTAGAGTCGGAAACATAGACTATAGGAATCAAATCCTAAGTCTCGGAAGATACTTAGAGTTTGGGACGGATTGGTTCAGATGAACGGAATGAGCAGAATCTAAGATGATATTCGAACTAAGGTTCTCCAGAATTTTACATGTAGTTTATATACTGTAGGTAGATAGTACGGACAATCAGTGAATCCGGGACCGGAGGGCTATGCACAAAGTATAACAGAAGTCTATGTAGTAAATGCACAGCGGATCAGCAAACGTGAGTCGGATATGAAGCACAGGTAATGGATCAGTAAGCAGGACAGGAATATACACAGCCGGGACACCGGTACAGGTAGATCACCGAAAGGGGATAGAAGCAAAGATGCAGTGGACTTAGAACACAAGAAGTTGTAGTGCATCGGATGAGTGATCCAGATCGGATCTGTGGTCCGGATAGAAGCAGGATCGATCAGATCTGATCAGATCTGATCGGATCTTGGATCGGATGTATGGAATATGACATAACCCCTCATTGCCAACCTCCTAGACTCTCTGAGCCATGCCAAAGTCTATACCAAAATTGATCTCCGTTCCACTTACCACCTCGTCCAGATAGCAGAAGGAGATGAGTGGAAAACCTCCTTCCATATGCACTATGGCTCCTATGAATGGTTGGTAATGCCAGAAGGTCTTACAAATGCTCCAGTGGCTTTCCAATGCTTTGTTAATAGTGTGTTTGCCAATATGCTGGATATATGCATTATCGTGTATTTGGATGACATTCTTATCTATTCTGAAGACCTTACAAGTCATAGGAAACACATCCGAGAAGTACTACACTGTCTCCATAAACATCAACTCTATGCTAAACCTGAAAAATGCAAATTCCACTCATCCTCTGTCGAGTATCTTGGTTACCTACTATCTCCAGAAGGCTTGACAATGTCGTCTGAGAAGATCCAGTCCATTGTCAACTGGCCAGAACCTCGGAAGATCAAGGACATTCAATCCTTCCTTGGTTTCACTAATTTCTATTGTTGATTCATCTTCAACTACTTGGATATTGTAGTTCCCCTCACTTGGCTTACATGCAAGGGAGTTCTGTGGAACTTTTCTGAGGACTGCCAGAAATCCTTTGAAACACTCAAGAAGGCCTTCACTTCTGCTCTGGTACTTACCCACTGGATTCCGGATGTTCCTATAGTTGTGGAAACTGATACCTCTGACTATGCTATTGCCAGAATACTTTCCATTGTATGTCCAGACTCAGAGCTTGTCCAGTTGCCTACTACTCCCTTACACTATCTGCGCCAGAACTCAATTATGACACCCACAACAAGGAACTCCTAGCCATCCATGAGGCTTTCCAGACCTGGCGATATTACCTAGAAGGCTCGTCCGAGCCTATAGATGTCGTTATGGACCACAAGAACCTTGAGTATTTCTCCACCACCAAACTCCTCTCTCGCTGTCAGGCTTGCTGGTCGAAATTTCTCCATCAGTTCAATCTCATCATCAATTTCCATCCTAGAAAACTCGGAGCCAAACTGGATTCCCTGACTAGATGTTGGGACATCTACCCCAAAGAGGGGGATAAGGACTATGCTCAAGTTAATCCTCATAATTTCCGCCCAGTATTCACCTCCAAACAGTTAGCTTTGTCCCTACAAGCCACAACCCTAGCACCTCCAGTCCTTAGAGCAGCTGTCCTTATGGATATGGAAAACCTTCAGAAAGACATCCTGACCACACTTCCCAATGACCCTATTGCCAAAATGCATCTTCTGGTACCTTCGGATCTGAGATGGACAGTTAACGATAATAGATTCCTTTGCTGCGACAACTGTATCTATGTTCTGGAAGCCAATGACTTACAACTATGCATCCTCTGTAACTGCCATGATCACCCCCTATCTGGACACTTCAGACAAAATTGTACCCTCAAGCTTGTCCGACGTGACTACACTTGGCCCAGAATATGTACTTATGTAAAGGATTATGTCAGGTCCTGTACTTCCTGCACCTGAGCCAAAGTTCCAAGACACAAGCCATATGGATTACTCAAGCAACTCCCTGTTCCAGAGAAACCATGGAATTCCATCTCTATGGACTTTATTGAGCAACTTCTGGACTCATCCAGCTATACAGCTATCCTTGTCATCACAGACCACCTATCCAAGCAAGCCATATTTGTTCTGACTCATGACACCATAACCTCTCCAGATCTCGCCCACCTCTTCCTCCTTCACATATTCTCCAAGCATGGTGTTCCATCCCATGTAACCTTGGATCAGGGAACTGAGTTTGTATCCCACTTCTTCCAGTCTTTAGGAAAAGCATTAGATATGGTCCTACACTTCACATCTGGATATCATCTGGAAGGGGACAGACAGACTGAATGTGCTAACCAAATGCTGGAACAATACCTCCGGATCTATTGCAACTATCAGCAGGACAACTGGTCCGAGTTACTACCCCTAGCAGAATTCACATACAATAACACTCCGAGTGCTACTACCAGGGTATTGCCCTTCTTCGCCAATAAGGGTTATCATCTGAATATTTCCATCCATCTGGAATGTGATCTATCCTCCATCTGTGCCCAGGAATATGCCCTAGACCTTAACAAACTTCACCAGTTCCTCTGAGAAGAAATGTCCAAAGCACAGAAACACTATCAAGGACCTACAGATGCTAAAAGACAACCCACTCCAGACTTCTGGATTGGAGAACAAGTCTTCATTAAAGCCAAGTACTTCCATTCCACTGGGTCCGAAACCTTGGAAATGATGGGGTTTGGTGGAAACTTTGTAGAAATGACTATTGACAGGTCACAGAATGTTTGACCGTCACACTGATGATCATACATTCATTCATCCAGTCATTGCTGGTGGAATCACCTTGGACATCAATGGACCAGAACCATGTCAACTTGCTATTTCTTTGACCGTGGGCATTTGGGTCTGCCACCACTGTTATAGCCTTTGGTTGGCCTTTTCCAATGGCCAAAATTTAGCCAATAAGTCATTGGTGCTGAGGTGAATGAGTTGGCTGTGACATTTTGAGTATATATGCACATGTAACTGAAGGATCCAGTCAACAGAGTGCACCTGAGCCTATGCTCTGGTTGACTGAGCTTGTGACTTTGCCGACCAAATGGTGGTGCAGAAGAGTATGGCCTTGTCAGCTAAGTTCACCCTGATTGCATGCAATGAGTCATTAGCTTGACCTTCTCTTAATGTAATTTCTTGCAAAACAAGGTTTGCAACACCCCACTCAGCACATCTTTTAATGCTGATGTTGGATGGCAGTGGAATCACCATGGTTTTGGGAGTAAACTTGACAGGCATGTTGTATTGGTCTTCATCCTCTGACTGATCAGGATCTTCAGATAATGATCCTGTGGAATCCAACTCTGCAGCCTCTAACATCACAGTCATGAGGTTCAACTGGTCATATTCATCCAATCAATTACTGAGGAATGTCGCTGCTACCCTGACAAATTCATCAATCAGACCTTGAAGTTTATCATGCCACTGAGCAACAGAAAGCTTCTGAGCATCAGTTGGTCATTTCCCAAGTTTCTTCATGTCAATCATGAGGGAAACCTGTGTTTCCTCCAGTGTTATGCCAGATGCCAGCCATGTTGCAGCACTGCGATGGATCTCACTGGCTGGCCATCTCCTCTGATGATCCAAGAGGTGCAACTCTTGTTGTTTCCTTGTTGGTGCTTTGCCAATGAATATGAGCATAGCATATAGTATATTGTAATTATATTGACACAGACCTTTAATTAATTGAACTTCATATATTTCCATGGCACTGGGATTATAAAGTCGGTCAAACTGAGTGGCAACAGCCTCAGCTTCCCATTTTGCAAGTGTTTCATCATCGGCAGTCTCACTCAGTTGGTCAAATGCATATTGGCTGTCTGTTAAGACCATACTAAATAGGTGAGAGATCTGAAGGGCTTTGGCCTCAGTTCATACACTGTGCCCCTTTCCCAAGTACTGCCCTTTATTTCAAAGGAGTAATATATGTCTGAGGGTCCGGAAGTGCTTGTGTGATGGATCTGAAGGTCTGTAGGTATTGTATATGATATGTCCGAAGGATATCTGGAATGTATGGATGGAAACAGTACATCCGAAGGGTATCTGGAGCATATGGATGGGTTCAAGGTATAAGGCTAGTATCGAATGAGGTCTGTACGAGAAAATAATGGATAGACTACCAAAGGTAGAGTCAGAAGTGTAGACTGTAGGAGTCAATCCTAAGTCTCGGAAGATACTTAGAGCTAGAAGAGGCTCAAGTTCGGAAGAACGGAATGAGCAGAATCTAAGATGATATTTGAACTAAGGTTCTCTAGTGTTGTACATGCAGTTTATATACTGTAGGTAGCTAGTACAGATAATCAGCAAGTCCAGGACCGGAGGGCTATGCACAAAGTATAACAGAAGTCTATTAGTAAATGCGTAGTGGATCAGTAAACACAAGTTGGATATGAAGTACAGGTAATGGATCAGTAAGCAGGACAGGAATATACACAGCCAGGACACCAGTACAGGTAGATCACCAAAAGGGGATAGAAGCAAGTATGCACAGTGGACTTAGAATATGAGAAGCTAGGGGTTTTGGATGGGTGATCCGGATCAGATCTGTGGTCCAGATAGAAGCAGGATCGATGGAATCTGATCTGATCTGATCTAAGATCAGATGTATGGAATATGACAGTATCCCCCCTTTAGGGCCAAACCCCTGAGGCACAAGAAGTGTTGATCTGGATTGGATGAAATTAATGCGAGACAATGGAGAAGTTTGATGGTTGACATGCTGAGTCTGTAATCCGACAGATATACGGACATCAGATGTCTGGAGTGATTCCTAACCCCCACTTTCTTATATATCAACAACAACTGCTTTATCATATATGGAGAAGGATCCCATATCCCTGACCCTGCTGCAGACCTTGTAGCAGATCTGGAGAAGAAGTTGGCAGCTGCCAAAGCTGCAGCCAAAGCCGACAAGGAGCAGAAGCATAAGGAGGAGGAGGAATGGAAGCATCAGGAGGATCTTCAGAAGATAGAGGAGGCTGAGAAATGGAGGGCAGCAGCAGAGGAAAAGAGGCATAGGGAGATTGCAGCAGAAACAGTGAGTTTCAGATGTTTGTTCTGTACCTTTCCTAACATTCAGAAGTCTTATGCTTTGCCTTCGGACAACAACAGATCCTGGTCCATTGATGTCCAAGGTGATTCCACCAGCAATGACTGGATGAATGAATGTATGATCATCAGTGTGACAGTCAAACATTCTGCGACCTGTCAATAGTCATTTCTACAAAGTTTCCACCAAACCCCATCATGTCCGAAGCCATTTACACCAAACCCCATCATTTCCGAGGTTTTGGACCCTCAGACCCACAGTTTCTGAGATTCCTGCACTTCAGAAACCTTTGCACTTGTCCTCCCTATGTCCAGTCCAGTCCCAGCTAACCCCACTGGTGCGTAGTCATTGATATTTCCATTCCTGATGCATTGTGCAGTTTTATTACATGTATTCTCACAAGCCACAGTACCTCATGGCTTATTACATAGAATTTCAGACCTGAAGTGAATTTGCCTACTTTCACCTATAGTACTCCGGACTTTCACATAGCATGTTATAAGGGACCCGTAGACACTATTCCATACCATCCTGTAGAAGGGGGATCACCCCAGATACTTGGTCCTTGTCTAACAAGCCATAGGCAGGCAATTTTATAATCCATTCATTATCATTGCGCGAAACACTATCCTCATCATTATATTGACCCTCACATCACATCCATAACAACCTGAAGCTATCGCACTCTTTTATTATTCCCTTAGTCGTTACCAATCCACAGACCCGAAATTCCCACGCATCGGACATCCCATACAGCCATCAGATTTGCCCATAGAGCTTCGGACTTTTGAGTCCTATATAGTGTGCACTTTCTTTCACCTCAGTAGACAGCAGATCCCTTGGGTCAAATGTACTTGTCCTACAAGTGTAGCAGCTAGGCAAGACTTCGACATATACTAGACTAGGTGGTAGTTCACTATCATACTAGCTAGATTGTAGTCTTTACATCGGCTTTGTAACTGTACCTATCCATTGCTAATATTTTGTTTGTGACAGTTTACCACATCTATTGGCTTAGAACCCTTGCACTGCATGATCGATGGGCAGAGGAGCTCCTGCTGGTCAGTTGGGAAATGACATGGATGGTAGATTTCTTTATTTACAGATCACAACAATGGGTCCACTGAATGCAAGAGGCCAATGCTAACAACCTGGTTGGCCATTGGTGCTATGCGGCCTGCCAGGCTTGAATTTATCTCTGCCTCTTACAGCAAGCACAAGATAGCTTTGAAAGAACCAAAGGGTTGGCTAGGGTAGTGGAGTGACAGGGGTCTATATACAGCCACACCCACATTTGGAAGGTGCTTAGTGTCACTGTGGATCAGTCATTTCTATATAATTGGAAATTATTAAACCAAACTCATCTTTCCTCCAACCATTATGTCTAATTCATCAACCCTCTCAACACATGATATCACTGACTTCACCATCTGGGATGCTACAAACATCCTAGAGTATGCTACTTCTTGTTTTGCTGTGATCTGGATTGCTTGTAACTGAAGTCATGTGCCTCGGACACCAGCTTATAAAGTCTGCTTTGTAAGGCACCTTCAATGGGAGGCAGATGTAAGTACTTCATCGGCTGGTTGGTCAGTCAGGCCACAGGATGTGCTAACTGATACCTCATCCAGTGCTTTGTGTTCTCATACACTAACCTATGCATGGTGCTAAACATTCAACCTACCATGTCCAACCTCCTCCACAGCATCCTTGGCAGATTGGCCTAATACCAAACTGGGAACATCACTGCTGAACAATTTCATGATGAATTCTTGGCTTACTGCTCTCCTCATGACCCTGAACTGAGGTCAACCCATAGAGTAGTTGGTAGATATTCTCATGATTGGTGGAAGGACTGGTTTGGCACCTTGGGTTTCCCACTGCCATTCTTGGATGTCAATGAGGTCATGGTCATGGTCTAAGACCACTTTAAACAACTGGTAGGTCATTTCTCTCCTAACCTGACCTTCTACTGATGCTTATTTGCAGCCAATGGGAGCAATGCTTTCTCTGGGCCCTGTGGTCACTGGTCAAGTGAAAGGCGATCCCCTCCTCAATCAAATTCTGGCAGTGACAGCCTGCATGAAACATTTGGGCAAATCATTGACAAGTCTGTTGGAGGAGAAGCCAAGGATGGCTGCTGAGGCTGCCAACACCATGTCCCAACTTGAGGGCCTCATGGGTGAGCTGGAGGAAGTGCCTTCAAAGGCCCAAAGGCAATTTGTTAGCCAGTAGCCTTCTTCCAAAGTAATGTCATGTATAATGCCAGATATGTATGATGTATTACCAAATTTCATATAGTCACTATGTATAAGAGCCAATGGTCCCTGAATACTCTTGTTC
>MU172966.1:181742-231855 GCA_016695475.1 Suillus decipiens
AATTGACACCAGGATGCATCAATTTAGCCCCTTGCTGGTTCCAGCAAGGCCAAGAGGTCAGTATTGCTTCACTGTAATGCTCATGCTCATGTGGATGTTCTAGCTGCATGGTTTCCCACTGGCCAATGGATTCACCCCTGAGGTTTCTGCCACCTTGAAAGGGGAAGGTGGTCCTGAAGTCATAAAATATATGCAGTGCTCAGCACTCCTGGCTTTGGCAGCTCTTTGTGTGATACATCCATGGCTGTATTGGGCATCAGTTGTGACACAGATAAAAATTGGCTGATGGGTGGTTGAACATGGCCTCATTGATATATACACTTGGCTGCAATTCTGGGCACCTGTGTTCAATTGTGCATCTGTCATTAGTAACAGAGAATGCCCTCTTCATCAAGATCCAAGATCTACCCCAGAAGAGTTTGATGTCATGTCAAGCATTGGCTATTATTGAGATGGTGTCAAGACTACAATCTAGCTAGGCTAATAGTGAGCTACCACCTAGACTAGTATATGTCAAGTGCTTGCCTAGCCACTATACTTGCAGGACAAGAATGTTTGACCCAAGGGGTTGCTGGTGGATATATCCTGCCAAACACTAATGTAAGACGCATGATACTACTGTTAGATGTTGCTGAAGGTAGCTGCAGTGAAGCCACAGTTAGTACTGCGAAAGCCATAGATGCTGATGTCAATGCATGCTGAGTATGATGTATACTGATGATGCTGATGATACTGATGGTTCAGATTACACTGTCAGTCAAGTGATATTGCTCACTGATGTGTATCATTCTTCATAAAATTGCAATCATTCATCTGAAAATCCAAACGTTCCTTTCAGTGGGGGGTTGACATCCTCTTTGCCAACAGTGATATGATATTCAAGGGTGCCTATAGGGTCTCCATGATTTCACCATCAATTCTGGCTGCACCAGTGATGATGTTTGAGGCATACTGCACATAGCATTTGTCTTGATGGCCATGGACATGCCAGACCCCACATCAACCCACTGTTGGAGGTGCTTGTGGTATTGACAATTGATGTCATAAAATGTCAATGCCCAGTCAATTCCATTGGTGTTGTAGCTGAGGGCTTGACACAAGGCATAATCCAGGTTCATCTGCCTTTTTGGCTGACTGATGAATCAGTTTATATTGGGAAAGTTTCAATATTGGTTGGCAAACCTTTTCCCCTTCTGAAAGTCCACCATCAAATGAAGGTGTTAGATACATGCTCAGAGGGTTAACAAATCATAAAGGGCTTTGGCCTCAGCTTATACACTGTGCTCCTTACTCGAGTATTGCCCATTAATTTCAGATGAAGTCCTAGGGAGAGTTCTGGTGAAGTCCTGATGTAGTCTGGATGAACTCTAGGGCAGGATAGCTCAATAGAGCTCTGAAGGACTTCTGGATGAGTGTGGGAATGCACCAGAACTATGTCCGGATGATAGGGGATGATGACAAGACTACTTGGATGAAGTCCAGAGTAGAACAAGTGAAGGATGTTACACAATAGGTTGAAGGATAGAATATGACAGGACCATAGGACCATAGGACCAGGGGTCCAAAGATCTGGAGGTATGGAAATCCGAAGGTATGGACATGCGAAGGTGGTCCAAAGGTCCAAAGGTATGGATGTCCAAAGGTAGGAGTAGCAGAATGTTGGATAGATGATGGATGGATGGATGGATGGATGGATGGATGGATGGATAGATGGATAGACGGGCAGATGGATAGACAGATGGATGGGTGGATGGATGGATGGACAGATAGATGGATGGATGGATAGATAGATAGATGGGTAGATGGATAGATGGATGGACAGATAGACAGATAGACAGATGGTATGACTACTATAGAGGAGTAGGTCCAGATGTGAAGTAGAGAGAGTATAGACTACTTCAAACAAGGTCCAAAGTAGAAACTAACAGAGGAAGACTACCACAGGTAGAGTTGAAGGTGGAATCAAAGATAGACTACGATCGGACGAGGTCTGAAAGTGATTATATAACAAAGTGATTATATGACAGAGAGTCAAGGCTCCGGACTAGGGAGTACTCCCATAGTCCAGAGCTGGAGACTTACAAGGGCTAGAGCCCAAGTGAGAACAGAAACAGAGCTATATAGACAGCAGGATAAGTAAGAATATAAGCAATGATCAGACTGAGGTCTGCAGGAGTTGTACTACGAGTTTATATACTGTAGGTAGCATGCCAGAAGGTAAGTAAGCATAGTCCAAGGCTATGTCAGAAACATAATAGTAAGTACAGCAAAAAATCAGGCTATGAACTCAGAGATAAAACTTGTACAGAATAACTTATCGAGACGGAGGCAGAGATAACTGATAGCCAGAGGCAGAGATGACCAAGAGGCAAAGGCAGGGATGACCGAGAGCCAGTGGCACAGGTATATCCTAAAAGGAGTAATGCGCAGGTGCATGGGAATGATTTCGGATATGGACACAGATCAGATATGGACACAGATCGGAACAGATATGGACATGGATTGGATATGGATCAGATATAGATCAGACAAGTGTCTCAGATTGGATATGTGAACTAGATTGAGTGGGGATTGGATGGATGTGGATTTGAGCAGGATGTTATAGTGGAAGTGGAGTGTAGAATCCAGTATATGACACATCAGACTTGTAGTTTTCTTGTAATTCCTTGTTCTTCAAAATCAGTTTGCTCCCAGTCAGGTATTACTTTGTCTTAGAATATAAATATAAATATAAATATTTTCATAGATTTTTGATCAGATTCTGTCAATAGTATCTATGAAAACCTTGTTCTCGCCAGTTTCCCAATGAGAATAATACAACAAAACAATTCATATTGGTGAAAAACAACCTGATACACATAGTCAACCATACCTGAATAAATTATTTATATTCTGTAGAAGTAACCCAAACATCAAGTAAATGAATGCTTCTGAATATACACAATATGAATCACAATTGTATAGTGTACTAGATGTCCATGGGAGTTTGTGCATTTTTGGTACAATGTGTTATGACTGAGGTTGGTTGTGACATGACTACTCAGAAGAGAGTGACAGTCATTCGATATCGGTACCTAAGCAAAAGAGCAAAGGTTCAGTAGACAACGAAGACAGGCGAGTCTCGAAGAGAGGACTAGACTGGCTGAGTCGAATACAAGGATCATTTCAACGACTAAGACTTAGGTGTGCTAAGACTTAGAAAGACAATTCAGACAACTGTTACGACTAGGATGGGCTCGTTGAACGACGGTTCAAAAGAGAACGGCGGTCGTGTAACGTATCAACGCTTTACGTAGAAAAGACTACGACGTTGTCAGACGACACAGATAGTTTCGTGCTAGGAGGCAGTATGAAACTGGCTGAGTCGAATATAACTAGATTCGGACTAAGGCTTAAAAGTGCTAAGACTTAGAAGCTAGCTTCACAAGACGACTAGAGTTGAGAGGCTCTAGCGAAGGATGTTCCAGGTAAAACCTAGTAAGATTAAAGTGAGGAATCTACGAGTACAGGAGAGCCTTTAAATACTAAAGTATGTAGGGACTTTAGGGCAGGCTCGAGACAGGTATAAATGATGAGTACCAAGTATGGTATACAACGACGTGAGTCAATGGAAGTCCACGGAAGGTTAGAGAACAGAATAGAACGTACAGTCAAGTGACTGTGGGAGAAGGTCAAGGTCATATGACCGTGTAAGAATACAACCGTAAGGGTAGCGGTAACATAGGCGAAGGTCATATGACCGTGTAAGAATACAACCGTGAAGATAGCGGTGACATAAGCGAAAGGGAAAATGAATAGGGGCGTACATCGATTGTAACAACAACTAGAGTTGCAAGGCTCTAGCAAAGGAGATTCCAGGTAAAACCCAGTAAGATTAAAGTAAGGAATCTACAAGTGATACACTGTGCTTAAATAGGCCAATATGTGCGCACAGACCAAGACCATAACCAGTAAGTAAGTAGCAATATGAATATGGAAGGCATGGGTGTATGATGATGCTATGAAACAAGAAAGGTAAAGGATGACGTGGCAGGACCACATAGATACAATGACCAGTTTGTAGACCGTATCATGAGACAAATAGTCCATGGTACATGTTATGTAATCGAGCAATAGAAAAGGAAAATGTATAGGGGCACGTACGATTGTAACACAATGTCTATTACTCCACAATGCACAGACATAGTAACTTAATTCTTTGACGGTTCAATAGAGTGAACCCTAGGGTACAACATCTGCTAGTTTTTTTTTCGAAACTCAACATGTTGAGTCCAGCAGAGAGTTTCTGCACAGAAAAGTGCATTTTCCCTAGAGTTCACGCACTTTGTCACACCAAGTCACATGTCTGCCACAATGCCTATTTGCACTCCGAGTGTCAGCACTATCCATACAATGTGTTGTGAAGTTGTACATGGGGGACTTAAGTAAAGGCAATGGCACTCAAGACAATCTGTATGAAGTGGCACAATCAATGCTATCGAACTGATTATGTGACCATGTAGAGTAACTAAGGTGAAAAATGAGGTGCACTTGAATGAGCTTGCACAGGTATATGATAATTGTGAAAAGAATTGTATGATACTGTGTATTGTTAGGTGCATGATGCTGGGAAGAGAATGGGTGATATGGGTATCCATGAGGAAGTAAAGTATGTGCAATGCCAGAATAAATAGTTAAGGGGGGATCAGACATTGATAGTGCAGGAACATAATGGGGAGTAGTGGATGAGGATGAGCTCGCTAAGTATTGCAAGTCATCAAGTTGACGATGGATTGCAGGATGCTCAACAGTGACTCAGCTGGCCCAAGCACAGCATTTTCATCAACCATGCTTACGTGTGCATTTCTGCCCACGAGGGAGACAGCCATAAAGGCCAGTGAATTGCAGATCATCCTTCAGCTGTGGGCAGCCATCAAGCTGCACTTAAATCAAGGAAACACATTCAGGATTGTTTTGAGCACCATCGAGAGAGATGTCAAGAGCTTGTGTGATTTCAAGAAGATCGGCTTTTAACTTGCTGCTGAGAGAGCCACTGAATGCTATCATAGGACCACAAGCATCACAAATAGCTCAAGCAGCTGCTGTGTTGCATCTGCCTTCTGCCTTTCTTTTTCAGCAAGTGCTGCTTTCTCAGCCTCCCAAGTGCACAAACCTGTGGCTGAAGTGAGTCCCCTTGCCCTCCTGATGTTTGGTGTATTACTGGCTTGCTGATCTTCCAAAAGCTTTGCACAGGCCTTCTGGACTTTTTCTTGTTGGGTCTGGTGCAGCTGTTTATACTTGACCATGCAGCAGTTGTCAGGGCTCAGACTTCAATTTGGCATTGGTGTCTTTGTGCCACACTTCAGCATTGCGGAGTTTTGATTTACACAGTCTCAATGTAATGCTTTGGGTGGATTGTCACGTCTGGAGCATATTTCTTTTATTGCAGATGATCCTGATGAGCATGTAGCCCCGGAGAAATTTATTTTAGTATTCTCTTATTATGCATAACCATCATACCATATTCCAGAATTTTCTGTGGTGATCTGACCTTTAGAGTGAGCCTTGTATGCACAAAACTAGCCTCCAGCACCAATAAGTTGGCCAACAGACGAGATCTACTTCGAATTTCTTCAAAAAAAAATATAGAACTATGCATTATGTTAGGGGGAACCCATATGCAACATATATAAGGATTCCGTGCAGAATTGCGTGTGCTAGAGTCGATGCGCGGACTCTTGGGCACACGGACTCGTGGGACTATCTAGTAATCGTCGCCCGGAAACCATACAAATAGTGTGCGTGAGATCTTAAATAGACATTGGCTATTTTTGACATCAGATTTACCAAATGGATGGCTAGCCGTGTAAGTCAGTCGGTGCTGACTGACCATTTTTAGTCAACACTGACTAACGCCTGACAACACTGAGATTTAGAAATTGAACATGCCAGGATCAAAACCAAACCATCTCTTGCCACATTTTATCGAATCCTTGCACTCACGATGACTCCCATCGTAACTATCTCGTCATCACTTTTTCGAGGGGGACTGACGTGGCTAAGGTGCTCAACATTGCCATCACGTTCGCTATCACATATATAATCGAGTATGATATGACTTTCCAGTAAGTCATGTTCTCCGTCGTATTCTTGTTGGCACTCCTGGCTTTCTCAGTCACGGGATTGCCCGTTGAAGTTCGCAATTCCCCCATCACCCTCCCCATGACCAGGAGGCTCGCATTCTCCAATATTACCGACCTCTTACGGCACGATGAAGCTCGCTTGGCGGCCTTTGGAGAATACAGCACGCATGGCCGACGTGATGCTGATACTTATCCTGCTGTTACTTTGTTACACGCCAATTTGGGAAACTCATTTTCGGGCTACACCGTGAGGGTTGGCTTTGGCGAACTCCCCACAGCTTTCTTCTGTAAGTTCAGCACTGAGAAAACATGCGGCTGCTAACATATTATTGAAGACGACCTGATTGTCGACACCGCTAGCGCGATCACATGGGTTGGCGCCCGCCTTCCGTACTTGAGCCCAAGCAGCGTCGACACTGGAGAGCCTGTGGCGGTCGATTACCGCTATGGTTCCTTCAGAGGTATGACATGCAACAATACCATATGTTAAAAATACTTACGATTAGTATCTATAGGAACTATTTTCCAAGATGATTTACTTATCGGTGTGAGGCGGCTCCCCATCTCCACGATGCAATTCGGTGTTGCTTCTGTTTCGCCGGATGTCGCCGCTGACGGTGTCCTTGGCATCGGGCCTACATCGTTAGGCCTTGGCGCCCTACCAAATTTACCACAAGAAACAATCCCGACTGTCACTGACCTCCTGTTTAGGCAAAACATGATTAGTCGGCCCATTGTTGGTCTCTTTTTCCAGCCCATCACTGCAAATACAGTCAACCTTGGAGAGATTTCCTTCGGTGGAACTAACCCTGCCACGTACAATGACAGAAGCGGCGTTCTATACACATAAGACACGTCAGCACCTGGATCAATTCAGACTGATAGTAATTGTTTTGTTTCAGTGGTGTTACCACCACCGGCCCCTCATCGCGGTATTGGGGTATCAATCAGAGGATCACCTACGGAAATACAGAAATCTTAGCTAACACCGCTGGCATGGTGGATTCTGGTTGCACCTTTCTTTACCTTGCCATCGGTGTGTATTCAGAGTCCAGCGAGTAATAATGGTCTAATCAGCGTTCGATAGATGCCTACGAGAGGTACAGGGCTGTAACTGGCGGTACTCTGAATCCGGCAAATGGTCTTCTCCAGATTTCCCCTCAACAGTACAATCAACTACATAACTTGGAATTCCATATTGGCGTGGTACGTCAATTTTGTCAGCCCTCACACCCCTTGTTAACCATCTGCACAGAAAATATACAGACTCATCCCTAATGCGCAAATCTGGCCTCGTTCTCTCAATTACAATATTAATGGCGGTGACAATGATATATTTCTCATCGTTAAAGCCCTTGAAACACCCACTGGCGCAGGGAATGACTTTGTCAATGGCTACGTATTCCTCCAACGCTTCTACACTGTGTTCGATAGCCGCATGCCCCGCCGCGTCGGTTTTGCCACAACCGTGTTCACTAATGCCCTCACCAACTACTAATATGGAATTGCCAAAGTATACGAAGCATCCTTTTGCAGACCTAACGCAGCATACGGATTTGAAGGTTATGGAGACTCTTCTCAAATACGCGACGGAGGTTACTTGAGTTTCTATATACCGCGATTAGAATATAGCAATACAAATGAGCGCGGCTCGTCTTGTAGAAGTGAATTCTGTGCGAGTTGCGTCTAATATTATAAGATATTTCTTTTATGCATCAATACGCAGTATATTTCTTATTGTCGTCTATCCTGTCCTGCATCCCAGTCTGCGTGTATAGGATTACGTAAATGAGATTGAGAGATGTCGATGAGGAAAGATGGTCTAGTTCCATCAGGGCATTTGCGAAGTCGGAGATCCGGCAGGGGACACAGGTGTCCCCCTTTCCTAGATAGTAATGTCCTACATAGGGTACTGTACCCCAAATGGACATGAATTGGATTTAAAAAATAAAATAAAAAAGATGGTCTAGAACTCAAACGCAGTTATCATTTCTCCGAACGCACATCGATCATACCAGTTGTATCACTAACCACTCAAATTCTGGACCTCCAGCAGCTGGGCTCTATCAACCTCAAGGCTAAGAACACACGCATACAAACAGTGTTGAAGACAGCTACATTTGAACTCAAGAAATCTGCTATCTTCGAAAATGCTTTCCCTACTATCACCGAGAAACGAACTATGGCTATGCAAGGACTTGGCAGTAACGCCGCCCACAAACATACAGAAAGGGCTAACATTGTTGAATAGGCTTAAACACGATTCTGACTTTGCAGTTTCTCTTGCTAGTATTGTTCGTGTTTGTTTTTTGTATGAACTCAATGCTGATGCTCTTGCTTGAAGCCTGAGGGACGGATGAGTGCTTTCCGCACTGGTATCAAAAGCTCGTTTATCAAATTGTTGTGTCTCGATTCGCACTCAGGAGAGGTCGTTCCAACGAGGTCGAAGAGTTCCTGAAGAGTCACAGGTATATTTTTCCGACCAACCAAAATGTTAATGCTTGGCGTCCTGAATAAAACCGAATTCCTCCTGCCCCGTGCAAAACACTAAACAACCGTTGGCTCCACAAAGTATCTCCTGTGCTATACGTCACTGCCACTCGATATATGAACACGCTCCTGGAAAGCGATTGAATCCATACAAGTTGCAGTGTCGGAATCGGCTACAAGCTTAGCGTGATTTTCTCGAATGCTAAGGATCATGCGGGGTCCTAGAACAAACAACTGCACGACCACCCAAATTTGAAGCAAGCCATAAGAACTCTGAGTTTCCAGCAAATATTTATCCTATATTATGATGAACAGTGCTCGTATGCAGAGGTAAGTGAATTATTGACATACTGTTGAGGGTATCAGAGAAAATTTAATATCGAGGTCGAAGCAGGAAAGAGCGGCAACAAAGCTACCGCGTCCCACGCTTCAGTGGAAAAAAGGAGGAAACAATGATCACAATGAACTCACCTCGCAAAGTAAAAGATGTGAGTTTTTGATTAACACCGTGAAACAGTCCCCGATAATCCCTCCTGCTGAATGTTGCCGCAGTTCACGGAAGTGTTTTACCGCAATCCAGACTGCGAGACACAGTGCGAGGACCTCCATGACAGTCCCAAGTATCCAGGTAATGGAACCCAGAAGTAGGATATCTTCCGGATAGTTGATCGTGCACTGATAGGTGCCGGAGAGAATGAGTTCTTCTGGTAACCACCAATGAGCCTCATATACATTTTTATGTTATCAACAATTGAGCGTACCCCCTGAACCATGCATTGTTGTCATTATAGTTGCCACTCCATTGAAAATATTGACAGCCAGGAATGTGACGACGAGAATTATCAGGATCTTTCTGGACCGTTGATACATTGCATACAACCGAGTGATGACGATGACTTGCAGCATGTTCATGTTTCAGTCAAGTCAATATCATCGAGTTCTCGTAAGTGCCAAGCTCACCCCACAGCAGTGAAATGACCACAATATATATCCAAATTCATACGACATACAGAATCCAGCCTAGCGAATCTAGTCAGTGACTGCCTCGCGTAGCACACACTCCGAATAGACTCACATCTGTGGCAGTGATTACCGAACCAAAATTTCGTAAAGAATCATACTCACTCCTACGGGGCACCACGGTTAATGGAGGTAGACGTCTGTGGAGAAAACTCACTGTATCTGTCAGAGAGTTAATCGGAAAAATCCCTATATGCCGTTAGTCACAAGTACAGACAAATGAATGACGTGCTAAGGGACACACGCAGCATGTCCAGACTGATTATGAGAGAGACGATTAGCACAACACTGATTATTTAGCCTTTCAAACATACGCAGTATAAAATATTCCAAGGTAGCGCACCTAAGATGCTTCCAGATCAGTACAAAGTGGAAACGGCAACAAACAAGCCACATACGCCAAGATACATGATTGTCATTAGGGACCAGCGACTCGAATGCCTCTGGAATTAAGTGTATCTCATGGGTTGTCTGACATGAGACCCTGCTCACCCAGACCAATTTGACCTATAAAAACCATTTTCAGCGAGATGACTGCTTGGGTCATAGCATCAACATACCTCTTGTTCAAATGTAAGTGCTGGAAATACTTTTAGGTTATCAGTAGCTCCTCGACATTATCATGCTCACCCCAATCATACAGCAGTCCAACAAAGGCGGCAACTGTGAACAGCATTTAAGGTTAGATTGATATATCAGCTTCAACATCGGAGTGCTCTCCGCGAACCTACAAAATAGCTGGGAACACGGTATGAGTTGATGGCCGGCCACCGAATGGGATCATTTGAGATGAGGGTCATACTACTAGAGAATAGGTATAAGTAAAAGGCGAACTTAGCAGATGTATGATCATGGCAGTCATTGCTCCGTGCTAGTTATACAGTGCTCGTACCAAAATGTTAGTGATGAACCGGCAAACCACTTGGATACCGGAAGGCAGAATGCCAAGACTAAGGGGAGAACTCATGTTCTACCCGTGTACGAGCACATATCTCGATGTCTACTATCTCACCCTCGGACCATCTATTGTCGCTTTATGATAAGGCTGCCAATAATGAGTGCATCTATCGTGGAGTTGGTGCTGATAGGTGCGATCAGTTTAGCACAACCAGAGATAGCCTGAGAATTCATGATTGACATACTTACCCAGTAAAGATACGATGTCATCCGCCAGCGCTGTGAGAGGAAAGAGCTGATATGACAGCATGATTTATTATATGCATCAAACCATACAGGCTTATTTCGTAAAACTTAATTGACGAGCCTCAGGGGCGTCCATATCCTACATACATAGGACTGTAAGGAGGTAACACTCTGTCATTAGGTTAAGGGAGCCATACAGCTGCCAACTCACCGAAGACTTGGTCTATAAGGGCATGTGTAATACCGACCCTTCGAAGAAGAGGCTTGCCGCATGTCCATCAAATTCAAATTGAAGCGTGTGGTTGATCCATCATGTACAACAATCCGTGGTTGAAATATTTATGCGGTAAAATAGTTGACACCATCCCTCGACTGCAGCAAACAGAAACGAATCTAGAGTCAATGACACGGGCGTCCAACAATCGCAGAATGGAGTTGTCTGAGTTTCGGAACGCCCCGGTAATAAAGTGAGTCACAGTTCCTCAGGCTGTACATGGCTGTCAAGATGGCCACTCTGATGTAAACGCACGCACACGCGCATACGCTAAATCATTCATGTAATTGATGCATCTTGTATGCTGTGAGGGTGGAAGGCCGGGACTTCATGACTTGCACTGTTTGTAACTTGTCTTCTTCATCCTTCCATGTCGTTCAATTCGACTGTCCCAGCTATGGCTATCGTTGATGCTATGCAACAACATGTTGTCGCCTCTCCTGGCAGAGCGGTGTTGCTGGGACTCTTCTGTACCCCGGTTCTCATCCTTGTCCTGAACATCCTCAGGCAGCTGGTGAGCTTCTAGTAACGCCTATTCTCATGTCTACTAATACCATATCGCCAGGTCGTTCCTCGAGATCCTTCATTACCTCCAGAGGTGTTCCACTGGATTCCTTTCATTGGGTCCACCATCTCGTACGGCAATGACCCACTCATTTTTTTCTTCAAGTGCAGGGAAAAGGTACGGTCGTGCGATGTACATGCTTCATGTTCTCATCCTCTTCTTCAGTACGGTGATGTTTTCACATTCGTTCTACTCGGACGCAAGGTTACTGTCGCACTCGGGGCTAAAGGAAACAACTTTGTCTTGGGTGGAAAATCAACTGCGTTCTCTGCAAGAGACGCTTACACAGTATGTTCAATTGTTTTTGCCACGCAAATATCTTTCACAACCACAAATAGCACCTTACGACCCCCATCTTCGGGAAAGACGTCGTATATGATGTCCCAAACGAAGTATTCATGGAGCAAAAGAAGTTCGTTAAAGTCGGCCTTTCAACTAAGAGCTTTCGAGCGTACGTGGGCATGTTCGAGCAAGAGGTCGACGACTTCATGCGCAGCGACCAAGCATTCATCATCTGGCAAATGAACGACATCAACGAATGGGGATGCTTCGATGTGACGGACGTCATGGCCCAAATAACTATTCTGACTGCCAGCCGGACTCTGCAAGGAAAAGAGGTCAGGAGTGGTTTAGACAAATCATTCTCTGCGCTCTACAACGACCTGGATGGAGGCTTTACCCCGCTGAATTTCATGTTCCCTAATTTGCCTTTGGAATCTTACCGCCGTCGGGACGAAGCGCACAAGAAGATGAGCGAGTATTATACCGACATCATCCGCAAACGTAGAGAGTTAGGTCACTCCGTAAGGAGTTCACATCAATGTGATCCGGCCAATATTCACCGTGAATTCTATAGGACGAACCAGATATGATCTCCGCTTTGATGGACCAAAAATATCGTAATGGTAGACCCTTCCGTGACCACGAAACCGCGCACCTCATGATTGCGCTTCTCATGGCAGGACAACACACTAGCTCCGCCTCCGGTTCATGGACACTTCTTCACCTTGCTCACAATGTCGAAGTCCAGTGAGTCTTGTTCGTCATCAGCAGCTAACATATACTGATCGTCATGACAGGGAAGCACTTTACCAAGAACAAGTAGAGCATTTCGGCAACCCGGATGGTTCTTTCCGCCCGATGACCTATGAGGGCTTCCGCAAGCTTCTAGTCCTCGATTCCGTCATTCGTGAGACGCTTCGCATGCACCCGCCTATTCACAGTATCATGCGTTACGTTCGTTCTGATGTCCCAGTTCCCGCGACTCTCGCTGCCCCATCCAAAGATGGCATTTATGTTGTCCCGAAGGGCCACTACGTGCTTGCTTCCGCTGCCGTCAGTCAGGTTGACCCCCATATCTGGGTTAATCCCATGAAGTGGGATCCGACACGATGGAGTGATCCCGAGGGTGTTGCTGCTCAGGCGTTCAAGACCGACTCCGACGAGAATGGCGAGAAGATTGATTATGGTTTTGGTGCTGTGAGCAAGGGAACTGAGAGTCCGTATCAACCTTTCGGTGCTGGGCGACATAGATGCATTGGCGAGCAGGTACGCTTGATTATCTGCTTGCTGAGGTGAATTTGGCTGATTTTTCAATAGTTCGCATACCTGCAACTAGGAGTCGTGATTTCCAGTATCATCCGGAAAGTTGAAGTTCTGTTAGACGATGGAATTACAGAGATCCCGGAAAACAACTACCATGTTTGTCTGTTCATTTGATCAACGCTCACGAGTATTGTTGACCGTTTTTCTGCAGACCATGATCACAATGCCGAAGAAACCTCGGAATGTCCGCTACAGACGCAGAAGATTTGATTAGAAGATGGGCTCCACTTCCTACACCAAATGAACAGGCAGAGCAAGGTGCAAATCGGGGATGCATGCTGGAACATTGACCATAGAAGCAATATGTGACAGTACTTTCGATATAACCAGAATAAGTCCCGAGCTGTACATCCTTGAGGATGACTTTGGATGGGAAGCAAGAGCAAAAATCATCAGTCTTTTCTCTTCAGAATCATTAGCCTCCGTTCCATGAAACACGTACATCTCAAATATCTACATGTTTCCTTCCCAGTCGAGAGCTTGATGTGCGTGCCTTTTCAGTTACTACATTTCCCCTCCTCCAAGCCACTAGAGTGTGCAATGATGATCAGTGCAGGCTGTAAGTCTGGGCCATTCATAAATGCATTCCCGTGGAAAACCCGAGTGTCCACGCGTCGGGCTGTATTACCACATTTCGACTTGCATTTGTTAGTCTCGCCCACACCACCTACTCAGTCCTCCGTGATCTCTCAAGACCTATCTATGTCGCAACTTCAGTAGCACACGCCAACTTGACGGCCTGTTTTTGCTAGTCACGCTGGGCTATCGCCAACTGTAACTGTCGAAAGGTCAATTATCGTGCTCAGAGCGCTTCTGTCAGTTTGTTTGAAATATCTTATCATTTTTGCGTCGCCATCCCGTGCACAGATATTTCGCAATGCAGCGCCCTTCAAAGATCATGGAACCTTGAAGTCTTCACTTCAGTGCCCTCAATCTCCTAGAGTACCACTCCCGCACGCATGCACTTTTCAAATCCGAAAACCTAAATCAAGGCCTCTGGCCCCAACGTCGATGCCATTGTCAAATTTGTTGAGGATATCTTGGCCGCTTCCACCTATTATTCACTTTCCGATTCCTGGCATGTCCCGGAGGCAGCCTTTGCCACCAGTCAGCTCTATCGAGACATTCACCCCTTCTTGTCTCGAAGTGGCCATCACGCCCACAACCTGACATCAAGCGGAGGTGCTCGGCTCCTGCATGCACATACATAGTTCAGTCAAGACAATAGTACGCAGAAGTGGACTGGCCGGTCACACAAGGTACGTAGATTTGGGCTGGCCAGAGGCCTAGGGTGATTGCTTCATTGGTGCGGCAGAATAGCACAGTGACCAGCCGAGGCGTAGTGCTTTGTTTGTGGAAGCTTGCAGGAGCCATCTGTTTTGGAACAGTAACAGGGCACTCATTACCCAAGGACTCCTCATTGCAACCCCAATTGTCACATCCTGTAAGGCTGTATGGTGTTAGGACGGAAGACAGGGATCACATAACTTGCGCTGTTTGCATCTTGTCTTTATCAATCTATCATTATGATGTTGTCCAATTTGACCGTCCCAGCTATTGCAGCTAGATGCAATGTCATCAGACTATTCCCCGAGATCCTTCACTACCTTTAGACGTGTTCCACTGGATCCCTTTCATCGGTTCCTCCATCTCGTACGACAATGACCCACTCAATTTTTTCTTCAAGTGCAGGGAAAAAGTATGCTCGTGTGACATACATATCTCATGTCGTGATTTGTCTGACCCGCTCCTTCAGTACGGCGATATCTTCACATTCACTCTACTCGGACGCAAGGTAACCGTCGCACTCGGCACTAAAGGCTACAACTTCGTATTGGGTGGAAAATCAACTATATTCGCTGCAAGGGAGGTTTACATGGTATGTGCAATTGTTTTGGCCTCACGAATGTCTATCTCAACCACAATGAGCACGTCACCACCCCTACCTTCGGTAAATATAACATATATGATGTCACAGAGAAAGTGTACAAGGAGCAAAAGAAGTTCATTAAAGTCAGCCTTTCGACTAAGAGCTTCCGGCCATACGTGAGCATGTTGGAGCAAGAAGCCGATAACTTTATACGTAGCGACAAAGCATTCACTATCTGGCAAATGAACGACATCAATAAATGGGCGATTCGATGTGATGGATATCAATATCATGATCCAGATCATTATTTTGACTTCCAGCCGGGCTCTACAAGGCAAAGAGGTCAGGAGTGGTTTGGGCAAATTAATCACCGCGCTCTACGACGATCTGGCTAGAGGCCTCACCTTGCTGCATTTCATGTTCCCTAACTTGCCTTTGCAGTCTTCCCGCCGTCGGAACGAAGCGCAAAAGATCATAAGCCAGTATTATACCGACATTATCCGCAAACGCAGAGAATCAGGTCATTCTGTGAGGCGTTTGCATTGATGAGATCCCACCAACGTTGACCACAAATCCTATAGGATGAACCTGATATAATCTCCACCTTGATGAATCAAAATTATCGTGATGGCAGACCCTTCTGTGACCATGAAATCTTGATTGCTCTTCTCATGGCAGGACAGCACACTAGCTCCGCCTCCGGTTCATGGACACTTCTTCACCTTGCTCACAATTCGAAGTCCAGTGGGTCCTGTTCGCTATCGGCAGCTAACACATGCTGATCATCATGATAGGGAAGCACTGTACTAAGAACAAGTAGAGTATTTCGGCAACCCGGATGGTTCTTTCCGCAAGCTTCTAGCCCTCGATTCTGTCATTCGTGAGATGCTTCGCATGCACCCGCCTATTCACAGTATCATGCGTTACGTTCGTTCTGATGTCCCGGTTCCCGCGACTCTCGCTGCCCCATCCAAAGATGGCATATATGTTATCCCAAAGGGCCACTACGTGCTTGCTTCTGCTGCCGTCAGTCAGGTTTACCCCCATATCTGGGTTAATCCCATGAAGTGGGACCCGACACGATGGAGTGATCCCGAGGGTGTTGCTGCTCAGGCATTCAAGACCGACTCCGACGAGAATGGCGAGAAGATTGATTATGGTTTTGGCGCTATGAGCAATGGAACTGAGAGCCGATATATTTTGGTGCTGGGCGGCATAGATGCATTGGCGAGCATGTGGCCTGATTATCTGCTTGCTGAGGTGAATTTGGCTGATTTTTTCAGTAGTTCGCATACCTGCAACTTGGGGTTGTTATTTCAGTATCATCCGTAAAGTTGAGATTCGGTTAGATGATGGCATCACAGAGATCCCAGCACCCAACTACCATGTTCGTCTGTTCAGTTGATCACCGCTTGCGGATATCAACTGACCATCGTTCCATAGACCTTGGTCACGATGCCAAAGAAACCTCGGAATATCTGCTACAGACGCAGGAAATTTGACTTGCTCTAGATACCTATGATATATGTCTTGGAGCTGTATCTACTCTTGGATGCTCAGTGACTTGTATAAAACTTACCACTTCTACAGAAACACCAATACTTCTCAGCATACACCAATACTTCTCTACAGCGGATAGGTGAATATGGTATAGTAGTGGGCAGGAATAGGCTGGGGAGGAGTGTGAGAAATGTTGAGATCGACCGGAAATGGCTATGTTTTGGGTATAGTGTAAATTTCCCAGTCTAAAAATGCGATGCATCAAATGCATGACCAATGGCATCACAAACATGTCAATGGATGATGCATTGAATGCATGCATCACCCTATATTTGCGCTGATGCATCAGTATTGGCAGGCCTACAATTGTAGTAAGAATGCATCACTACTAATGCTGCAATCACAGCAATTTGTTGCATTACTACGACAAGGACGCCTGCGGAACCGCAGTCAAGGTTAGATCGAGACATCAGCGTCAACATCCGGCTGCTCTCCAACGAACCTACAAATTACCCGGAAACACGGTATGAATTGATGATGGATCATTTGAGACTATGGTTATACTGTTAGAGAATAGATGTATGATCATGGGAGCCATTGCTCGACGCTATCCCGTGTTTGGATGACTGAGACGAGATTGAATCGATGATGTCCGTTCCTGCCTTGATTGACCGAAGGGTTCAACGTAAATATTATTAATCATGAAACATTTAACCTTGAAAAAGATGGAAGACCACAAGTAAATCGTCAAAGATAAGGGAGATTCACAGATAGCAAATAGATAACCCACGTTCTACCCGTGCGCGAGCACGTATCTCGATGTCTATTATCCATGCTCCTCATCCTGGGACCGATCTGTCGCTTCATGACCACGTTCTCGTATAATGAGGTCGCGAGTAGGTACTGATAAGGCCCATCGGTTTGCACAACCAAAGATAGCGTAGTTGAGATTCCATGACTAAGATACAGTCAATATAAAAACGACGCTAAGAGATATGAAGAAGTCGGGCACGCTGATATGACCGCATGAAACATGATTTATTATTCTTCAAACCGCACAGGCTGATTTCGTAAAGCTTGATTGACAAGCCTTCGACTCGGATATCCTAGGGCTCTTGATTGTATGAGAAGGACCGAAGGCGGTAACACTCTGTTTGCACGTCATCAAAACCGAACAAATTGAGAGAGTAGCCCTACACCATCCATAGACGCTGAAGTCCTGCTGGGTGTCTTGTCCGAAGTATGCCATGAAAGATATCGAGTCCCGATTCGATGATGATTCGATAACGAGTGGTGACTGTTCCGAAGTCGATCGGCTCCCGCGGACAATTTGAAGGTACGTGCAAGGTACCAACACACCGGGACTCCAGTCACTGGTATCTGGTAATTTTTTATGAAGCCATACAGACTGGTTCAACTAGTGTCGTACTAGTATGTAGTACTACTACTACTAGTAGGCTAGTACTACACTGTGGGCCTATACTCGATGACCCGATATACTAATTCGCAATTTTATCGTACAGCTGTTTCCTACATCAGGCTAGACTCGGAGCACACCGTCAAAACGTCACAATCCTGTTGAAACACTCACGCTAAAGCCAAACTGAAGTGTTAACCTGGTACTCTATTCTTATTTACTGCACGAGAAGTACGAGACTCGCCCTAACCTTAAAAACCTTGAGTGTGTGCACGGGGTGAGGTGGTAGTGGCAACAAAGCACCTGCAGCAGCTGCTAATTACCTTGATTCATTCTCGTCAATGGTCTCTTTTACCACCAAATTCAATCTCTTTCATGTTAATTTTTGTTGTCTACTCTGCAGTGCACAGTTTGTTTTCAAAGCAGGTCTATTTGATTTCAGCAAAAAAGATCTACATCATGCAGTAAGAAGACGAGAACACTGGGTAACTCTGCGTTTGTGAACACAGCAGCGCGTGAGACGAAAACGCTGGCAACTTCAGTTCGAGAACACCACATCACGTGAGACAAGAATGCCGGCGAGTGAGGTTGAGGTTGAAAAGGGAGGAGGGCAGCGGGTAGTCTGCAAAACAGAAGGAGTGAGCAAAATAAAGTAAGCGAGAAAAACAGAGGAAGAGTAGTCTGCGAAGCAAACAGGGAGGAGCGAAATGGAGTGAATGAAATAGAGGTAGGAGGGTGGTTATAGAATTGTATTAGTGCCAGTTAGGAGAATATCCTGTAATAATGACGGTGGAAGAGAGAAAGTGAATGGAGGGCATAGAACGCTGCAGGACTACATGAGATCTACTCGGCTTAGGAATATTATTGGCCGAGGAGTTGCTGGGGTATAGGGACGGCTAAATTAAATATTACTGCAGCCGATCTATTATTTCGGAACAGTGACAACTTGTGCACTCTGATGTAAATTCATCATGCAATTATCAATTATCATATCCTGTGCCACGGTTAGGATGGACTACATAACTTGCACTATTTGCATCTTGGCTTCATCATTCTTTCATGATGCTGTCTAATTCGACTGTCCCAGCTCCAGGTTATGTTGCAGCTATCGTTCATGCTACGCAGCAGTATGCCGCCGCCTCCCCTGGCAGAGCACTTTTGTTGGGACTCTTCTGTACACCAGTTCTCATCGTTGTACTGAACATCCTTAAGCAGCTGGTGAGCGTTTAGTAACACCTGTTTACGTGTCTACTGATGCAATGTCATCAGATTGTTCCTCGAGATCCTTCACTGCCTCCAGAAGTGTTCCACTGGATCCCTTTCATTGGGTCCTCCATCTCGTATGGTAATGACCCACTCGATTTTTTCTTCAAGTGCAGGGAAAAAGTATGCTCGTGTGACATGGTACATATATCATATCTGACCCTCTTCCTCAGCACGGCGATGTCTTCACATTCATTCTATTCGGACGCAAGGTAACCGTCGCACTCGGCGCTAAAGGCAACAACTTTGTCTTGGGTGGTAAATCGACTGCGTTCTCTGCAAGAGACGCTTACATGGTACGTGCAATTGTTTTGATATCGCAAATGTCTATCTCAACCACGACTAGCACATCACCACCCCTGCCTTTGGTAAAGACGTCACATATGATGTCCCAAATGAAGTTTTCATGGAGCAAAAGAAGTTCATTAAAGTCGGTCTTTCAACTAAGAGCTTCCGGCCGTACGTGAGCATATTCGAGCAAGAGGTCGATAACTTTATGCGGAGCGACAAAGCATTCATCATCTGGCAAATGAACGACATCAATGAATGGGGACGATTCGATGTGACGGAAATAATGACCCAGATCACTATTTTGACTGCCAGCCGGACTCTGCAAGGCAAAGAGGTCAGGGGTGGTTTGGACAAATCAATCTCTGAGCTCTACAACGACTTGGGTGGAGGCTTCACCCCGCTGCATTTTATGTTCCCTCACTTGCCTTTGGAATCTTACCGCCGTCGGGACGGAGCGCAAAAGATCATGAGCCAGTACTATACCGACATTATCTGCAAGCGCAGAGAATCGGGTCACTCTGTAAGACGTTTGCATTGATGAGATCCTACCAACGTTCACCACGAATCCAATAGGATGAACCCGATATGATCTCCACCTTGATGAATCAAGAATATCGTGATGGCAGACCCTTCCGTGACCATGAAATCGCGAACCTCATGATTGGTCTTCTCATGGCAGGACAGCACACTAGCTCCGCCTCCGGTTCATGGACACTTCTTCACCTTGCTCGCAATATTGAAGTCCAGTGGGTCTTGTTCGCTATCGGCAAGCTAATACATACTGATCATCATGATAGGGAAGCACTTTACCAGGAGCAAGTGGAGCATTTCGGCAACCCGGATGGTTCTTTCCGCTCGATGACTTATGAGGGCTTCCGCAAGCTCCTAGTCCTTGATTCTGTCATCCGTGAAACGCTTCGCATACACCCACCTATTCACAGCATGATACGTTACGTTTGTTCTGATGTCCCGATTCCCGCAACTCTCGCTGCCCCCTCGAAAGGTGGCGTTTATGTTGTCCCAAAGGGCCACTACGTACTCGCTTCTTCTGCCGTCAGCCAGGTTGACCCCCGTATTTGGGTCAACCCCATGAAGTGGGACCCGACGCGGTGGAACGATCCCGAGGGTGTTGCTGCTCAGGCATTCAAGGCTTACTCTGATGAGCATGGCGAGAAGATTGATTATGGTTTTGGAGCTGTGAGCAAAGGAACTGATAGCCCGTACCAACCGTTCGGTGCTGGGCGGCATAGATGCATTGGCGAGCAGGTGCTCTTCATTATCTGCTTTCTGAGGTGAATTTGGCTGATTTTTTAATAGTTCGCATACTTGCAACTTGGAGTCGTGATTTCCAGTATCATACGTAAAGTCGAGATTCGGTTAGATGATGGCATCACAGAGATCCCAACACGCGACTATCATGTTTGTCTATTTAATTGATCGCCGCCCATGAGTATTGCTGACCGTCGTTTCATATAGACCATGATCACGATGCCAAAGAAACCCCGGACTATCTGCTACAGGCGCAGGAGATTTGATTAGAAGATTTCCTCCACCTCTACAGACACGCTGGGGCAAGATTAATGCTCGATGTCTTTCTACTAGTAGGACCTACAAGTGATTGACCCTGCGCGGCTTGAGTTGGAAAAGGAAATATGCACCTGGTATAGAGGATATCTTTTGTATATCAATATGTAGTATACTCATTGTTGTCCATCTTGTTCGTGGTACATTGCATATGTCAAAGAGTTGTATTGAAACAAAAGATAGCTCGAGTGTGAGGTATTGGTTGCATTCAGCAGACATTGTAACTCGGATATGGTAGGCATTCACATTATTATCAAGGCATGGGCTGGGCGGGTGCCAACCGTTCTGTCTTGAGACAAAACCCATAAGGACACGGAGTTCGTCCTACATGTGCACTCTAATTTATGCTGCATCATTACTTTCATTAGCTTCATTTGACTAGATCACCAGGAGGCAGCGGACTCGAGCAAATGGATACATTCTCTCCTGCTAACCGACCTGGCATGGGCCCATTTTCTATGTCACATGCACTGTAAAGGACGTACGCGATTTGAGTCTGAGATATCTCTATGCTGCAACGCCCTTCAATTGCATTCGAATCTCGTGGTTGCTTGCCCCCCTTGTCATCCCAAGTCGCACACAGGGAATAGAAGTTGATTGAAGCGCCCGAGCCCAAGCAAAGAGTTAATATTATTCTATTGAGCAGTAATGATTTGCAATTGAGAGCAAGATAAAGAACTGGATGGTCCTTGCATCCAAGGTCCAATGCACTCGTGATAACATTGCCATTTAAGGAGAGCACTGCTTTGCCATCTGCAAAATGGTCCTCCGTCTACTTTGGCCATTCCATATTACTAGTAGTTGGTGGTGGCATCGGTGAACGCGATTGGAGCAAAACAGACGCGGGAGTTGGTGGTATCGAGCACAGTGTAGGTGTAGAAGTGCTGCATGAATACGTAGCTAAGATAAAAGTCATACCCTTGGCCACTGCGTGTGTCAATGTCGCAAACGACGAGATATATGGAACACTCCCGACCATCAATATTGGTGTTGAGAAAACGATGCCAAATTTGAGCGTCAGGGGTGAGACTGTAGGTATGCGGTGCAAAATGATGAACAAGGGCAAGGGGCATGAGGGTTGACAGAATTGACGTACGCCGCCAAAATATGGAAGTCCAAGTTTGTAAGGCACCGTGATAATAGCAAGAAGTTTAGTCGTACGATCGTATTCACCGCCGGGTGGCACTTGAGTGGTCGAGGACTTTTTTGAGGTCCTGGGAACAGTCATCTTTCAGCAATGGCATCAGGAGCAAACAGATTTCCGCCAGCCATTGCGATCTTGACAGCAGCAGTACCTGTTGAGATCGAGTGTGTGAACCTTAGCGTCATCTCTACTCAGTCCGCAGAAAGCTCTTGTATGACCTATATCTACTGCGCAACTGAAATGAGTACCACGACGAAACCTGGAATAAGTTCACCCGCTCCCTATACACTATCCGCTCATCGCATGTCCAGCATCTCTTGCGCTACACACTACTGCTAGTTGACACATGGACGCGCTCCTGAAAAGCAATTGAAGTCATAGCGGTTGCTGCATCAGAGTTGGCCACGAGCTCAACATGATATTCTCGAACACTGAGGATCAGGCGTGGTCCCAGCACAAACATCTGCACTAATTGGAACACTTGACCGAGACCAATATAAGTTAGCGTGCCCACGGAGTCTTCGTCCTATAGAAATGATGAATCATGATTGCATGTAGAGGTCAGCGATAGACCGGCATACCGCTGAGAGTGTCGGAGAAAATAAACCGATCCGGAAGCAAGAGAAAGCCAAAAAGCTAGCACGTGCAAAACTTCAGTGGAACAAGAGAACCACATTCACATTACGAACTCACCTTGCAAAGTAACTCACGTGAGTTTTCATTAACACCGTGAAACAGTCTCCAACAAAACTACTTGTTGAGTGTTGTCGCAGTTCCCGGAAGTGTTTTACAGCAATCCAAACTGCAAGACACAGTGCAAGGACCTCCCATACAGTCCCAAGTACCCAAGTCACGGAACTCAGGACTAAAGCATCTCCCTCGTGGTTAAATATGCACGCATAGGTGCCAGACAGAATTGATTCCTCTGTTATTTGTCAATGAGCATGATACACTTAAACATTCCATACATAATTAAAACTTACCCAGTGAGTTTTGCATCATAAATATGCCCATCACTGCACAGGCGATGTTGATGGCCAGAAAGATGACAACGAGAAATATCAATATCTTTCTAGATCGCTGATACATGGCATATAAACGAGTGATCATGATGACTTGCATGATATGTCAGTCAAATCGATATCACGGAGGTGTATAGCTCACCGCTTATTATTATCTCTCCAACGTAACCCATCCAATCAAGTGTATCGTTTATGATGAGGCCTGACAAATTCGGCAACATTAGTTATCAACTTCAGAAGATCAGATCACAGGCTCGAAACGAACTTACAACTGTCGGAGTCGTTAGGTTAAATCAACGGGTTGTTCGAGAATCTCACTCACCCCTGCATGGTGGTAGTTCAATTGTTTGGACAGGAATAGAAGACGTTCATAAACACTCACTGCATCTGTCAGCTGAAATGTTGGAAGACCGACTGTATGCTCCGTCATAAGAAAGAATGAAAGTCTATGTGGGGAGACATACACAACATGGCCAACCTGATTTTGAGAGATACATGGTCATGAGCACAACATCAATGACTCAAACTTTCAAACGTACACAGCATACCCCATTCCAATATAGCGCACCTAGAATATTTTGAAGTCAGCAAAACTTGGACTTGCTAAGTGTAAATATTGAAATACAAGGTACATACACTAATATATAGAAAGGTCATTAGAGACCAGCGTTGCCTCTGTCGTAAATGAGCTGTCATTCTTTTAATGTGGCCCAGAGTCCACTCACCCAGATCAGTTCAACCTATAATACAATTCTAAGCGAGTTGGCTGCCCTAGTAATGATGTTAACCTACCTCTTGTCCGAATGTGAGTCCTAGAAATATCATAATGTGAGTGGTCTTTCCATACTTAATCTTGCTTACCCCAATCATACATCACCGCAACAGAGGCAACAACTGCGAAATGGCAACAAAGGTCAGTCACTATCATTATACGGCTGCCTCTCCACGAACCTGAAAAATAGCCGAAAACAATATTCGAATTGATGGTTGGCCACCAACTGGGATCATTTGAGACTAGGACCATACTATTAGAGTATTGGAATGAGCGAGAGGGGAGCTGATACCACCATTCAGCGCTTACATCGTCAAAGTGTGATATCTGATCGATCGAGGTAAGTGTTTCAGCAGCAGAAAGACAATGTGCGTCCAGGAATACCGATGGGATCCAGTTAAAAGCTGCTGGTGAATTTGCAAAGCACTGACTTATGCAGAATGTTTGAACACCGCAAAAGATCGGAGAACTGCTCGTGATGTCGGTAACTTGCCAGCTGCGGTGCGATCTTTGAAACATGCTTGATATTGTTGCTATGGTCGAGTGAGAGGTTCGGCCTGCGCCCATCGATGCACCAATGACAACCATTAATCCAACACACGAATTACGCCTTCGACCTCGTAGCAGATTTTGACAATTAAGATACGAGCAGAATCCACAACCTTTCTTCTAATTCAGGTACAAGCTAATTAGACAAACGCAAGGGTTGCTGTACAAAGAAAATCATGTGTACAGGTATCAGGAATGAAGGCAGTAGAAACAAATGCGAGGTTAATGAACGTATGATAGCTCCAGTTTGGTGGTTCATCAGTAAGTAACGACGGGATGGATGCACAGTGGTAAATAGATAAATGAAGAACTTGAGGAGCGAGTAACCATTTGGGAGAGGGAGAAGTTAGAACTTCCTCGAACCGGAAAAAACTGTCCCAAGGAGACGCGGAGACCAATGTTGATGAGAAACCGACTGCGGGTTTCATGGCACGAGCAAGTGACAACGGCCACTTAAAGAGAAGAATGAAAAAGTGTGCAAATGTGCATTATCACACATAATCAGCATGGTGAACGAACGAGTGAGTGTATGGGCGTTCTAATAAATGAAAAATAAATTGGCGATTAGAGAACGAAGAGGACCGGTCAGGAGAAAAATTTAGGATGGATCAGAGCGAGATGAGGATCAGAGTCAAAGTGACCTAGGCGGAGGCAAACAGGACGAACAGAAAAAAGCTCGGAAACAAAGTACGTAATTCAGAAGGATGACTTTGCCGGCGAATCAAATACACGCCGTGCCTGCGGACGCATCCCATACAACTTGCATTCTTCAGTCTCGAGTCTCGACCATCTACTCATCTCTCCGCAGCCTCTCCGCAGTCTCTCCGCAGCTTGCCTATTGCACTCACCTATACTATCAATGTTCAAGCGTTCACGCTCCAAGTGTCAATTGTCGTGCTCACTGCTCAGATTGCCTATGTCACTTTGTTTGAAATATTTTATCATTTCTACGCGCGTGAAATCTTCCTAATAGTAGTCACCCACCCATGGATATATATACGCTCTTATGACAATTCGCATTGCGCAATACAGCGTCATTCAAAACCTTCCTTTCTGTGCCAATGCCCTCAAATCTCCCAGAGTACCCCCACGATCTGAAGCACTCCCGAACGCATTTCCACACATACATTAAGGTCCCTCATCGATGCCATTGTTACTAGCTTGTTGCTTTTTTTTGGCCACATCCATCCGATTCCTGCTACATCCTGGAGGCAGTCCCTGCCGCTAGCCAGCTATATCGAGGTTGAACCCTCTCTGTCTCGTAGTCGCCATCACGTCCACAATCTGACATCAAGCAGCACATGCTCGACTCCTGAACTATCTCTGGCTGGTGCTGCGATGCTCATGTCAGTATCCTGGGTTCTTTCAAATTTTCCTGACTCCCAAGAAGTACTGACTTTTTTTTTTCATCCAAGCTTACCCACAACCTTCATAGCTCAATGCTTAATAGTGTAAATGTATTTCTCGACGGCGCTTCAGTAACAATCCTAATAAATACACTCATCCAGATCCGTATTTCTGTCTCGTTGAACAAAAGTCAAAAGCAAGCTCCGCCGCGAGCATCAACCTTGTCAAAAACCATAAGGCATGATCAAGCGATGCATGCACGAACGTGGCCTTGCGCACGTTATCGTCTCAAGTGAATCTTCTATAAGCCAGTTGGCGTGAGTCAGACTTGGATGTTAAATGATGGATCCAGGACACATATGCTGAGTAACTGCAGCGGTGTTGCACGACTTGACTCACTCTTGCGCGCTCATTTGACAGTACAAAAATACAGTCAGAAATCCAACAAAGAAACATGCTCCATAGCCTATTTAAGAAGAGTATGTAGTACGTACAACCTTCAAATCCGTATGCTGTTCTGCGTCTGCAAAACGATCCTTTTCAAATGGGCTGGACGTACATAGTGGTGAAATAAGTGGAGGGTAAGATCAAATTGTGGCATGCCAACACCAGACCAAAAATAAACCCTTCAAATCCACACAGCAAATTAATAACTCGCGTTTTAGCCGTCTGCGAGTACATACTAAACTCGATGTCTACTATCTATGCTCCTTGTCCTTGGACCGCTTCATGAACCCTTCCTCGCTCTCTACCTCTTAGCGGCTTTCGTATCATAAGATTCCCAACAATTCACAAGTGTTAATGCAGTGCCGATAGGACATCAGCTAGCACAGCCGGAGATACTAGTCTAGTTGGGCATCCCTGACTAATATACAGCAAATATACAGTGTTATTATTGGATCTAAGCAGTGCTGAGAGAGGACAGAAAAAAAGAAGACTCGGGCGTGCTGATATGACCACATGAAGCATAATTTGCTGTTCTTCGATCTGCACAGGCTGATTTCGTAAAGTTTGATTGATGCCTCAGCGACATCCATATCCTAGGACTCTTAACAAAGACCATTCTGTTGGCATGTCATCAGGAAAGAACGACTTGAGAAAGTAACTCACTCTTGCCAGCCGCCAGTGCACACTCCTCGGTACATATTCGAATGAAAACCGATGCAAAAATTGATTGGGAGATGGCCTAGGTGTGATGGAAGCCTTCGACAACGCTTGTTGTCTCGATAATTCTCGATGGGCATTAGCAGTCTCTCCGAGCACAATAGGACCTCCAAGGATATCCCAAAAGGAAAGCTGATGTCGGCATGACAGATATGTTAGATATGTAAAATATGAGCGAAGCAGACAAATCACTCACCTCGGAGTCAGGGAGCACCTGTATAACCCTTTCAATGTATAATCCGTGTTACAAGTACATCCACACCCTCCACCTCAGTCATCGGCCTATCGAATCATAAGGATGCCATGCTCACCCTAATCATACAGCAGTCCAACAAAGGCAGCAACTGCGAAACCGCAGATTGAAACCTCAACTTCAATATCTAATGGATTCTACAAACCTCCAAAGTAGCTGAAAACGCAGAATGTATTGATGACCAGCCACCAAGTAGGATCATTTGAAACTATGGTCATATTGGTAGAGAATGGGGGCGCAGATGAGAAGTGGATTTGGGAGACATATGGCGATGGTATATATACCACCACCCAGTGCTCTGATCACAAAGATGAGATGGAGTGATGATGTTCGTTCCCGCCTTGATTAAAGAAAGGTAACATCAATCCAGGGGCTCACTGTAAATGTTGGTTGTGAAGCATTTCCACGGGCGGAACACTTGAATATAGTATTAATTTGCACAGCCAGAAATAGCCTGGTCGACCCTGATTGATATAAAGTGAAGACACAATGTCATCGCTAGATCCAAACAGCGAGAGGATATAGAGAGAAAAATAAGACCCGGAGGTAGCGATATGACCACATGAAGAATAATTTGTTATTTTTCAAATGGCACAGGCTGATTTTGTAAATTTTGATTGACGACTCGAGCCTCAGCGACGTCTGGATGCTTGATTGTGGCGGCCCATATATGGACCAAAGGCTGTTGGCATGTCATCAAAATAGAACAAGTTGAGAGAGTAGCTCACCCGTGCTATTCAGCTGCCAATATGCACCCCTTGAAATAAAACCGATGCAAAATTGATCTAACCATAAAGACCTGAGCGTGAGGCAACCCCCTGCTGTCTCATACAACGACCCAGGCGGTGCTTGGATGGATCACCATCATATGGTTTAAAACCCCAGTTTTTTCGACGGAGATGAAGAAACGGTGAACTCCAGGGTTGCAGAAACTAAGTAGAGCTCAGGCTGCCTCATCTGCTGATGAATATGATACAACTTACCTTCGACAACATTGTAATAATGTCTTGCACGGCGAAGGTTTCGTTGCTTGGTAGGCTGTAACGAAGGTCAGCTACAGAAGGTGATAATAGTATAGTACTCTCATCAGTCACCATGTACAGCTGGCCGTAGATCAGTGTGCGCCCCGCACAAGCCCCATGATGGCACAAAATGACTTACAGAAGCGGCTAGGTAAAATTCACGGTTATGTCTCGCTCACCTTATGTAAATGCTTGCAAAAGTAACACGTGAGTTTTCACTATGAAAACAGTCCCCATAAGTGTTAGAAACCGACGAACAGGAGACAAAGCAGAAGGGAAGCTCCGAAGAAGCTGAGAAGCGAGGCATGAGGGGGAGAAGTTGAGCAACGTGGTACGAGCGCAAGCCAAAAGAAGCCTATCGGCACAAAGCACTGACATCGGCCGAGCTTCTGAGACATTTGTCAATATGGTTATGTTTAAATTTTATTTCCTATTCACCTAGTATAAAGTCAAGCTCCCGTAGATGCGAACATCTCAATTCTTGAACAGAAACTGAGATGTAAGTACCTAGTTCATGTATGTCAGCGTTAGCTGACCAAAATCGTAGCGTACCTTTGTGTTTCTCAGTAGCGCACATTGTCAATTGAGTTCTTGAACAGAAACTGAGATCATACCTTTGTGTTTCTAGCTTCCTCTCCCCGCTCGCTCGCCTGTCATCTTGACAATAAGCACTAGTACTTGTAACTGGTAGGGCATTGAGAGGTTTCCGGAGTCCTGCACAAGAATGCTGACAAATAAAGCGCGGTGGTCTGGACTGTGATTCAAGGCTTATGACGAACAGAATCCAGCCTAACGGATTCCAAACACTGGATGGTGCCTCGGCGTCCATCATGATCATATGCCATCGCCATATGTCTATTAAGTTCACTTCTCACCTGCACCAGCATTCTCTATCAATATGACCATAGTCTCAAATGATCCTATTTGGTGGCCGGCCGTCAATTCATACCGCATTTCCAGCTATTTTGTAGGTTCGTGGAGGAGCTTGAGCAGTCGGATGTTGAAGCTGATGAGTCTCAATCTTACTTTGACTGCAGTTGACAGTTACCGCCTTTGTTGGACTGCTGTATGACTGGGATGAGCATGATAATGTCAAGCAGCTGCCGATAGCCTACAGGTCTTTACAGCACTTACATTTGGACAAGAGGTGTGTGGATACTATGATCGGAGCAGCCATCTCGCTAAGAATGGTTTTCATAGGTCGAATCGGTCTGGGTGAGTGGAGTCTCATGTCAGAGGAACACATGAAAATATATTTAATTCCAGAGGCAACGCTGGTCCGTAATGACAATTCTGTATCTCGGTGTATGTAGCTTGTTTATTGCGGTTGCCATGTTGTGCTGACTTGAAAGCAACCTAGGTGCGCTACCTCGGAATCTTTTAGGCTGCGTATGTCCGGAAGGCTAAATATTTGGTATTTTGCTAATCATCTATTTCTTATAATCAGTCTGGATATGCTGCGTACGTCTCCTTAGTATATCATCCACTGTCTGTACTTCTTCTGACCAACGGCATACAGGCACTCTTTCGATTAACTCTCTGACAGATACAGCGAGTCTTCTGCACAGATGCCTACTGTCCCCTTTCAATTAACCGCGGTGCCGTGTAGGAGTGAGTATTATTCTTTACGAAATTTTGGTTCAGTAATTACTGTCACACTATGCTACAGGTGTGAGTCTATTTGGACTGTGTGCTGCACGAGGCTGGTCGCTAACTGGATTCGTTAGGCTGGATTCTGTTCATCATATGGATCTGGATATATATTGTAGTTGTTCTACTGCTGTGGGGTGAGCTTGGCACCTGCGAGAACTTAGTGATATTGACTTGACTGCAAGTCATCATCATCACTCGGCTATATGCCATGTATCAACAGTCCAGAAAGATCCCAATACTTCTCGTTGTCCCATTTCTGGCGGTCAACATTTTCAGTGGAGTGGCAACCATAATGACAACGATACATGGTTCAGGGGGTATGTTTAACTGTTGATTATAAAAAATGTACGTGGAGCTGATGAATACCAGAGGATCTCATTCTCTCCGGCACCTATCAGTGCACGATCAACTATCCGGAAGATATCCTACTTCTGAGTTCCTGGATACTTGGGACTGTCATGGAGGTCCTCGCACTGTGTCTCGCAGCCTGGATTGCGGTAAAACACTTCCGTGAGCTGCGACAACATTCAGCAGGAGGGATTATCGGGGAGTGTTTCACGGTGTTGATCAAAACTCACGTGTTTTACTTTGCAAGGTGAGCTCATATTGTGATCATTCTTCCCTTTTTCACTGACGTGTTGGATGCGGTAGCTTTGTTGCCGCTGTTTCTTGTTTCGAACATAGCATTGATTTTTCTCCAACGCCTTCAACGGTATGTTAATATTCACTCCATACGAACATAGTTCATCATAATATAGGATAAATTTTTCCTAGAAACTCAGACTTCTTATGGCTTACTTCAGATTTGGGTGGTCGTGCAGTTGTTTGTGCTAGGACCCCGCCTGATCCTTGGCATTCGAGAATATCACGCTAAGCTCGTAGCCGATTCTGACACAGCAACAGGCATGACGTCAATCGCTTTCCAAGAGCGCGTATATATATCCACCAGCAGTAGTATCATGCTCGGTGAAATTAACGTCTAGTACCCTACAAAGAGCAGGGTAAATTATCTCCACTTTCGTGATGGTATCTAAGTTATTTTGTGTTTTGAAGTAAACTTCAAGGAGAGATAAGTCTGAACAATGTTTTTGTCGTAGTATTTTGCTAAACGTCTATGGTGCGCTATCCAGATGCTACTTTTCAACCAGGTCGAGTGTTGTCGCAGTTCGCACATGTATTTTATAGTAATCCATAGCTGCCAGACACAGTGCAATGACCATATAGCAAGTATCCAAGTTATGGGACTCAGAAATAAGTAACTTATCCCCTTTGTAGCTTCCCATGCACTGATAGGTATATACCAGAGAGAACGAATTCCTCAGAGTCTCTTATTTGACAAAAACCCTGATACACTTAAACATTTCGTACGTAATTAAAAAAGGACGATCAATGATCATGTGTGCAGGAACAGAGGCTCTGAGTGATATAGGAACGAGAGCGAATGGCCCGTGATGATACACCTTTAAATGCGAGGTCAACAAATGTGCGATGACTCCAGATTCATGGTTCATAAGTAATAACGGGATGGGATAGATACACTAGTAAATAGATATACCAGGATTGTCAATGAGCTTGAGGAGCGAATAGCCAGATGGGAGAGAGAATTTTCATGATTTGAACCCGCCCCAAGGTGTCACAGAGACCAAAATTGATGAGAGCAAGGAATAGAAAAATAAGAAGTGCGAGCTGCATAGCACAAGCGAGTGACAGATGCGCGCACGGTAGAGATATTCAGGGTGTCGGTTTGAACAGTATCAGAACGCATAGCAAATTGCTTAAGTAAATGATACAACAAAACCACTGTCCAGACCTACGTCTCGCCGAAATATACTTCGGGACACCACACATAGCTTAAAGCAATACCAAGACGAAAATCGGAATAAATAAAAATGAATTCTTCCGCTGTCCTGCTGTGAAGCACTAGACGACCGTTAGCTCTATCGAGCATCTACCGTGTTATACACCAAGACCAGTCGATATATGCACGCGCTCCTGGAAAGCTATTGAGGCCATACTGGCTGCTACATCGGAATTGGCCACGAGCTCAGCATGATATTCTCGAATGCCAAGGATCAGGCGGGGTCCTAGCACAAACATCTGCATGGCCTCCAAAAACTGAAGCAAGCCGATATAAATCTGGAAATGTAGGGAATATTGATCCTATAGAAAGGATGAACTGTAGTCGCATGCAGAGGCAAGTGAAAGATTGTCATACCACTGAGAGTGTTTGAGAGAATAAAACAACGAAGGTGAAGCACGAAACGGCAACAAAGCTGGGATGCCCGACCCTTTAGCTAAAAAAGGAAACGATAATCGCAATATGAGCTCACCTCGCAAAGTAAAGCATGTGAGTTTTCATCAACACCGTGAAACAGTCCCTAATAATCCCTCCTGCCGAATGTTGTCGTAATTCACGGAAGTGTTTTACCGCAATCCAGACTGCGAGGCACAGTGCGAAGACCTCCCACACAGTCCCGAATATCCAGGCAATGGAATCCAGAAGTAATATATCTTCCGAATAGCTAATCGAGCACACATGGGTGCCGGAGAGAATGAGTTCCTCTGGTATCATCAATCAGCCCCATGTGGATTTTTTGTCATTCGAAATTAAGTGTACCCCCTGGATCATTCATCGTTGTGATTATGGCATCCACTCCATTGAAAATGTTAATAACCAGGAAGGGGGCAACGAGAAATACCAGGATCCTTCTAGACTGTTGACACATGGCATGTAACCGAGCAATGAGGATGACTTGTAGTATTTTTCAGTCAAGTCAATATCACTGAGTTCTCGCAAGTGCCAAGCTTACCCCATAGAATTACAAATACCACAAAATACGTCCAAATCCATAGGACGAACAGAATCCAACCTGACCAGTCCAAGTCAGTGACCAGCCTCGGGTAGCACACTGCGAACAGACTCACATCTATGCAATATAGTGTGGTAGCCATTAGTAAACCAAAATTTAGTAAAGAATCATACTCACTCCTGTAGGGCGTCACTGTTAATTAGAGGAGGATAACAGGCATCTGTGCAGAATACTCACTGCATCTGTCAGAAGAATGGTCGGAAAATTGCCTGTATTTCATTGGTCAGAAGAAGCAAAGACAGTGAGTGTACTAAGAAGACATACGCAGCAGGTTCAGACTGGTTATGAGAGATAGACGATCAGCACAACATCGATTATTTAGCCTTTCGAACACACGCAGTATGTAAGATTCCAAGGTAGCGCACCTAGGATACTTCAGGTCAGCACAACACGACAACCGCAAAAATAAGCTACATACAGCAAGATACAACACTGTCATTAGGGACCAGCGTTGCCTCTGGAATTAAGTGTATTTTTACGTGTTCCCCTGACGTGAGACTCTACTTACCCAGACCAATTCGACCTATAAAACCATTCTTAGCGAGATGGCTGCTCCATTTGTAGTGTGAACATACCTCTTGTCCGAATGTAAGTGCTGCAGATGCTTGTAAGCTATGGGAAAATCCCTTATTTTACCATGCTCACCCCAATCATACAGTAGACCAACGAAGGCAGCGACTTGGAACCGCCATCAAGGTTAGATTAGCTTCAACATTCGACTGCTCTCCACAAACCTACAAAATAGCTTGCAACATGATATGAATTGACGGTCGACCACCAAATGGGATCATTTGATACTATGGTCATACTGTTAGAGAATGGCTGTAGATAAGCCTGAGAGGCGAACTTGGTAGATATATGACGATCACGATGGCGCCCAGTACTAGTTATAGCACAGCACCCATCTGGTACTTGAATTACCACAATGAGATCAAGGGGATGTCCATTCCTGCCTTGATTAGCCAAAGTCCTCAACGTAAATGAGAACGTGCAGGAAATATGACTCCAGGGCTCCTCTACGGAGGCCAGCAAGACCAGGGGCCGCAAAGTTCGACTTGGAAGCCTAAGCGTCGCTAAACCTATCCTAAACGGGACTTGTATCATAGTACCTAAACGACGCGCGGCGCTAAAATTGGTGTAGTAAATTATATTCACCTCCTATACGTGATATGCTCTATGAAAAGGGTCAAGATTCGAGAAAAGTTTCAGGAACGTTAAGGGTTTGGCTGATGAGGGCTAGGAATTGAATGACACAAGGTTTGGAATGCACGCTACATGTACAGTTGTAGATAATTTAAGGGCTACCCTGGAGTGGGCGAGATCCCTGATTTTTATACGTAAATGTTGAACAGAAACTTTGAATATCGTAAATAATGGAAGGCCAAGTTGACAACGCCAGACGGAGTCGCTGAGGTCCATACGAAACAAGTTTTAGTACCCGCGCACGAGCACATATACCATCATTCGTCGGACCATCTGTCACTTCATGAGCGCTCTGCCTCGGTTATCGTGATCTGGTTGGTTGCCAAGAGTAGGTGACTATAACGTAGGCTCAATCATTGCGGAATAGAATAGAATATAATAAAAAGATTTCGTGCCGCTGGGATGAATTTGCAAAATATTATTTTCTGGTCCTCTAAATTTTAATCGGATCAAAATTGACTATATCCATTTTAAGCTACTAATGCCACGCTGAACAACTTAGGTCCCCGCCTCAGCGACATACTAGTGTAGTCGCTACCTTGTCCTGACGTCTTCAAATATATTATTGATTGCAATCTAATCCCTGATGAAAAAATTCTACTAAAGTTTTAGGATCCAGCATATCAGCAGACTGTGCAATCACGTATAACTGCAACCGGCCAGGGTACGAGTTGAGCAATACCGAGCCCAATCTCTCTGTATCAATCACAAGTCACCAGTCAAGTTGATTACCAGCGGCACGCGTCCAAGTTCATATGATGTCCCAGCTGTCAAACCACTTTCCCTACTCGCCAGCTGCATTCGCAGAGATAGAAATATTTATACTTTCACAATCGCCAGGGCCTCGACCTCATAGACTTTCCGCTCAAGTTCAGCTCCAAGGTCGGGAATATCATCGTCTCCACCGCCAGCACCAACTCACCAACCATCCCTTGATACCATAACCACATACGTATCTTCCTCACTTCACCCTGCACGTCCTCAATCTCCTTATCCGCTTCAGATTCCATTGTCGAGCGGTCTTGTTCCGAGATCCGTTCATCATTCGTTGGCTTTCCGGAATGTGGATCCGATGCTGTCATTGTGACCCTCATGTGTCAGTTGACGATGTGGCGTTTATTCTTGGTATCGAAGATCTGTGTACTTACCGAGCTCACAGGGAAGAACATGTTAGGGACGATGATCATCAGTGAACCGGTGAACAGATGACAAGGCTATTTAAAGCAATATATTTCAGAGCATCACAACATTCTACGTAAATCTGTTGACCACTCCCACATGTGAATGTCTGGCATTGTGAGGAAAGACCAATTTAAAGGCACACCAGTGAAGTAGCATTATTTGCCCAGTGGGCATCTCCACTGCGATGGATCTGAGAAAAAACGAATGGGCGCATGTTTATAAAGTTAAATACCGATCGAGGTTGAGAGGGAACAAGGAGGTTGCAATGTGTAAAGGTGACAGATATGCTGGTGATGTCACTAGGGAAATGATTTTCATACATTTTATCCCATGCTGGGGAGATATATCTGATGCTAGTCTCAGCCTCCTAGCTGAGCCAATTGACAACATGTCAAGAGAATAGAAACGGTGTACATTACTTATGAACATTTTCCAAAACATTTGCCGACATATGGAGTAGAGGCCGAAGCGTTTGATGAAGTCTGCTGTTCTCTCCCGGAGCGAAACAGAAGATCGAAAAAATGTGCACCCAAAGAAATCGTAGGCTAGAGCGAGACTACGAAATATTTGGGTTACTCCATGAGCATAGCACTTTAAGGACTAGCTTTGGGCCATTAGCAATGATCGATGAGGGTGTGGTCACTGTGGTCTGCGTTAAACTTGGTTGTCGTGGGAGTCCACAATTAGAGTGACGCGATCACGTGCTTGCGTACCTTTAATGTGTCGCGACCTTGACTCGTGTCCACCATCTTGTCTTGCCCTTGACCTTTTTACATACTCATCGTCATCGACAACACCAGGTATAATCACTGAAGGCATTTATTAATTCAACTATGGCCGATGTTACAGACGACTGGATTGTCGCTGACAGCGAGGATGAAGACGCCTTACAACCTCTTCAAATTTCCGACCAGAGCAACCTCTTGAGCGAGAACTCATTTTCTGTAGGTCCGGAAAAGATACTACAGCGTAAGAAATTTTCCATGCTTCATGTGCTCTATCGCACACTAACTAGGCATAATTTTGCAGCGTCACTCATTCAGACTGCCTCACTTGTTACCAGTCAAGCGCGGACTCCCCAACGAGGACATGAATCTCACGACATAAGCAACGTGTCTCTGTTTACGCCACCTCCAGGGTATCAAGACTCTGATCCACTAAATGCCTCTCCGTCTCTCCCTCGTGGCGCGGGAGTACCTATACCGAAATCTAGACCGCGTCCACGTCCTGTGCCGCGAAAGTCTCGAACTACAAGCACCATATATGACGACTTCATCAAAGATGATGAATCTGGTTTCTCTGGCTCACTCATCGGTTCTGCGTCTGTAATCCCAGCTAGTGCATTCACTGCAGATAGCATCCGCCCTCCAACCACACCGTCCGCTGTCTCAGAACTCATCGAGGAGGTCGATCCTGTATTTAGTATTGCCGACAGGGCCAAAACGCGTACTCGGAAGACTCAGGTCAAGAAACCGACTTATGCGCCTGCCAACCATGATGTGATAGAGTTAACATCCGACTCCGACTTCGACGAACTATCCCTCAAACCTCCACGGAAGCGGCAGAAGTCCCAGGACAAGCCCGTCAGGCCAAAGCCGAGACCAAAGCCTAAGCCCAAGCCGAAAGCTAGGACATTGCCTTCTCCTAAGTTCACTGAACAAGACATCGTCGATACTCAGCCGAGCGACATCGTTATTTCTGCATCGCAAGAGCCAGCGCTTCCGGTTCAACTACCTTCTACTATGCCACACCTGCTATCTTCTCTTCCTCAGTTACCCGATTTGTCTTCACCGCCCTCTTCTCCACCCGTGATAACTGGCAAACGGAAGAGGTTTCCCCCGCTTGAGTCAGAGGTTCCCGACGGAGAGATGGATGTGGACGTCCCCGACGTTTCGTCGTCTTCCATTATAGCACCTCCTCTAGTCTCTGCACAATTGTCGCCCGTCGTCCCGCCAATCGACAACTCGCACAGACTTGAAGAAGACAACGAGGATGCAGATATTGCTGCTGCGAGCAAGGGTAAGAAAAAGAACGTGAAGCCGTCTTCCCGGGCAAAGGGGAAGAGAAAAGGCCGGAAACAAGTTGACGAAGTCGAGCTCGACGATCTTGCGCACAAATCCCCCCCGGATAAGCCAGATGCAAGTAATAATACTCTCGAAGACGATGAATTCGTTGAAGAGGCGCCGAAAGCTACCTCGAAGAAGAAAGCACTACCGAAACCCACCCCCACTGCGAAATCGAACTCGAAACCTAAGAAAAAGGGCAAAGGGAAAGCGGTTCTCTCAGAAAGTGAGAATGAGGATGACGACGACACCACTCGTTCGAGGTCACCTAATCAAGGCAGCTATTTGCCCGAGGACGAAGACTCTCGAGACGACAGTCCCAAGAAGGATTCTGAAGTCATTGCAGCCCCTGAGACAACCAAGGTACTTCATTTCCATGCTTTTTGATATCCTTCCTTACATGTTCCCCAGGAACTTCCTCCGCAAAGCGTAGCTGCCCCACCGAAGCAGATTCCATCCACCACTCTCAAGTCACGCGCACTCACTATCAAATCCAAATCCACACCAATGTCAGAGCTCATCCGGCGTGTCAATTCACAACCGAATTCACCGTTCCCAAACGGTCCTTTCTATTCGCCATTGGTGAAATCTTCGCGAACGATGCTCTCGAGGATTGCACCGCTTCACCCCAACCGACGGACCCCTCCACCACCATTACCGAGACCTCCCCCGCCGAAGAAGAGCAAGAAGCAAATAGAAATGGAGGAGCGGATCGAGGAGGAGTTGTCGGAGACCGTTGAGGGGTGGTCGTGTATGACTGACGAGGAGAGGAGGAGCTTGCGGAGAGCGCGAATTGACGCTGAGTTGGGTTATGAATGATTCCGAGTTGTATATTATTATTCCTTATCATGCCGTTTGTTTTATTATTATTATGTATTGTGCAACTTTATGGACAGCCTGCATCACCCTTGCATTTGAGTATGACGAAGCGAAAACACTGCCTAGTGGCTTAATACACCTACACATGGTTTATTGCATCACTTTCCCTTAGCTTGTACCTTAGCGTCGCCGTCGTCATCGTTCCCCAATTCAAAACGTGGTTCTGTTTTGTTTCGTGTATCTCATCAGTGTTTCCTGTCGTTGGCCATGTTGTTTCCTCACTGCCATGATTCAAGCTTTGATTCCGAGTCGACAACTTTCTATGACCATCAATGTTTCAAGCCTTGACAATTCGGGCTCCATCTGTTTCACTTTCAACCTGGAGGTTAGTCGCTATGTTCAATGTTCAAATGTCAAAGTGTATGGGGGAGGAAGTCGGAGATCGACGAGAGGATAGCCTTCTCTCCGTTGTAAGCGTTGCTGCTAGTACATTCTTGTACTGAGTACTCCTAAGAGTCTGTCTATTCCCCTGATAATGGTCTGGTCTGCTGAGCTGTACTGTACTAGCTAGGTACAGCGTACGTACAAGCCAAGATCCGAGTCTTATTCTCTCCTCCCATTAATTTCTGTGTCATGGCTCGGCCGGGTGATCATTATTCCAGTGGCTGAATTACATAGATCCATCATCGCAAACGACATTGAATGCGATGGGTGTCACTGCACAGGTCCCCACTACGCTTACCTATGTATGGTATCCTTATCATAGATACGAATAACAAGGAGGATAACTTAAAATCACGACTCAGAGAGGTGTGGGCTGCTTCGAGTTGGAGTGGGGCAGTCAGCCCAGGTCAGACAAGTGAGTTGACATCTTGATAGACCAAATTTGCACGTATTTCATGCCCGGGGAAATAGTCAGTGACCCATCATAAGCTTGTCGATGATGCAGATATGATTGGAACGGCAGGAATTCTCCATATTGCGAGAGTCCGTCGGATCAAAGAATAGTCGTATTTCGGAATAAATTACCACGCCCCCATCCACTAACTTGTACCCTGTGTCCGCAACCAACTTTGATTCGATCAAAGACCGTTGGATCGGCTTCCCTATTCTACTCGACTCCATGCGACATTACCTCTCCTGTCAGTCAAGATAGCACCCGGCCATAAAAGCACTGCATGATAGTATATTATGCAGTACCGAGCACGAGCCCAATCGCACATATCCCCGTGACGTTTGTTACTCCCTCACATCATCCTCGAGCAGTATGACCACAGTCTCAAATGATCCCATTTGGTGGCCGTCTATTAATTCGTATCGTATCGCCAGCTACTTTATAGGTTCGTGAAGTGTCCGGCAGGACTTTCTTGATCTAACCTTTTTGCAGTTGCCGCCTCTGCTGGGGTGACGTACGATTGGGGTGAGCACGATAACATTGAAGAACTACTATCACCCTCATCGCATTCCTAGCATTGTCATTCGGACATGAGGTAGGTTTATGCCATTACCGGAGCAGCTGTGTCGCTAAGGATAGTTCAATAGGTTGAACTAATCTGGGTGAGCCAAGTCCCACATCGTAACAATCAATATTTGATTTGTGGTAGAGGCAACGCTGGTCCCTCATGACTGGTCTGTATCTCAGTGTATGTCGCTTGTGTTATAAGTGCGGTGGGCAAGTTGTCCTGACTTGACATTTTCATAGGCGCGCTATCTTGGAATAATTTACGCAGCGTATGTTGGGAATGCTAAGTAATTGGCATTGTGCTAATCAATCATTTATCGTATCAGCATCGGTTTGTTGAGTATGTCTCCTGATATACACCGCCATCTTTGTTTCGTCTGATCAGTAGCACGCAGTATATGTTCCAACCATCTCGTTGACAGATGCAGTGAGTATTTTGCGCTAATGCCGGTCATTCCAGTCTAATCAGCTGCATTATCATATAGGGGTAAGTGCTTAGCCACCACCTTAGTTCTGTATAATGACTCCCACAGTTGTGAGTTTGGGTGGAGTATAGTGGCTGCCGAAGCTGATCACGCGCGGTATTTGTCAGGCCATATTGTGTATATCACATCAAATTCAATGATCACAGTCGTAAATGCAATACTAGGCGGTGAGCTAGCACTTTCTCTAGTGAGATTGACTTGGCTGAAACACTACGCAAGTTATTATGATCGCTCGGTTGCATGCCATGTATCAACGCAGAGAAATGCTCATAGTTCTATCTGTCATTCTCCTGGCTACCACCATCGCCAGTGGAGTGGCCATTACAATAACAACGATCAATATGTCAGAGGGTAAGCTTTAATTACGGATGAAAGACTTAATGTACCAAGGCCACTAATGAATAACAGTGGAGCTTGTTCTCTCTGGCACCTACCAGTGCTTTGTCAGCCTTGGGGACAACGGAGATCTCTCTTATGCCATGTATTGGACGTTTGTCACTGCATGGGAGGTTCTCGTACTGTTGCTCGCAATCTGGATTACTGTAAAACACTTCCGTGAACTGCAATGGCCATCGACAGGATGGATTGTCAGGGACTGTTTCACGGCGTTAACGAAGAGTCACTTAGTTTACTTTGTGAGGTGAGTCTATAATGTGAACGACATTATCTTTTTCGGCTAAAATTCTGCACGCGCTAGCTTTGTTTTTGTCTCTTGTTTCAATTTTGGTTATTTATCTCCAACTATCTCAGCGGTATGCCATTTTGTCTAACCTATGCATACAACCGCAGTTCATCAATCTTATAGGTCCCATATTCACCCGAAAGCCAGATATATCCTGGTCTCACTCAGATTTTTTTACTTGTACAATTGTTTGTGCTGGGACCACGGTTGATACTTAGTGTTCGGGAATACCACGCTAAGAGCGTGGCCGACTCTAATTCGGTATCCGTCATTGTTGAAGTTTCTTTCCAAGAGCGGGTGCATGTGTCAACCAGCAGTAGTGTGTAACATGGGAAATGTTCGCTGTGATCTACACTTGTCGGGTACTCTACAGGGAACAGGGGGACTAGTTTTTGTATCGTGGTACTTGCTTATGCATAATTTAATTCGTGGTATGGACAGGTAAGGACAAAAAAGACCTTATGTTTGCCTATCGCGCTAGCAGTCGGATTCACGTGATGGTCTATCATACCAGAGATCACCCACACAACTTTGCCAATCACCTGCACCATAATTTCAGCATAGCGGCCTTTCTGCACAGGATAAATGTGTGCCATTATGGATTCCCTGTCACATTGGGGTCGTTGATATTTAAGACATGTTTTTATGTTGTATTAAATGTGAAGAAAATATTTTGAAATTTAAACTGACATAAAGATGGAGAGATAACTTCAAATTTGGCACTGTTTTGAATGAAATACAAAATTTCTTGTTCCTACTGCTTCTGGTTCTGTTCTGGCATATCATTTGATTGTTTTTTGTGACAAAACTAAGTAAAAGCAGCATATACTGCACTCAGCTGCTATCCAAAGGAAGGATGAGAGAATAACTGAGGAAAAAATACACAACAAGGTCCATTATATGATAGAGAATGAGTGTTGACTTCTGATAGACTCTTGATAAACACTTAGACACTTCATTTCCTTTTTCCTTTATCTTGCTATCTTGCTCACCATTGGTACCACACTGTCCATTGCTTCTTGGCTTCTGCACCTTATGGCACCACCACTGTAGTGCTGCCGAAGTCTGGTTTGGTCAGGTTCATCACCCTATATCTGCGAACCCCAAACTCAACCAGTGGTCAGGTTCAGGCAAGATGGCTGAACCCTGGACCAGATGCCTTCAAACGCATTCGCAAGGGTTCAGTTCAGGTTCAGAACACATTTGAACCCTCGAACTGTTGATTTAATTAGCAAAAAAAATCAAAATGAAAATGACATGTACAATATGAATAGCTACTAGAACTCTTCATTGACATTGATGCGGTTATCATAAGGAGTGGCAAATTCAGCCTGGGCTGTCACAGAGATATGACCTTGGTGGTATGCGCTCTTGAGCAATTGAAGAGCCTTGAATGTTGTTGGCTTCAAACAGCTGCGATGCACAGTCCCAGTAATGCCACCACTCGAAAATGCTCTCTCAGACACAACAGCTGATCCCTGAATGGCGAGGTAGTCCTTTGCGATGCAGGAAATAGTTGGGTATTGTATAGAATGGTGCTTTAAAGTTTTTTTGAGTCATGTTAGTATGAAAGCAATACAAATAAAATAACAAGACGTACACCCCACCAGGCCACCACATTGTTGACGTCCTCGAGTGGTGCATCTAGATAGTCCTTGAGTTCTTGACAAGGCCTTCATGTGGTTGCATCATTCACGACATGCGATTTGACAGAGCTTTGCATCCAATTATGGTCATATGAGCCTTGGCGAGCAAGCAAGGGAGGGGCAGTAACAGATGGCTCTGCAGGAGCCTGTGAGGGAGTACTACTGTGATGATAAATATCAAACTATGTAAGATTAGTATACAATTGACAGAAATGAGTGATGAGCGACATACCATGCTCTCAAGGCATTGCATGCCTTGTTTGAAAAAATGAGCAGTCCATTTGTCTTTCACATATGTGACCTTGTAGTTGGGATCCAGCACTACACCAACAAGGTCAGTGACGTTCAAAGGCATTAGAATAGATATGAGATACATACCGAGACAAATGAAATATACATCTGTGTCATCAGTCTTACTATACCACTTGTGGAGATTAGTGACACCAGCTTCAATGGCCGTCGAGAAACAGGCAAATTTTGACACATCCACCATGTTTTGCAAAGTGTCTTGAAGACATTCGAGTACTGGAATGGTTCTCCATATGGTTGGTTCACATGTGGCAGAGAAGCTCTGTTGAGCATCTGCCGGCTCCTTGGTGTGTGGTGTGCAGCACATAAGCATAATTGCGGAAGGTACTAGTAGAGAGAAATGACTTACCTGGAGGACTTCATGGATCAACTCCAACTCTGTCCACTCATATGCTGAAAGCCTGAAATCCGCGGATGATTTTCCCTTCAGATTTGGGACCTCATCACTGTCATCAGCGAGCTGGATGAATCTGTTTACTCCCTAATAATCAAGTCAGTAATGTGTTCATATAGTTGGTAGTAGACAACTTACTTTGCGCAATTTAAAAAAATGCTCCAACATATTAAAAAGAGATGCCCAATGTGTGCAGACCCATTTCAAAAGCTCCAATGGGGGCTCATTCACCTCCTTGCAGCACTTTTGAAGGAAGATGCAAGCTTGAGGAGACTTCCAGACCTAAACAAAGGTCTCATGTCAGTACTGTGCAATAGCAGATAGATCATTTAAGAGCTTACCTGCACTACAAATGCAAGCGCCTTGCCAATAGTGTCACCAATGTCAAATTCAACACTTTCCTTGCTGTCCTCGTCCTCATCTTCAGCTTGAGCTGCCTTTTTGTGCAGGATGCTTGCCGGTGTAGGAGCCACTTCTTCAACAAAGTGTTTTGCAGCTAAGTGGAGTGCGTGCTCCATACAACTGAATATTTATCAGTAATCTCAACTTCAGTACTTAATGAACAGACTTACCATACTCGATGCTCAATTGGTTTCCACTCCACTCCATTAGGGTCAATAGAGGTCGCAACCATCTCAATGGCAGTATTGTTATTTGATGCGTTATCAGCTGTGAACCACCTGAGCTTCGTGCAGATGTCGTATTTGTTGATGTTCTCGATCAAAATCTTCCCAATGTTCACACCGCTGTGATTGCTGTGAATGGGTGCAAACGTGAGCTGCTCCACCTTGAGTTCCCACTCATGAGGGATTTCGGCTGGGGAATCTATGTAATGCACTGTAATTGACAGAAAAGGGTGACCAGGAAAAGACATCCAAGAGTCGAACATCATGGAAATTTTGCTATTGACACAGCTGAGCTTCTATTTCATGCACTCGACTGCCAGCTTTGCACGTTCAAGTATTTCATCCCAAGTTTTGGTATGGTGGGGAATGTCTTGGTCTGAAAGTGATGGCTGGAGATATTGAAGTAGGTGGCGGAAGGGTCCTTTATCTACAAGTTGAAAGGCCTATAATGTTGTATAAGTGTCTTAAAATATATCAAAAATGAGAGTCGCTCACCTCATCTTCAGCAACAATGAGTTCAACAATGTAATCCATGAGTCCAGCCTTTGTGAATGCAGGAATCTTGGGAGTAAGTGAGGCATCCAAGGTAGCCTGTGGCATGTCTGCTTTGCAGTTACGAGGGATTGCACGATCGTGCATTGTGAGACCCCGTTGTTCACAGCGGTCCTTGTAGATAGGGTAATGGCACTTGGGATTCTGTGCAATGTGCGTGCATCAAGTTGAAATACCCCCCTTAAAAAAGCACTGGTGAAGCAGAACATTGTTAGCCTTGCATACCTCACACCACCACCCATTTTCACACTCCTGGGTGTGGGGGTTAACATGATCTTTCTCGAAAGTAAAGATTGTGGTCAAATTGGCACTGCATTCAACCTTCTTAAGGGATTTACAGTCTTCATGATCCTGGTCACCAAGCTTCTTCGTCTTTTGGTAAGCTTCCTCATTCTCATTCTCATTGTCTTCCTCATCATCTGTAAAATCCTCAAGTGGAGGGGCTTCTTCTTCGGCATTGTATTCATCACTGTCATTGTCGTCACACTCTTTGTTTCTGGTGCGCATGAGTGCTTTCTTTGGTGCGGGGGCAGGAGGTCCTACAGCTGATTGTTTGGCTGGGATACTTCTGGCAGTCTCCCAGATCTTCTCTGTAGGCTTGACAGTGCGGCCTGAATGACAAATGAATAAATTGAGAGTGCCTTTGGATGCAGGAGGGGGAGGGAGGATGGTAGTGTCATCATTTGGGTTGTGTATCCACTCCATCTCTTCAGCGCTTTTCAATGAACTGTCAGGATGACAGGCTGGTGCAGACAACTTGAACATAGTTGCAGCAGGGAGTACGAATGTTGAACCTATACCACAAGTGAATATATATATCTCAAACTAAGTAAAAAAATGTTGTGCACCTTCAAGTTCCAAAATGACAATCCATTGTGCCAACTTGGTGGAAAACCTGGGAATCACCACAGTAGTAGGTATATTCTGAATGAAAAAACATTAGAAGTTAGCAACTTATCAAACATGAGAGATGGTGAAAATAGTACTGGTGCTTCAAGTCATTGCATAGCCAAAAAAAAGCATCCTTGTTGCTTGCGCAATGTGGGGAACACTACTGTCAGTAGAAGAGAAGGAACAGAAGTTGGTGAGCACACTACTTAAACTGACAGGAAGCCTCATGAAAAACATGCAGCTGGAATTGTGTGCATGGTGCAGGTTCAGACCCTTTCTCACACCATTCTTCCCATGCCTTATATGGCAGTCATGGTCTGTGCACACATTGTTACCCTATATAAGCACAGTGTACTATGCTTGTATTCTTTTATTTAATATTACTGGGTTTTACCTGGAACTTCCTTCACTAGAGCCTTGCAACTCTAGTTGTCTGAATTATCTTTCTAAGCCTTAGCACTCCTAAGTCTTAGTCATCAACCAAACTCTTGATTTTGCAATACTTGATTTAGCCAGTCTCATACGTTGACCCTGCACTCGACTTAGCTAAATCCTGGACAGCAAACCTTTGCTTTTTTGCTAAGGTACATAGAGTCTCAAGCCAGCAAGTCTCTCATTTGTGACTGCTTGTTAGAACTATCCCAGTTCATAACACATAGTATAGTACTTGTAATAAAGACATGTCCTCCCCAATAAGATGCAATATATTGTTTTCTTGCATGTATGATACTATCTTTGGCCCAAAGTTGCAAATCACAACATAGAATCACAATGTAGCACACTCATTTTCCACTCATTTCCTTTGCACAATAATTCTAGAGGATGGTTAGTATATAGCTTGCTGTATGTATTTTTTATGTTATGAAAAACAAACTGGAAGTGCTTGTGGCAGCAAAATACAGTGCAGAGCATGCACTTTCTGTGCTAATCTATCAGAGGAGAGCCATTACATGTACCAAAAAATTCAAAAGTTTTACTAGTAATTTTGCATTGCCTTCTAACACTACTCTAATTTTTTCTGACATGAAGACTTACATATGTAGAGAGCTATAAATGTTGTACTCTCAAGATGCAAAACATGACAGGAGGGGTGAGCTTGTGTTTGGAGTTGCAAAGCACTGCTTGGCAACTCAGCTAACACCTGTGCATGCATACACACATCTGTGAAGTTAAGCTTGCAGTGCAGGTCATATGCCAAAGAGAAACTGACCTTTCAAATTTTCTCAAGAGCTTGAAGATAAGATTCAACATGCCTGTGCTATTCTACATGCTTCTTACAGGCTCTTTTTCACCAAGAACAAGGATGACCTTATTGATATTGCAGGTGCCCTTCAAATTTTTACTGTAGGGACCAAACCAGAGCTCTTGAAAGCCATCAAAGAATACTTTCAGTCGCATCCAGAACTCAAGACTGATGAACACTTTGCTGGCCTTTTCTTACTGGCTGCTCTCACACTGGACAAAAATGGTCCTTCAATGAAGGCCTGTCTGATGACACCATTCAGAATGCCCCCTCTGCCACACACCCTTGTCTTGATATTAGTCATTCCAATTCTTCATTGCATGCAGGACCATCTTCCTGCAATACTCTCCCAAGCATTCCTCCCACTTACTCTCCTACCTACCATACTAACACATTTAATCCATACTTAGGTAGCAATATACCATCCAGTTCCAGCGCACATTATTTTTTAGCTTACTTGACTACCACTAGTTAGCACTAGTCACCACCTCTATAATCTTTCCTGCAGTATATTCAATATATTGTACCTATCTAGTTAATACCTTACAGTACATCCACATATGTATTAGAGATACAAACCTCAATGCTTTACAAAGTCCTCGGAATCCTTGATAGTGCTTGTCAAATGCCCCAGTTTCATTTGTCGGAAAGTTAAAATGGCAGTGTCACACAATGACTTCTATGCAGGTGAGAAAATTTGCAACTCTGGGCCTAAACACTGTTTCACACCAGGTTCTCTCTGGCAACATAGTCTTGACAGATTTCTTTATTTTTTTGACATAGCTTTAGAGTCTATACTGAACCATACATGATCCAACTATTTCCTTATTTTAATGTTGTGTAGTTCTTGTGTTATGAAAAACTGGTCGGAACATTTTGCAACTCTGGGCCAGAGATAGTATAGTTGGACACAGTTTGAACATAACAAATGAGATGCTACATGCTACTAAAGGTCATGCAGCAATTGACACTCATGAAACTACAATAAAACTTAAATTTCCTTCATGTGCACACCTATGACCTTGTCTGCCTGACAATGTTGTGGCTGAATTTGCAGTTCTAGATGAAGTTGAGGTGGTCAGTTACAATGGCAAGAATGATAAATGGAATGAAGCAGAACCTTGATGATGTTGAAGCACTGGAGCAAAATACTTTGTTTAGATGAGCCAGATTGAGTTGAACATTTTGTAGATGAAGTTGAAGTGGGGAGTTACATGGCAAGAATGATGGATAGGATGAAGCATAACCTGGCAAAATACAAGCACATGAGAACAGTGTGTCTAGAAGAAATGAAAAAAAAGGATGTGAACTGAGAAATTGGAGGAATTCAACAAAACAAGTGGATGTGCAAAGAAAAACATACCAAGCATGGGAAGTTCCTCATAGGCACTAGGTGAAGTCAAAAAGGTAGATGAAAATACTATAAAGACAAGATCATAAGCAGGTACAGGCACTCACCTCAGATTCAAGAGAGATCTGCCCTCAATGGACCTGCTCATTGAAAGATCCAGTCAGTGGAAGCTGATGCAGAAGAACCAAATATTGGGTCCTACTGGAGGCAAGGGTCAACAGGTGGACAATGTCCATATATAGCATGCAACCCCCATTTTTATGATTAATCAGCCTGTAAAGTGGCTGCCCTAGGGATACAGTTTTGAGTACTGGGTGCTCGTCAATGTCCTCCTAAACTTTCTATTCATGATACTTGTAGTCTACTATTAGAGGTCTGTTTTTTTTTTGGACAAGCTATAAGTAATTTAAGCCAAGGTAATGTTGCATCAATGATTCAGTGCTTTTGGTGCTTATGCAGACATGTTAAACTGAAGCATTCAAAAGATTTTGATTTAAGGAAAGGTTTAGAAATCAGGGAGCAATAATACATTAAAATACTTAGGAATACTATATGAAAAGGTTTAGCTAGCTTGGGCTCTCTATACAGCGAGGCTTAGGACCACCTGTCCCTGTAGATTTGTTATATTACTCCCTACAATTATAGATGAAATGGGATACAATAATTGCTATAACCCATAGGTGTCTACAAGTCATAGGGCTGATATATCAATGGAGGATCATGTCAGGACACTCGCATAATGATCCCACACCCCCAATTATCGCTATTTTGGCCACCTACTGTGGGAATTTCCTTACAATACCCAAAATAGATTGCTCAGCCTTCCCACATCAATCCCACACCCCACATATTCGCATTTTTGGCCACCTACTGTGGGAATTACCCCACAACACCCAAAACATCGTCCATTTTTGGATCCTCACAATATCAATTATTCCCACACCCTCACCACCTTACTGCAGCTTCACTACCACACCACAGCAGGTCTCCCCCTTGTATCTAAGTAGTAGTTTTGAGTGCAGTAGGCATGTGGACTACTGTCCACTATATCGCATTTGGCAGGTGTTTTGGATTTTTAGACTCCATAGAATTTTAGCTGTCTCAATTTCTGAATTCAGATGGATTTTTCATGCAATCATGCGAGTTTTCTCAATTTTCTCAATAGAATTGTCTAGTGAGCTAACCAAAAACCATGCAAGCATAAGCAAAAACCACATGGCCCTATGCAAAAACCACGCAAGCTGGTGAGACACTTTCACACCCGTTCTCCCTTACTCTATAGATACCTACCAAAGGCAATAGGAAAGTGTACACTTATCTACTATACCACACACTATGGGCCCACTGTTGGTGTCACATATATACTTGACATGGGCCCATTTGATGTTATCAGATGAGCCCATTCAGTCACATAGCATGATAAATACATACAGCTAATGTTGAAAGATCCATGTTCTAAACAGGCCAGCGGATGTCGGCCGACCAAATAAATATGTCTGTGTTTAACATTCAGCCAGTAGGCTCATGAAGTGATGGTTTTATCAGCTGGGCCCATGCATTGTGATGCTCGACATTTACATGTCGGCCGAGGGCCAGTAAAATTGGTGGTGTGATATTGATGGCTGGGCCCACACACTATAGCTGCTGTATGTACCAATCAGCCCATAGCATGTATATGATTCAGCCAATGTTGGGGGTGAAGAATATATTTTTCTGTGTGGATTAGTCTGGGAATTGTGGGTATGAAGCCATCATATGGGCTGATGGAAATAAAAGACTGATGCCATCATATGGGCCAGTGAATATGAACACCCAATGCAGACAGTTCTATTGACCCATATGGTATTCATGTTCTCAGCCCATCTGATTGTATCAGGGATGCAGTAACATTGGCTGACATGATGGATTCAGGCATTCAGTGGCTTCGGCCCATATGATAGCATCAGGTCCACCAGCCGACATGATGGCATCAGGCATTCATTTCCATTGGCCCATATGATAACATCAGGTGTTCAGTGGCTTCAGCCCATATAATAGCATGAGGTCCACCGGCTGACATGATGGCATCAGGCATCCATTTCCATCAGCCCATATGATAGCATCAGGTCTGCCAGTGGACCTGATGCTATCATATGGGCCAATGGAAATGGATGCCTGATGCCATCATGTCGGCCAGTGGACCTCATGCTATTGTATGGGCCAAAGCCACTAAACACCTAATGTTATCATATGGGCCAATGGAAATGGATGCCTGATGCCATCATG